>CM034313.1:52116353-52605182 GCA_019925795.1 Dendrobium chrysotoxum
AGCTTAATAATAAAGTACTCCATAAATTATTATATTACTATCTTTCTTTAACTATAACTTACTATCCAATATAAATTATTTAACCTTATTTTATTTTTGAAGATCCTCATCTTTTTGTCATCTAACATCATATTTATCTACATGCTACATAGGAAAACGCTTGCTAAGGAACAACAACTACTTTGGAGCTTTATAAAAGAAACCACTTCAACTGCATTAGTAAAAATGTACCCTTATATCATAAATAAAACAGGAGCCGTAACGATGCAGCAACTTATTGAAGAAGGAAGTAGCCGTTTGCATGAAAGTTTGGCTTACTATACAGATGAGACCCTAGAAGCAAAGGCAGCTTCGAATGAAATTTTCAGATGTGTTATGCATACTTGGAGGGAAGACGAGGATTGCGTCATGTGACATGAACATGATGAAGTGAAGAAAATAAGGGAATATAGGTCAGGCATTGAACTTCGCGGTGTTGGTTGGAAATTGGTACAAGATAGATTTTATGACATTGGGAGGCACCTCATATCAATAAATTTTTTAAAGGGCCGTATTCGGGAACTTGGTCGTGACAAAGAAGGTACTGTTGAGCTAGAGATAGGAAGGTCGATGCTTGACATAGATCACAGTATTTTATACCATTATTGGTCCCCTAAACATGATCAATGGCTCTTGGATTACTATAAAATGTTAATGGAATGTTCTGAACATGGAAAGGAAAAAGATTTTTTAGATGGACAAGACTGGAAGCAGCTTCAACATGAATTTGAGTTAGAGTTCACATGTTGTCCAACACAAACACAACTCCAAGCTCGTGTATGATATGTACTTAGGAATATATGACATAATTTTAATATACGACAAGGCTATGTACTACTATATATGGTAACGCTGCTTCTTCTCTTATAAATATTTATTTTGGAATTATTACATTTCAGGAAAGTAGTTCACTAGTTCTTTCTCAAATTTTAAAAAGAGAATATACTAATTTAGTAATAATTATAAGTAAATAAATTAACTATGTTTATTTAAAATTATATTTCTTTTAATATTGAAGTTATTGAAAATAAAATCATTTAATTTTTATATTAAAATGTCAATTAATAATATATAAGTTATATTTACATGAAAATATATAAATTTTAAGTAAGAAAATAATTCTAACTTAGATTGTTGAGAAAATCACCCCGAAGGACCTATGCCACAGCTTTAACGAAGAACACAGAATAATCCCTCTACTAGCTCTGCCTTCTATCCTAAATTTTTTAGACAAAATGTATAATAATTCTGAATCTGTATCTTATAACTCAAAACACTCACACTAGTCATCTTTTCTTTTTTAAATTTAGAATATGGCCGATAGTTTACGGCGCAGTCGTGCCGGACGGAGTCCGACGGATCATGTCTCTGAAGAGGAGAGTAGCCCCCTACAGATAAGCATAGCATCACTTGGAAATTCGCATAGGGCTCACGATCCAGAACGAGTAAGAAGCTTCATTGGCTTTCTATTTATTGAACATTAATTTATTTGAATTATAAATAATCGACGATCCTTTTTTTTTTTAACAGGCCTCCCCTTCGATTGATGTGAGACATTTATGTATAGCCCGTGAATGGCCAGTCGACTTCCCTAGGATAATATATATATTGAGAGAAATTGGCCTGGACTCGATACACCACCTACAGTTCATTCGCCTAGATCATGACCTTATTACAGCATTGGTTGAGAGATGGTGTCCTCTGACTAACACCTTCCACTTTATGATTGGTGAGATGACAATGACACTGCAGGATGTACAGGTGATTCTTGGTCTCCGAATTGATGGTCCGACAATTCTATGGCCAAGTGTCGTTGGTGCAGAACATCGGTGGCTTAGCTGGCCAGATTGTTGCGAGGAGCTTCTGGGTACACATCCAGGAAGGAATACAGTGTACCATACCCCTGCTGATGAGGACGACACCGTGTGGAATGGCACCTCCCTGACAGTGTAATGAGGCAATTTGGGGGTGTCCAGCATATACATATTGAACCTGTGGACCAATCTTTTCGACGGATTGATGGTCGAGGAAGATCAGATTTAGATTGGACAAAGGAATATAACTCGTACCTTTATTTGAGGGGTAGAAAGAGGTCCTACATCATACCAATTACTCCACTAGAGGGCATAGGGAATCAGGAGTTACGGATGTACCTATGTTGGTACAGATCATGGGCATCAGTTTATCTTTTAGAACCACAAACGGAGCCAGCGGAGAGCTTCTTCCGACAATCTCCTCGTGAAAGATTATTGGTGCGTATAATCTTTTAAACATTTTTTATAACTTAATGAAGAATATTTATTTGAAGATTTTTTTGTAGGCTGAGTACTATATACGCTCATCTGCCATTTTGGAGCCACTCGCCGGGGGACACGGAGAAAATGCTAGTTCATTACAGTTGGTCATTGACCAGGTGACTGAACTTTCTGCCAGAGTTCGTCGCTCTATCTACATAGACTACACCTCTTTCGATAGCACCACCGAGAAAAGGGGAGATCGAAGGGAACGTGCATCGAGTTCTCAACGCCATCGACGAAACGCGCCTCATAGATATACTCCCTGGAGTGGGTCTCCCCCACGTCATCGGTAGATGTATGATTTTAATGTAATCTTATTTGTTGAGATTACCTATGTGTGAAATCTATTTGGTCTTTCGATGGCGTAACTGTTCTCAAAAAATTTGAGTAATCTTTCTTAATATTTCAGTTATGTTCTCAACTATTTCTTACTATTATTATTAGTAATTTATAATGGCTATCGAACTTGTTCTTTTTTTAAATATTAATGCTAATTATTATTTAAATATTAAATTAAAATTTAATAATTATACCAAATCTAATTAATAGAAACTTTATACTTTTATTTTAAAATATGTTTAAATAAATTATAAATAAGTTAAAAAAATGAATATTATTATAAATTAAAACAAATGTTAAGTAAAAGTTATAAATTATTTTATTTAAATATTAAAAATAAGTTATAAATATGAAAATTAATTTTTATATTTAAATATGAATATTATTATTATTATGAAATATTGAATACAAACAATAGATAAGAAATTTTTTTTTAATTCGATTTAATCCCTAACGGTTTTAAAACAATAGATAAGATTTTTTTTTTAATTCAATTTAATCCCTAACGGTTTGACATAACGCATGAACAGGAAACTAGAAAGAAAACGTAAAGTTTAATTGTATTTTAACAGAAAACGTGATTACTATTCACGTTTTCTATTAAAACGCACTTAATCTTTGCGTTTTCTATTAAAACGCAAAGAAGGATTGCATTTTTTATCCTTTTTAAATTTTATTTTGAACGTGATCCTTCTTATAAATCCTTTTTTAAACCTGATCCTTTTAATAATTCCACCGCTATGTTACCGGTACAGGTGGTCCACAGCGCAACATGAGATTGACTTGTGGTTGATAGTTCGAGTATGCTAACATGATCTTTGTACTTTGTACTAAACGTTTCAATGGTAAAAGGGCAAACCTAGACACTTTTGGGCCAAATTTTTAGAAGGATCACGCTTTTAAAATATATTAGCAAAAGGATCTTAATCATAAATAAATTTAAAAAGGATTATACAAGTGAACATTGATGGCGTTTTGGATGAAAATGCAAAGGAGGATTGCATTTTCTATGTAAAACGAAAATCAGGCCCTCGTTTTACATGGAAAACGCAAAGGTGGATTGCATTTTCCATGCAAAACGCACACAAGGTTTCCATTTTCTTTGCAAACACCTGCTGTAGCTTAGAAATATACAGATTTTTAAAATATTTAGGCCAAATATTTAAAACGAGTAGGTTTTACGTTAGGTTTAGGAAGAGGAGCACGAAATTTAAAGAATTTGAAAACAGGTAGATGCATGAATGGGCTCGAAAAATCCTAGGTTTTTCTCATTTTTCGAGTTAGGTGCCGTGTATTTAGTTAAATTTGGTTTTAAATTTAACAGAAATTCTAAATGATTTGAGCAAAAAAATTAATTGTTATAATTATAATTTTGTTTTATATTAATGAAAATATAATTTGATAACAAATTTAAAATTAATGTAAATAAAGTATGTTAATATAATTTATTTTCAAATTATTTTATGTAAGTAATAATTCATAATATATAAATAATTATTATTTATAAATAATTAGAAATTGGAATAATTATTAGATTATAATATAAAATTTGTTGTAATTTATAATTAAAGTTAATATAGGTATATTTATAGATTAAAATTTGAATTAAAATTAAAATAATTGACTTTTAACATATTAACGTGAAAAAATGATATTAACTAAATTTTAAAAGATTTTTAATTGAACATTATATTTCATTTAATATAAAGAAAAATGTAATAGTAACAATTATTTATTATAAGTATTGCTAATAGTTTAAAAAAATTAAAATAAGAAAAAGTTAGTAGTTACAATTATGAAAGAATAATTTGAACGCCAATTTATGGAATATTCTATTTTTCATAAAATAAATTATTTGTGTTATTAAAAAATTTTATCTAACTAAATGAGTAAATAAAATTGTATAATCATTAAGTTTATTTTTTTTTAAAGTATAGTTATAGTATTAATTAAAAGATTTTAAAATATATTAAAAAATTTAAGAAAGTAGTATTAATAATGATAAAAAAATGTCAATAATTAATAAATAACATAAAAAATGTATAAATAATAGAATTATTTAACTTTCTAGAAATTATTTATTATAAAAAATCACAAAAATTTCTTTGTTGAAATGTAATAACAACAACATCAAGCCTTTATCCCACTACGTGGGGTCGGCTACATGATTCCTTTTTCTCCATTGTGTCCTGTTAAAAGTCAAATTCTCGTTTAAATCTAATAAAGAAAGATCATTTCTAATATTTTCTAACCAAGTCTTTTTAGGTCTACCTCTACCATTCTTAACATAAGTCAAATCTAAGACCTCTACTTTCCTAACCGGGTTATCGGGAGGCCGCCATTTTATGTGACCAAACCATCTAAGGCGACTCTCTTTAATCTTATCTTACACTGGAGCTACTCCAACCTTTTCATGAATATGCTCATTTCGTATCCTATCTCTAAGGGTAAAGCAACTCATCCACCTGAGCATCCTCATCTCTGCAACACTTAACTTATAATTATGCTTCTCTTTTAATGGCTAACATTCAGCACCATAAAGCATTGCAGGTCTCACCGCCATCTTATAGAATTTTCCCTTAAGTTTGAGGGGTACTTTTCTATCACACAATAAGCCTGATGCATTCATCCACTTCAACCATCCAGCTTAGATTCTGCTGATAATATCCCCATCTATTTCACCATCACTCTGAACAATAGATCCAAGATATCTAAAACGTGTACTCTTATTAATGACTTGATCTCCCAAAGTCACAATCCCCTCACCATGTCTATTATTACTAAAATTACACTCCATATATTTTGTTTTAGATCTGCTCAAGCGAAAACCTTTAGACTCTAAGTTTGACCTCCATAATTCTAGTTTACCTTCAACTCCCTCTCTAGTCTAATCAATAAGGAGAATATCATTAGCAAAAAGCATACACCAAGGTACATCCTCTTGCAAATGTCTAGTGAGAACATCCATGACTAAAGCAAAAAGACCGACATAAATATTTTTAAGATAAATAGCAGCGTAAACATACATAGCAATACATACCATTGTCATATATTCAAATTATGTCATATATTCTTAAGTACATATCGTGCACGAGCTTGGAGTTTTATTTGTGTTGGACAACATTTGAAGTTAAACTCAAATTCGTGTTAAAGCTGCTTTCAATCTTGTCCATCTAAAAAATCTTTTTCCTTTCCATGTTCAGAACACTCCATCAACATTTTATAGTAATCTAAAAGCCATTGATCATGTTTAGGGCACCAATAATGGTACAAAATATAGTGATCTATGTCAAGCATCGACCTTCCCATCCCCTGCTCAACTGTACCTTCTATATCACAACCAAGTTCTCGAATACGATCCTTTAGAAAATTTATTGATAGGAGGTGCCTCCCAATGTCCCAAAATCTATCTTGTACTAATTTCCAACCAACGTCTCGAAGTTCAATGCCAGACCTATATTGCCTTATTTTCATAACTTCATGATTTTCATGCCATAGGATGCAATCCTCGTCTTCCCTCCAAGTATGCATAACACATCTAAAAATTTCATTTGAGGTTGCTTTTGCTTCTAGTATCTCATCTGTATAGTAAGCCAACTTTCATGCAAATGGCTACTTCCTTCTTCAATCAGTTACTGCGTCAATACGCCTCTTATTTTATCCATGATAAAAGAGTTCATTTTTTACTAATTCAGTTGAAGTGATAGATTTTGTAAAGCTCTAAAGTAGTTGATGTTTCTTAGCAAATGTATTCCTATGTAGCATGGAAAAAAACTTGATGTTAAATGACCAAAAAAAAGGGGATCTTAAAAAATTAAATAAGGTAAATTAATATATACTACATAGTAAGTTATAGTTAAAGTAATATAGTAATATAATAATTTATGTAGTACTTTATTGTTAAACTTTAATTGTTACGTCTGAATACTACTGTAATGTTTATTAATTAGTTGACATCATGTACCAATAACTTCAAATTCTTTACAATAATTTTTTATATATCAATGTAGGAGCTCTTTATATATATATATATATATATATATATATATATATATATATATATATATATATATATATATATATATAATATTAAACTTAAACAAAAAAAATTATATTAAATTTTGGAACTCATAAGCAACATTCAAATAGCAACTAGAAATATATATTGAGAACCAAAATAAAACATACATGAACGTACTGATCATTAAGACATACTAACTTCAACGATAATTAACATAAAGAATATTTACATCACATTCAACTAAAATAGAAGTAGGAGCTCGTTTAGAAGTTCTACAAGCATAACAACTTCAGGGTTTTTTAGCATGATGCATGTGCGAGCTTGGAGTTAGGTTTGGGTTGGACAGCACCCGAATTTCTGTTGAAACCATTATTGGATGCATTGCCAACCCGACGCATCGAGAAACTCCTTCCGCTTTTTGTCTAGCCAATAAATCAGATTCTCATATATCTTAATAAGGAATGCATGTGCCGCAGAATCCTATTTTTTGTAGAGAATACAGTGACATATATCGGTAGTTGGGTTGTCCATAATCACCTCAACCGATCCATCTTGACGCCTTCTTGTTTCAGCATGTCTTGCCTTCAGAATCTTCATCGGTGTTATATGTCCTACCATTTTCATACCCTTACTTTACACATATTGCTAAACTTCTTTGTTCAAACCGTCTTCATCCGTATAAGAGCGAATCGTCATAGCTATGCTGTGTTTATCCCATAATATATTGTCTTCCATATCTGACCAAGAATGCACACAACAACGATAAAGCTCATTCATTCTGGCCTTCACCTCTAATGCATTATTAATGGAATATGCTAAATATTCTTTTAACCTAGTGCTGCCCTACATAATCAAGTTTTTCAAAGGGATTTTTTCTTTCCGATGCATTGTAAAAGAAAATAAAATAAGCACAGGAAACTCTATATATGAAGTTTAGAATGACGGGAACGGCCTGCATAAATCAATTTATAAGCGATATACATCAGTTTTTATGATCAATTATGTATTGTTATAGAAATACAAAATAGCACAGGGTAATTTGATAGCATATGCTTATTTAAATCATCAAAGATAATCTGATTTGACAACACATGCTGACTTGATAACACATGCTAACTTAATAAAACTAATTGAGTTGAAAATATAGCCAAATTCACCACCCAAATTTAGTTAAATTAGAGAAATCCGATTATTTAATTTGTAAATGCACATCAAATGACTACTTTCATCCTAAAGAAGATATTACATAACATAAAATGTTTACACAATAAAGTTCACACATAATATATCATTCATTAATCCTTAATTTCAACTACCTCTTCTTCCTGTGTCAGAGAGCATCTATGCCAGGGGTGTATCTTAAGGGTTCCCTCCTACTCCTCCTCTGGAGCTGTGGTTCTTCTTCTTGCTCATGCTCCTCTTCCTCCTGCATAGTGGCCAGGTCTAGTTGTACTTGTTTACTAACCATGCCATGCTGGGTTGGAGTTTCGGGCCAGCCAAATAGGGTCATCCATATGGGATTATTCACATCATTAGGAGCTTGTGGCCCATAGGAAGATGTCATATCGGCCCATTGTAATTCTGGAATAGTCCACTGCCCTGCTACATCTCTTACTTGAGATGAACTCCCTTCACCCTATATTATGGAAGGCCCTGCTCCCGTCATTCCAAAAGGTCTGGCAAAATCGGCTGATCTTACGTATGTGGAATGTATCGGCGGGTCTACAGGATTTACCTGTAATCCTAAAGCATGAGATGTTGATCTCCTACCAGACTGCAAGATCTATGAACTTCGTACTCCTCGTTGAGGTTGTCAGCCAGTGGTGTCTATGTATACGAATTGCTCCACTTATCTTGCTAGTTCGAGAATGTCAGCATATCCTTGGTATATTGACCCTCCACTCTCCATCTGGCCCATAGCATATGACTTAGCAATGTCTTTGCTATGCAAAAAGTAATCGACCTGTAAATAAATTCAAATTTAATGTTAAATATCATATACTTATCTATTAAGTGATATTGATATGTCCTCATAATCACGTACCACTATCCTCTCCCCTGGTGATGTGGGTAGATTGTTTCTAGTGGAGTTGTTGGTGCCTTTAGTAAGTAGAGAGAGGCCCATGATTTGTACCATTGCAAATAAGTTATTAACTCCTCTTACCATCTCCCAATAGCTGCCTGATGGTTGTAATAAGTACCCGTCTATTATTCCACAACTCAATATATCCTCTGTGGTATTGCATCCAATCTACCTCAGCTCGACCTCTACCATCAACACGACAAAAACCTCTCTCCATAGGCTTAATTATGCGAGATTATACACACCAAATTGCTGCATCACCCTGTCAGGCAAATGCCACTTAACACGCTTCCAGCTAATCAATGGGGCACAAGCAGTTCATATGTCATTGGCTTCATGGCATATTGGAGGCAAAATACTCATTATAGATTCAGAGTATGGCATAAATATGGCCTATAATGCGCAAAGAGTAGTGTTGTTATATTTCAAAATTTTTTTAGCTCATCTAAATCTCTAGTATGCTTAATAAAAAATCAAGATACCTGGCTTTGCTGAAGTCCATCCAACTCTTCTCTGTATGTCATTATATTTCCAGTTTGAACTTCCCTCACTCTTTCCTCTGCCCATCTGCAATTACTTAGTGTTACTCATATAGTTTATTAAGTTTTACACATCATAATATGTTATGTGAATATGAAATTACCTTAAAGCAAGGGGCTTCCCAATGATATTATGTGGGAATGGAACTCGAAGTGTTAGCCTCCCAACATGTATCCTCTCCCAAGCCCAGACCTGTAAGAGGGGAAGGCATCCAGCTATGTACATGCTAGAAGGTCGTGTCATAAGGTTTAACTCTCTATATAGATGTGCCAAGATAGACGAACTAAGGGAGTACTGGGAAAAATTCTCCAAGTGCTCAAGCAATGGTAGATACTGCATATGGATGTGCAAATCAGAGGTATCTGGTAATATGTAACAGCCAATCATATACATAATATATGCCCTAACATGTCAGAAGAATACATGCTGGGGTAAATCATCATATAATTCTCAAAAAAAGGTCCATCTTAGCCATCGAAGCGGTAGTATTGAGTAAGCTTGTGAATGACCCATTCTAAAGATAACCTCGACGTCATGATTGTCTGGATCATGGTACGTTGCATTTGGGTCTGGGTGGGAACCCAATAGCTCATTGTAGCAATCAATCCATGTGTCCCAACATAATTCTTCTCCAACCATCATACTGCCAATCATGGGAGCACCGTCAATCCTAATACCCAAGATCAACTAGACGTCTTGCAACTTGATCGTCATCTCCCCAATCGGTAAGTGGAAGGTGTTTGTCATTGGAAACCATCTCTCAACCAAAGCAGCTATGAAAGAGTGGTCCAACTATATGAAGTGCTCGTGCCTAATGCAATCTAAGCCCATAATCTGCAGTGCATGGATCAATCATGGGCAACAAATTGGCCACTCGCGTGCCATATATAAGTGGGTTGAAGCCATAAGATGTACAGCCTGTGAAATCATATAGTAGGAATGAGTTAAAAAATGATGAATTCAATTATGGTAATTGATGATGTTAAGTATAAAATACCTCATTAATGTTTGAAGCTCTATGAGCTTCCCCCAATAGAGCTATGCTTAGCTGCTCATTTGACTCTGTTATATCTACTTGTGCATAGCTGCTAGCTCGCCTAAACCGTTGTGGTCGAGCTCTGTCACCTCTCCCCTCCATCCCCTCCAAATACTAGAAGTATATACAAGAAAATTGAGTGAACATGAAGATTCCTTTCATTTTTTCTCCTGATTACTTTCAAATATTATATATATTTTCCCCCAACATAGGTGGAAAGTGTTTGTCATTAAATAAGTAGTATTTAAGCCTCTACTTAATGTTTTCCTGGGTAAATTTTTAAGGTTTTTTTTTTATTTATAAAATTATTTTAAAATAAAGTATGATGAGAAAAAGTCAGAATAATCTAAACTTACAAGATTATGCGAATGCACATCAAACTTACTTATATTAATTAATAATTCAATTACAAGACAAATCACATAGGAAAATAGAATTATATTACATATTTTTCTAAAAAGTCCACATCCCAGATCAGTAAACCTAATCTCTCCTCCTGCTACAACTTGGATTAGTAGAGCATGTTGCAATGTTGTGACCCCTGTTGTGACAGAAGCAGTAAGTTCTACTTGCAGAACCGCGTGTTTCATCCATACTATTACGATACCGGTTTGTTCTAAGTCTACCAGAATGGCGTCTCAATGTAGGTGCCAATAATGGTATTATCCCATGATCAACACTGTATGGTGGCCAAAGACTCCTCTCCAAGATTACATGAAACATTCCTGAATAAGTTTCTTTGTAGTATGTTAGGGTATAGTATGTTGATACAAATGCATTGTGATCCCAATGTCTTGAACCCAAGGCTATTACTGTATGTTTGCATGGAGTATGATAAATCTGTGGGTGACCATACGAACAAGTGCATGTTTCTGGAGATGTAATAACAAAGTGATATGACCTGCATGACATGTCAAAAACCTCAAACTCATGGCTATTAGTTTGAATTGGTTATGGACTTCTGCGTGCGTGTCATTCAGCTAATTTCAAGATTGCCTTTGTACGTGGGACTAGTGTTGAACTATCAGAAGTAATCTAATTTTTTACCTTTCCTGTTCGCTTGAGGAATAATGTCACAAGATTATAATATATTGTCATGATTAAGCCTTGTATTGGTAAACCACGTGCTCTTCGTAGGACACCATTAAAGCATTCGGAGGAATTTTTTGTCATTACTCCATATCGAAAACCACCATAATGGGTCAAGGCCCACTTCGTAAGATCCCGCTCCATCAACCAATCATAAGCTTCTTTTTTAATATTTTTTATATCTACCATATATCTCGTGTGGATTGTAATATCATCTGTATTCCCAGTCCAATACATTTTGTCACAAACTGCATCGCAGTCTGGTACGGCTAGTCGTCGTAGAGCTTTCTTAAAATTCTCTCATAGATGACGAAGATAATGTCGATGCACTGCTCAGGGGAAAATCTCACTATAACCACGTTAGACCAGCATGTTTGTCAGATATTATGCATAAATCATGACGAGATTATGGGATTATAATAAGATCACATAGCATATGTAAGAACCAGCTCCATGATTCTATTGATTCAGACTCAACCACAGCAAAGGAAAGTGGGAACAACCCACCATTTCCATCCACACCAACGGCAGCTAGCAATGTCCCTCTATATTTTCCTAGAAGAAAGGTACCATTAAGATAGAGAATCGGATGACAATATTGCCAACCCACTATGCTTGGGCCAAAAGACTAAAAAATGCTCTTGAATCGATTACCATGGGATACTTGAATATCGTAAACAGAGCTAGGGACTGCTAATCGTATAACATCCATCATACGGTATAATGATGTGTATAATTCTTCGTAACTACCAAACACTAATCGTATAGCTTTTCTTCGTGCATTGCAAGCTTTCATATACGATACTTGCACATCAAATTTTGAGCTGATATGGGTAATTATTTCTCTCGGTTTTAAATCTAGTTGTTGTCTCAAAGTTGCAGTTATATATTGGCAGATAAACTTTGATGAACAATTTTGGTGACTTGCAGACAATACTGGGTTAGTGCATGTATGTCGCCCGGTTATGGATGAAATCTTTCATACCCCTCCGAGGCGTTTACTCTTTGCTGCATGAAAGCACCATAGATAAGGCTGAGTTTGGTTCTCGTGTTGGACACAGACAACTATCAGGTATTGCTTATTGGAGGATGATTTCTTATACTCTATATTTTTATTATTGACCACCCAGATAGAGAACATTGAAGTGTTTCCTTGCTCCCAAAGTTCATGCCCTCATACAATTGATTTGGAATGATAGCATCAAAGTATTCTTCATAACGATTAATTGGAGCATCAACACCATCAGATGCGTCCCACTCCTCCTTGGTACGTATATTTTGGACAAACTCATTATTGACGATCTTATCATCTAAATTTTGCACATTTTGAGCAGTATGATGTTGAATTATCTGATCCGTAAGCATTTTGACCTCCACATCCTCTATAGGTGACACTTCAGCCTCCCCGCTTGAGTTCTCGCTTGAACCACTATCCATTGTCTCTTAAGTGGACATTGCTGCTTTGATGATACGATGTGTTGAATGTCATTCAACAGGTACATCACAGTCCCCTATGCTATGTATTACCGATGGTGACTCTGTGGTAAATGTTGGTATGTTGAGGTCAAATGTGGGCCTTGAGCTCATGCTCGTGCAATGCGATAATGGATGATCATTAAGGATAGGTGTGGTCCTACAACAAAATTTAAATGTAGAGTAATAATTAGGTTCTAAATGTGATCGTTAGCGTGACATTACTAAAGCATCTAGTTTGATATTAACCTGGATATGTAGGTGGAGTGTCGAGGGTTATCAAACATTATGGTTGGTGGTGACTCAGCTCGTGCAACTGGCCCGGGTAATTCTTCAAACTCAACGTACACGATCATGATCCTCCACCTTGCTTCGACCAGTACGAAAGTATAGACCTCATCGTCTGTGATACGAATGGCAGTGTGACCGCCATTATTTCACAGTCGACATGCAAGATTCATCATGTGCGTGGTCTAATCACGATGTAATGCTCTACGGATCCTAAGTTTAAGGTCTTCCAGTGTTATCATGTTGTTAATCTCTAGAGGTCTATTCCTTCCACCAATATATGTTGGTACGAAATCTTCTACAAGTTGTAGGTCCCCATCAAAGAATAGTATGAGTCGTGATATAATTTCTGATGATAAATGAAAAGATAAGACAAAGAAATTCTAGCATTATCGTATTTATGAAAACTTTTATTTTAATATTAAGTTTGATATATTTAAATAACATTCTAGATGGACCCGAGAACTTCACAAGTCCTATGATATGATTTGTTGATGTTGGTTAAATTAATTGTCATTGTGCAACGAATGAGACATTACAAGGATCCAAAATTATTACTAAATTTTGTTTTATTTAATTAAACATAAAGTTAAATATGATAAGTTAAGCATAATATTGAATATTTTTTTCACATAATAATACCTCTATATTTCAAGATCTCTCTGTTAAGCCCTCTCTCTCTCTCTCTCTCTCTCTCTCTCTCTCTCTCTCTTATACTCTCTATCTCTATCATCAACATTTTGATTGATAGCATTTTAAATGAATAACAATCTTTGTAAATTTAAATCACATACCTTATGGTGTTTAAAATTCAATCAATCAAAATTTGTGATCATTTACAGTTGTTCTTCGTTGTTAATGATTTATTAATTTTAAATTTGAATTGTTCTATGGAATAAAAAAAATCAATATTGCTTAGGGTTTTGATGCAGTTTATGTTTTAATTCTCCTTTGATTTCTATAACATTCCTAAGTCTATAGGGCTCCAAAGATAGCCTAAATTTAGGATTTGATGAATTTCTAAATAAATGATCTTAAAATATCTTCAAATTAATATCAAAGAATGTTGTCATCTGCAATTTTAAACCTTCAAATTTTAAAGTTATTTTGAGTTGAAATTATTTTTAGGGAATTTTTATGTTTCCTATGCTTAATTTCCTTAATGAATAGTGATCCCATATTCTCCTACTTCTAGCTACATACAGAGACTGATGATCAAAACCCCTATTAATAGAAGTAATGAATCATGATATTCGCAATCCAAGGGATTAGAAGATTTGGGAGAGTATGAGCATCATGCTATCCAATAGTTAGATCTCTATGAGGTATGAGTTGGTTTCACAATGTGTGAAAGCAATTATTTCGGTTTGATGAGCTTTAGGTATTCTAGTAAGTAAATTAAGTAAATATAGCTTCAAACTAAATTGTTGACTATTGTAGGTTCACTTGTCCATGACAATCATTATTATCTCAAAAATTTTTCTTTGGAAATTATCTTATAATTATTTTTTAACTTCAAATTCTATATTCCTAGATTTATTATCTCTGAAAGTTTTCTCTACAGATTATCTTATAATTGCTTTATATCTTCAAATTAATATATTTCTCAATAAATATAACATATATTTAATTAATTTACTTATTAATATCAATTTTAAATGATATAATTTTCATTAACTTATACATAAAAAGATATATACATATATAAAATATTCTTATTTAATTACAATACTTTTACTTATTACTAAGTTAATGTTCTTCTCTTTGAATATAACTTATATTTATTTAATTTACTTATTAATATAAATTTCAAATGATATAATTTTCATAAACTTAGATATAAAAATATAAAAAAAAATATTTTTCATATACTTAATTAATTAATATGATTTTCATTATTACTTAATTTAGTATTATTTTATATTTTTTAATTTAATATTATATCTTATATAATTTAATAATTTATATTTCAAAATCTTCTTTCATATATTAAATATCCCTTAAAAATTTACGTATAGAAATTATGTTATAATTTCTTTTTATCTTCAAATTAATATATTTCTAACTAAATATAACTTATATTTAATTAATTTATTATTAATATAAATTTTAAATGATATAATTTTCATTAACTTATACATAAAAAGATATATACATATATAAAATTTTCTTACTTAATTACTATGCTTTTAGTTATTACTAAGTTAATGTTCTTCTCTTTGAATATAACTTATATTTACTTAATTTACTTATTAATATAAATTTCAAATGATATAATTTTCATTAACTTAAATATAAAAATATAAAAAAAAATATTTTGCATATACTTAATTAATTAATATGATTTTCATTATTACTTAATTTAGTATTATTTTATATTTTTTAATTTAATATTATATCTTATACAATTTAATAATTTATATTTCAAAATCTTCTTTCATATATTAAATGTCCCTTAAAAATTTATGTATAGAAATTAAGTTATAATTGCTTTTTATCTTCAAATTAATATATTTCTCAATAAATATAACTTATATTTAATTAATTTATTATTAATATTAATTTTAAATGATATAACTTTCATTAACTTATACATAAAAAGATATATACATATATAAAATATTCTTATTTAGTTACTATGCTTTTAGTTATTACTAAGTTAATGTTTTTCTTTTTGAATATAACTTATATTTATTTATTTTACTTATTAGTATAAATTTCAAATGATATAATTTTCATTAACTTAAACATAAAAATATAAAATTATATATTTAATATACTTAATTAATTAATATTGTTTTCATTATAACTTAATTTAGTATTATTTAATATTATATCTTATACAATTTAATAATTTATATTTCAAAATCTTATACTTAATTAATTACCTTATTAACATAAATATAAAATGATATAATTAAATATACTTAATTATTTTTAGTTATTTTATAAATATAACTTATAATTAAATAATTTATAAATAAAACCTATACTTAATTAATTACCTTAACATAAATGTAAAATGATATAATTAAATAAAACTTATACTTAATTATTTTATAAATATAACTTATAATTAAATAATTTATAAATAAACATTATACTTAATTAATTACCTTATTAACATAAATATAAAATGATATAATTAAGATTAATGTAAATAAAAATTTAATATTATATTTGAAATACTCAATTAATTAAAATATGCTTTAAATTATCTATGATGTTATTTATGCAACTCAGCAACCCAACCTTTTTAACCACATCTGCCCCATCTTCGATCTTCTTATTTCTGCAGACAATACTAAGCCCTAAATATTATATTTCTTATACTAAGCCCAATCTAGTAACCTATTGTGCTTAAATTTTTATTATTTTTTAATATAGTTTCTTTTTGGATTATAACCTTATGGCTTATTCTTATTCTTTTGCAGCTGCTTTTTAACTATAAAGTTTCTTTGTGAGTTTAATTTCTTTCATTTTGAACTTTAATGTATTTTTTTTCTTACTTTATATGGAATTATTCTACTGCCACATCATTCAAAAAAGAAAAAAACTTCTTCAGAAAGTGAAAGGATTAGTGATCCAATAATTGAAAAATGATGTTATATTTTAGGAGTTTTTTCATTGAAAATTTCACATAAATTATTTGATTACTTATTTTTACAATTTAAGAGTCTACATGATCATGACTTTACTACATTTGCTTGACATGTATTAACTTTAATTACATATATTAAATAAAAAGTATTTAAAATCTTTTTTAATAATTGATTAATAATTTACTTAGCTAATAAAAAAATTTATTCTATTTAGACAAATTAATTCTAAGAATAATATCAATTTATTCATGTTAATGCAATTTTACTTAGACAAATATTAATAATTAAGGATGATTTTATTTTTTAATTTATGTATTGATATCTCATTCGGTTGGCTAAGCATTAATAATTTTTTAATTTATTTAAAATTAATATAACATAATCTCCTAATTAATTATTAATTTACGAAGCTAATTAAAGATTAAATGTTTCTTTAATCAATCCAAATTACAAAAAATAGTAATTTTATTAAATTATTATCTTTTTTGTCAAATAAATTTAATTATTTTGATTAATATATTTTTTATGAATATGTCTTATAAAATTAATACCAATTAATTCGGTATTTATCTCTCTCTCTCTCTCTCTCTCTCTCTCTCTCTCTCTCTTACTCTCCGTCTACCTCTCTCTCTCTAGCTCTCTCTGCATTCATTATCTTAAAGCCCTATATTCAAAAAAAGAAAATTTAATCTAAATTAGCCAAAAGAGTTAGATATACTGCAGCAACAACATCATTATCTTCCTAAAAGATGTTCATAGCTCATTTGCAAGAATATTATCCAAACATGAATAATCTTTCTATTTTTTCTCAAAATAAATCTCAATTATTGTATAATTTTTTTCTTGTTGAAAAACTATGCTTTGCTACATAAACAAAATCTATCTATTTTACTTCTTATTTCTGAAACAAAATGCAGTAATCATAAACATAAATCAATTGCAGTACTAAATAAAATAATTGCTCTCAACATTACAATTGTAATAATATTTACAAAAAATTACATCACATTCCATATATATTAGAACAACTCAAATTCTTCTCTTTAAAAACTAACCTTAAATTTCTAAGAGGCCTCTTCTTCGTTGCTTCAACCCCACTTGGCTGCTCAAGTGCTTATGACTGCATGCAAATCCTTCCCTTAATTCCTTCCTGCTATTTATAGGCTGAACAACCCATGTAGAATTTTTTTTTTTTTTATTTAACTTGAACGGATGGTAGGGGTCCATCCATGAGCTGGGCATCCAAAGCCATCAACGGGGGTAGGGGTCCAGCTTCAGTCAAAAAAGAAAATGCAAGGCATGCAAAAATTTGCGTTTGAAAGCCTTGAAATCCTCCTTTATAGCCGGGGTCCGATCGGGCGAGCAAGAAAACGCAAGGCGATCACGTGGAGGAGCAGGAAAATGCAATGATGCATGGCATTTTAATATAAAACGCAGGGCAGGATTGAGTTTTGCATGCAAAACGCACCAGCCCTTTGCGTTTTCAACAGCAAAGTGCACCATCCCTATGCATTTTCAAAAGAAAACCACCTCCTGCTTTGCGTTTTCTTCAAAAATGCTTTCATTGTTCGCTTCTTTGATCCTTTTTAAATTTTTTTTAACGTGATCCTTCTCCTTCTATAATCTTTAAAACTGCTCCTCTTTAAAATTTCACCGACGCTTTTGCCATCACAAATCTTCTAGAATTAAGATCAGAATGGACAAATTAATATGTATGATGCATGAGATAGTACTGAATTGATGAGAATGAGATGTATATTTAAGAAAAAATACCACTGCAAAATTTTTTTTTTTTTAATTTCATTGTACTGTAGCCATGTTGGATACTATTGTACATGTGTGCTAGTGGAACTTGGCTTCAGATAAATTAGTTCATCTTTTATAGAAGAATAAACAGTTGTGCATGAATTACATTCACAATAGAAAATGGATTATGCAAAATGTCACATACAACATAGAAAAACCAACAAATCATAATGTTTAAGGCAGAATTTAAGGGAAACAGGATAAGGATAACTGAAATGAAAATGAGAGTTTTTTTTTTTTTTGTTTTTTCAGAGAATCCTTTTAAAAATTTCTTCAAATAAGCTAGTTTACTGAGTGGAGCTTCTCATGAGGCTTTGAGATCCTGGTACAAAGTTTTGACTTTGTTTAGCTTTGGGAAGAAACAGCATCATTATGTTTTATTTGGTTATTACCATCAAGCAGTTGCTAATTGGTTTTTTTTCCTTTCATCCTTGGAACTGGGATTTTTGTTTTTGTCTAGTGAAGTTTTATTTTTCCCATCATTGGCTTCTGAACCGTTCTTAACTTGGTTATTTGAATCAATTGCGCCTCGATTATCATTTTCCTTAGTCACATCTCGTTCTTTTTCATTTCCTGTTGAATATTTATCTTGTCCCTAGATTTAAATCTGTTAACTGACAAGCATCAAGAAATGAACACTTAATAAGTGGTCGCGTCCAGCCGTTATTTCAGTTAGAATTTGTACGGACACTTCTTGTAAAAAGTCTATAAACACCACTGTACATCCTCAGGAAATGATATGGAAAAGAAAATCTGATTGCATACTCTCAATTCTGCTTCTCTCTGTTTTTCTGTTTCTTTCTGCTAGCCTAACGACATTGCAGGTTAACATGGTATCAGAGCAAAGAAGCAGAGATTAACATTTTTTTCTTACTCCCGGTTAAATCATGGCTGGATCATCCACCTCTCCACCTACGATGGATTCAAACTCTTCTATCCTCCCAATAATCATCCCACCCCAACTCAAGTTCTTGATGAGTCACATCAAGAATCTCGTTCCAAACTCTTTAACCTCTGAAAATTATTCGATCTGGGGCTCTCAAGTGGACAAAGTTTTCAGTGCAAATGGATTCAAAGTATTTCTTGATGGCTCATCACTGTGTCCATCGGGTTCCCCTGTTCCAGATGAATCGTCTGCAACCAGCACAATGACTCTGCATGACACTTGGATCCACACCGATTAAAATCTTGTTGCTGCACTATATTCGATAATCTCACCGTCAATCTTATGTACTTACATTAACCCACTGTCATGAAATCTGGACGACTCTCGCACATCGCCTTCAAGCCACAAATCGCTCTCGGATCATCCAGTTAAAAAATGAACTTCATCACCTGTCGAACGGAGACAAAACCATGTCGCAATACCTTCTTAAGGTAAAATCCAAGGTTGATGCGATTACACCAACTTGTAGTATGATCGATTCTGAAGATGTGATTCTCTACACGCTCAATGGCTTTCCCGCCTCCTATCAATCATTCACAACGGTGATACGCACAAATCTGCAGCCGATAAATCTAGATGATCTTTACAGCTTGCTATGCAGCGAAGACCAGATATTAACCAACGAAGCCGCAAGAGATCTTCAAGCGTTAAATATGATGGACAATTCTATGGCTCTTGCTGCATCTCGTGGTCGAGGCCGAGGATGACACAACAACTCTCACCGCGGACGTCGTCCATTTCCACCAGCTGGACGAGGAGATAGAAACCCGCATCGCAATACCATTTGTCAGATCTGTACCAAAATAGGTCACTCTGCTCTCCGTTGCTGGTATCAGAATGATCCAATATACACAAATACTTTATCTAATACGGCATTGCTCAGCTCTTCAGATGCACCTCGCCAAGCAGACTGGTTTCTCGACAGTGGTGCTTCAACGCACCTTAAAGCTGATTCTTCCCAGCTCAGCGCAACTGAGCCATATACTGGCTCTTCCCAGGTTGTTATAGGCAATGGACAACAACTTTCAAGCCAAAATACTGGCAGAGGTCTTCTACCTACTCCCACAGGTACTCTCTATCTCCACAAGCTTCATCATGTACCAAACCTGTCCTTTAATCTCCTCTCGGCTCATCAGTTAACCACTGATAATGACTGTGTTGTATCTTTTTCCTCTAATGGATATCAAATAAAGGATTAAAGACTCAGCGTCTTCTACTTCAAGGGCCTTGCCGTAACGAGCTCTACAAAGTCAACTCCACCTTCAACTCTTCGCATCTTGATCTGCTTTCTGCCGAAACCATACCTGACCTGTGGCATAATCGCCTTGGGCATCTAGCTATTGACACCTTATGGCATCTAGCCCGTATTCATCCAGCTATATGTACTTCTTTCCACAATACTTGTAATACATGTTGTCTTGCCAAGAGCAAACTCCTAGCTTTTCCTAAATCTACTTCTCATTCTAATGTACCATTCCAATTAGTGCATTCTGATGTTTGGGGTCCTTCCCCCTCTACATCTATACAAGGTTATCGATACTATATTTCTTTCATTGATGATTACACCAAATATTGTTGGGTTTTTATTCTATATCAGAAATCTGAAGTTACTCAAACTTTTGTTAATTTTCACCAAAGCATCAAATGCCAGTTTAACACAGTCATTCAAACCATCAGAACAGATGGTGGCAGAGAGTACCTAAACCAAAACTTCAAATCTTATTGTACCCATTGGGGTATTAGACATCAATTTACTTGCCCGTACACACCTCCTCAAATTGGTGTTGCAGAAGGAAAGAATCGCCACATTTTGGAAACTATCAGAAGTCTTCTCATTCATTCAAACGCTCCTCCCAATCTCTAGGTTGAAGCTTTACATACTACAATTCACTTGATCAACAGACTTCCTACACCTACCATTCAACAGAAAACACCACTTGAGAAGCTATACAACAAACCTCCCTCTTATAACCATCTGAAAACCTTCGATTGCGTGTGTTACCCGTGGCTGAGACCCTACGTCAAATCCAAATTATCTCCTCTATCTCTACCATGCATGTTCATTGGTTATGCTCAAGCACAAAAAGGCTATAGATGCCTTGATACGGCTACCAATCGTGTGTATATATCTCGTCATGTTATATTCAATGAAAAAATATTCTCATTCAAACAAACTCCACCAACTTTTACTCATTCGGATAATACAGCAACCAATTCTCACATTCCACCACTGCTACTTGTTCCTACCTTAGCTCCCAGCAATTCTAAATCTTCACAGAGATCATCAATACCACCACAGCCATCAAATTCATCTCTCAGCTTATCCTTAACCTCCACCTCACCAACAACACTCCTCAAGCTACTAGACCTATGGTTCAGCAACACCCCATGAAAACTCGTCTGCAAATAAGACATCTCAAGCCAAAATGCGTCTTTGATCTCACCCATCAGCTCACGAATGCTGATCCGACCACATACACACAGGCTACTAAGCTTGAACATTGGCATTCAGCTATGTCACAAGAGTTTCAAGCTCTTCAATCACAAGGTACATGGAAATCGGTACCACCATCCACTGCTCAAAATCCACTTTGATGTAAGTGGACGTTCAAAATGAAGTACAATTCAAATGGAACCATTGCATGTCATAAAGCAAGGTTAGTAGCACTGGGATGTAATCAAGAATTTGGGTTGGACTACATGGAAATGTTTAGTCTGGTGGCTAAAATACCCACAATACGCGTTCTACTTGTTATTGCCTTACATCACAATTGGCCGCTACATCAATTGGATGTATCAAATGCCTTTCTACACGGTCACTTATCGGATACAGTCTATATGAGGCAACCAGTGGGATTTGTCGATGAAAATTTTCCCACTCATGTATGCAAGCTGAAAAAGGCAATATATGGTCTCAAACAAGCACCAAGGCAATGGTTTGAGAAATTAATCAGGTTTCTCCATGAACTGGGCTTCACTACCAGTCACTCAGACACCTCTCTGTTAATTTACAGGAACAATGGTATCACCATGTATTTCCTAATCTACGTTGATGACATCATATTAACAGGCAATCATACTCAGTCAATTACTACTCTTCTAAACCGCCTTGCATCAGCGCTTTCATATGCAAAATTTAGGTAAACTCACACAGTTTCTCGGAATCACAGCAGAAACTACACCAATAGGATTAATTCTGCATCAAGCAAAATATGTTGAACGTATCCTCATGCGAGCTGGCATGCTTAACAACAAAGCAGTAGCAACTCCAACTACACTCAAAGCCACTTCCTCACCTGATTCACCTACTTTTGCTAATCCAAAATTATACTGACAACTGGTAGGGGCGCTTTAGTATCTCACTCTCACAAGACCGGATAGCACCTATGCTGTCAACAAAGCTTGTCAGCATATGCATCACCCAACTGAATCCAATTTTGAAGCTCTCGAAAGGATTCTTCGTTATCTTCGTGGCTCACTATGGTTTGGTCTTCCCATCATCGCAGGCTCTCTCACGCTTTGCACTTACACAGATTCTGATTGGACTAGAGATCCTCAAGATCAAAAATCAACAACCGGATACTGCAATTTCTTGGGATCCACTCCCATTTCATGGTGTGCAAAGAAACAATCCACAATAGCATGATCATTTACCGAAGCTGAATATAGAGCCATAGCTATGACAACGACAGAGATCATATGGCTTCGACGCTTGTTACAAGAATTGGACAGCACTCAACAACACCCCACAACACTATACTGTGATAATACCTCTGCAATTGCCTTGGCGAATAATCTGGTATATCACACTCACATAAAACACATTTAGATCGACTATCATTTTATCCGGGAATGTATCAAAAATCAGTCCATTCAAGTTCACCACATAGCCTCAAAAGATCAATTAGCTGATTTGTTTAACAAATCTCTATCCATATCTCATTTTCATTATCTTGCTAACGAACTCATAGTCACTACTGTGCCATCAGATTGCAGGGGGGTGTTAATAGATAAGCATCAAGAAACGAACACTTAACAAGTGGTCGTGTCCAGCTGTTATTTCAGTTAGAATGTGTATGGACACCTCTTGTAAAAAGTCTATAAATACCACTATACATCCTCAGGAAATGATATGAATAGAAAATCTGATTGCATACTCTCAATTGAACTTCTCTCCATTTTTCTGTTTCTTTCTACTAGCCTAACAGCATTGCAGGTTAACAAAATCCAACTTTTTTGCCTTCAGTACCTGCATCATTTGTCTTATGTTCTTAGTTTTTGTCAATTTTATCAACTTCAGAATCTTTCTTATCTGCTTCACGATCTTTGTTATCTTATTTGCGTCACTTTCGTTTCTTTTATCAGTTACACCCATTTTTCTGTTATCATCCAATGAAGTTTCATCTTTGTCATTAGGTCTGTGGGCTTCTTCATCACCATCTGGCTTATTTGGATAAGGTTTCTTCGTTTCATTAGTCTTGCCCGATTTTTCTCTGTCACCTAACGAAGCTTTATCTTTGTCATCAAGTTTTGGTCTCTCTTTATCGGGTTCAGTAGTTGGCTTACTTGCATCCCTCTCTTTTCTTTCATCAGTTATACCTAATTTGGTTTTGTCAGTTGATGAAAATTTATCTTTTTCAGTCGGTTCTGGTGTCTCTTAATTGTCTTCACTAGTTGGTTTTTTTGCATCTCCTTCTTTGGTTTCATTATTCTTGCCATCTTTTGCTTTGTCTTCAGGCTTTGTTGTTTCTTTCTTACTAGCTTCTATATTATCTTTATCTTCGTCTTTCAGTCCAGTTATGTCATCTCTTTTATTTCTCTTTTATGCACCAGATTCTTTATTGTCGGCTGACAGAGTTTCGCCTTTCTTACCTTCAAATTTTGATTGAACTGCCTCATCATCTTTCTTGTTGCCTGATGCATTTGTTTCTCGTTTGTCTCCTCAAATATCTGCTTTAAATCCCTCTATCTTGCTACCTATTTCTGAACTTCCGAAAGGTCCAAATTTTATACCATTTTTACGTGTAGAAGATGATGACTTATTTATTTCACTGTTGGTCACTGGAACATAAAACTGGAGGCCTTCCTTTTTAAACTTTTTGACTACCACCTTCCATGACTTTTGTTCAGAGATACTTTTCCACCATCGACTAACATTCTTCCTATCCTTGAAGAGGTGACCATACTTGACAGAACTCTGAAGGTAGTATGTGTTGAAGAGATGGTACAGGTCTACTTATGTGAAGTAATTTATGCTATACTTAGGGGATCATTTCAAGCACAAACCTACTAAGTATAATTTCTATTAATTCGTTAGCTCTTTGTTTCTAATTTTGTGATATAAATTGGATGGTATCTTAAGAATTCAATCTAATTTGAGAGACATTTGGAATTTACAATTTTCGGTGTTATTTATGAAAAGAAAAGATGTTTTAGTGGTTGGCATATTACTGCTGGGATAATGAATCTCCTTTTTCATTTTGTTGTTAAAAGTGTTTTGTTTTGTTTTATAGTAATTTAATCTTCTAACATGCTATTTGGAGCTAAGAGGCCGTACTTTTTTTTGGATAAAACCCGCTGTGAGGCCTACGTGTTAATTAAAGAAAAATGGTTACAAGGTCCTTAAGGGGGACCTTCAGCTCCCTAATGCTCGAACGAGCTACAAAGCAAATCAAAATAAAACCTACGAGCCGAGAGTCCCCAGTAAGCCAAAAAATAGAATGACCTAGCAACATTCTAAAGATGCTATAGACAAGCATCCAAAAAAGATAGATATAAAAAAGAGCATGAAGCACGATCTTTCTACAAAAAATATTGATCCCAGCCAAAAGCATATCCACCTGAAAATAAATAAGGCTGCAGGTCACAAAGAAATTGCACCAAAAAACATAGAAGTATAAAAGAGGGTTGGCTAAATTAAAAACCAAAAAATAAGAAGAGATATTACCAATAAAAAAGTTCTGACAGCAGCTGAAGTTGAACAAGAGTTGAACCCACAAAGATTCAATGTAAATATTCAGAACCCTATGACAATAACCTCTAATATTCTTACGCCAATGCCTAATATTCAAAAACAAGAAATTTAAGTGCCCGGTCCTAGGATGGCCGAGACTACAGGGAATGCCAAGAATACAGCCGAAAAACAAAAAATTCCAGCACATAGGAAGTCCAACAAAAAAACTAGTGATCTGAAACAGCAGGTCAAGAATACACTCTAGAGACACATGTAAAGCAATAAACGTCTAGCAAAGATGATAAAGGCATAGCAGTAAAGCGACGAGAAATAACCTAACCACAATACCACCATTCGAAATGTTAGCATCAGCCAAAGCAGCCATATTATTATCAGGAGATAGGTCCCACTTGCAAAAAATCGGATGATCCCTCAGCATACTGTTCCCTGCAATAAGGCTTAGGAGATAAATAAAAGGATAATCAGTACTATTAAAAAACTCCTGCTGCTCAAAACTTATCCACCTCCAGTAGACATAGCACCTGCAGGGGAAGGGATTAATACTAGAATGCACAGAGTCAACAGCCGAAACAAAAAAAACATCTAGTAATAGACCACCTATTAACCAAAGACCAATTTAAGTTTAACAAGACAATAACCATCATACCAAAAAACCTTCCACCAAAATTAAGATAAGTTTTAATCGGCTGAATAATAAAATGATCCTGCTTAGAGTGAACCACACCAGTACTCCTAAAAACCCAATTAGAATCAAAAATTAAAAAACTGACAAAGCCACCGCAACAAAAACAAAATAGGCACTTATCTACTTCTGACATACGGTAAACCCAAACGATCTAGCCGAGTTATACCAACAATATTGATAGGAAGATTATACCCCATAAACTCCCTAAAATCTAGCAGATTGCAACCAAAATTAGCTAAAATATCTGCAGCAGAATTGGCTTCTCTATAGATGTGAGTGATAGAAAAATTGATACCCGCAAGGCAATGTTTAATAGCTCTTATGGTATACAAGTAAGAGGGTTTTACATTAACATTGCTAATAATGTAATGCAAAACCACCATAGCATCCACTTCAATCCATAGATTAATGATCCCTAAAGAGGAACATAATTGCACACCATAACTTGAAGCATGAAGCTCAGCCAGAATGGCATTACTGGCAATCGATGGGCAAGCAAAAGCAGCAAGAACCTGGTCATTATGATCACAAATCAGCCCACCACAGCCAGCTTTGTGCGATTTAAAAGACCTATCCACATTAAGTTTAAAAAATCCTATGGGAGGCTTAACCCATTTAACAATAGTATCTTTACAAAAGTTAGCAGTAAACATAAAATTGATACCAAAAAGCTGAGCAAGAGGATGGCAACTGGCAAAAGAGGAACTATTAATCAAGTTAGCCAAATATAATTGTTTAATCTTATCTTTAACCTTGATGATAATGCTATTAGCATTCATATGTATGTTCTCATGCTTCGACTCATTCCTACTCTTCCACAGAAACTAACAAATGATAACAGGTAAAATGTTACGGATATGGTTCTTCGGAGAAGTAAACCAATCTTTAAAAATATTTTTAATATTGTTGTAATCTTTATAGAAAAGGGTATTAAAGCATTATCAAAATAGATCCAAACTTTCAGAGCAATAGACCCATTAGCAAAAATGTGATTCAAAGTTTTCATGTGATAATAACATTGGCATTTAGAAACAATACAAAAACCCTTCTTGCTAAGAATAGTATCAACAGGTATGTAATTATTGAAAATTCTCCAAATAAGAATGGAAAAAGAGATGGGAATGCCTTTCTGCCAAATAGTAGATAAAATATGATTTTTAGGTTTAGCATCCCTAATAGCATGCCACATATCCTTGAAAGAAAAACTACCATCATTGGATATGTTAAAAAGAATACAATCACTTTTTTGAAGTTGGACGGGGATTTTCAAAATAAGAGAAATGATAAAATCGGGTACCTACTCTGCAAGGCCATGCACATTCCAATTGCTATTATGAATAAAATCTGAAACTTTAGAAGTACTAATAGAATGAGTATTAAGTAAATTCTTAATGGAAGCAGAACATAACCAGTTATCTTACCAAAAGAAACTGTCACCAACACCCAAACCCCATTAAATGAAGCTTTCAACATCCCATTTGATGGAACACATTCTCTTCCAGTTAAAGGAGTTTCCCTTTTTGAAATAGTAGTTAAGAGGATGCTTGCCCATGCAATATTTTAAATTCATGAATTTAGCCTATAAGCTAATATTGGTTATAAAATTGAACCACATCTTATAAGAAAAAGCAAGAGCCATATCAATCAAGTTCTTAAGACCAAGCTTACCTTCATCTTGGACACTAGAATAATTATCCCAAGAAGCCCAATTAATAGCAGACTTACCCTCTTTACTGCCCCAATGAAACTTGTTGAAAATTCTTTCCATCCTACTACAAACCTTCATAGTAGGACATAAAGTATGAAAAAGATAGATAGGAATAGAGCTAAAAACACTTTTGATAAGCACAAGTCTACCACCAAAAGAAAGAAAATTAAAAGCCCAAGTAGTCAATTATTTTTGAATATTGGAAAAAATGTCCCCAAATAAATGAGACCTCTTCTTACCCTTGACAAGCGGAGTCCCCAAGTATTTAAGGGGCAGATGCTTGTGCATGAAACCATAGTCACATTGGATAGCATTGATTCTTTGTTGGGAAATAGACTTAGCAGTAATAAAATAGCTTTTACTATGGTTAACCATTAACCCACTAGCATTTTGAAAAAGACCAAGGAATTTAAACATGATATTAAGCATTTTTCTAGAGCCGTTAGTAAAAATAATAACATCATCAGCAAAACTTAAATGGGAAATAGGGAAACCACCCCTAGTACGATACTGTAAAGCAGGATGTTTTCTGAATAAATCATTTAAACCTCTAGAGAAAAATTTCATCGCCAAAATAAACAAAGCTGGAGAAAGAGGATCTCCCTGCCTGAGACCATGAGAGGAACCAAAGAAACCTTGACTTTTCCCATTGATAATGATAGAAAAATAACAATGCTCAATACTATTTTTAATGAGATTAAGAAAGTCATTATTGAAGCCCAAATTTTTAAGCATCATGTAAGGAAAGTCCAATTAAGATTATCATATGCTTTAGTTATGTCAATTTTGAAAATAGCATTACCTCCAAAAATTTTAGCTTCCAGGTCATGAACTAATTCTTGGGCAAGCAGAACATTATCAAAAATAGAACGACCTTTAACAAATCTCGTTTGTTCTAAAGAAATGATACTAGGAAGAAGTAAAGCTAATTTGCTCATAATCAGTTTGGCAATAAGCTTGTTGAAAAAAGAACAAAGGCTAATCGGACGAAAATCACTCCAAAAATTAGTAACATCATTTTTAGGAAGAAGAACAATAGAAGTAGCAGTGAAAAATTTAGGATAAGTAGAACCCTTGAAAAAATCAATAACAGCATTCACTAAATCTTCTTTAATAATGTGCCAGGACTTTTGAAAAAATTTAGTAGTAAACCCATCCGAACCAGCCACAGAGTCAGTATTCATCTCTTATATGGTAAGCCAGATTTCATCCTCAGAAGGAGTTTTAGTTAGCATTTGATTATCCTCCTATGTAACAACAGAGTTAATAAAAGAGAAGTCCAAACTCAGATTCGGGGAGAAGTTTTTATTAAACACATTTTTAAAGTATTCAATACCCCCGAATCACTAATTAAAATAGGATCTTCAAAAGAAAGACTAGTGGGAGTAGATATTTTATGAATATGACTAGTGACTTTCTTATGGTTAGCAATATTGTGAAAGAACTTGGTATTTCTATCTCCCTCAACAAGAAATTTAGAAGAAGCTTTTTGTTTCCAGTAAGCTTCTTCCTGTTCCTGAAGCTTAAATAAGAAATCTTTGGCCGTCTTCAAGGAAGAGAGATTCTCATTAGAAGGATCATTCATATAATTGTTGTCGACCTCACTAACATGATTTTTAGCCTCCATAATATTAGAAAATAAATTTTTGAAACTAGTTCTGTTCCACCAATTAAGTTTAAATTTGAGCCTCTTAAGCTTAAGCCACAATCTAATCATGCCAATTATGTTATCAGAAGGATACAAAGGAGCATGTCAATTCTCCTTGACAATATCAAGAAAGGTATCATAGAGCAACCACATGTTTTGAAATCTAAAGGGAGATGGACTATTATTATAATTCAAATTAATGTTCATGAGAATGGGGGAATAATCTGATAAAGTCCTAGAAAGATGTTCAACATGAGTATTGTGAAAATTAGAAATCGAAAAATTATTAAAAAGAATGCGGTCAAGCCGTTGCCACATCATACTTTGATTCCACGTAAAATCATTCCCAATGAAACCAATATCATGTAAATTCGAAGATAAAATCATATTATTAAATTCTTCCATAGCATTGAAGTTAGGTGCATTACCACCAATCCTCTTAGAGGAGTTAGTAATAGTGTTATAGTCACCACCCACTAACCAAGGTTCCTCAATATTGGAGGCAAGATCAACAATTTGACTCCACAAAATTCTTCTTTTAACCTTGGAACAAGAGGCATAAACAAAGGAGGCAAGACAAGAGAACTGAAGAAAGTTGATGTTAGTGTGCACAATTTGAGGATAATCATACAAAATGGTCAAATTAACCCAACGTTTCCAAAAAATCAAAATATTGTTAGAACAATTACTAAAGGAAAAGTCAAAGCCCAAATTAAGCCTAATAGAATCCAACTTAGAAAAAGAGATCAAAGGTCCAAGTAAAACCAAGACATTAATATTGTGAATCCTACATAAATTCTTAATTCTATCCTTAGAAGGAAAATTCCCCACACCTCTAATATTCCAAATAATGGCTTTAACCATTGGAAAATGGTGTAATAGAAGCACGAGTTACCCTAGATGCTTGACCATCCTTGGGTTTAAATGTTTTACTCTTCTTCTTACCAACTTTGGAAAAACCTTCCTCTTCATTATTGGCAATCTAGTTTTGATTTGGGGATAGCAATGAAACATCCGAATTACCCTCAGACTTTCCTAATTTTGAAATATCTTTTGTCGACAAAATTTCTCCTTCTTCCAGCATATTATCCTCCATACCTTTCTCCTTCTTCCAGCATATCATATATGTTAGGGCACATTGTTTTAGGCTCACATCATTGCCAATTTCTTCTAGTTGCAAACCAACAACCTCTCCAACAGATTGTGCCCCCTTCCCCTTAGACAAGCAAATCGCATTTTCATCCATATGAGTCATAATAAGAGTTCCATTAGTAAGAGAAGAAGATGGATTAGCTCCCTGACCAACAATGGGATTCTCCTCTGGTATATCATCACTGATACCAATATTTTCCTGAACAAATTTAGGATTATCTTCTAGTAAAGTTTCACTGATATCCCTAATAGCCACATTGCTATTATTATTTTGTAACTGTATAGTGCCATCCAACTCATTAGATTCCTTCAGAGTAGAAGGAGCCACCTCTAGAACTCCTTTGTTTCCTTTCTTTAAGTTAGGGTGAACCATGAAACATTCATTGATTGAATGGCCATGGATTTTATAATGCGAACAAAAATCCGGAATATTTTCAAAATCCACATTTTGCATATAGCCAAAATTCTCCGACCCAAGCCAAACCTCTTTAGGATGTTTTTTGGTGATATCCAATTCAACAAGAATCCTAGCTATTGATGGTCTAGACCTAGTAGCAGTAGCTTGATTGGTTTGAAGAGGTCTACCAAAAATGGATCCTAAAGCGTGCAAAACATGCGAGTTGAAGAAATGCAACCTCAAATTAGGAAATGAAATCCAAATGGGTACTATAGGAGACTCCTCTTTAATATCAAAAAAGGAGTCCACTTAAGTAAGCGCATTTGACAATTATTTATGTAATAAGAATGCCTAGCAAAAATCCGACTGTAGTCTAAATCATTAAAGAGTTGGATAGCAACATCCCTACCATCCAACAATCCAATGGAGTACACACCAAAGAGTTTCAAGTTACCGAAAAAAACCCTAATGGCATCAAGGTTAGGTCTTTTTAATGAAAACTTTCCAACCAATGTAAATTGAAAAGGTGAAGCCAATTTAAGAATATCTTCATCATAGATCATCAAAGCTGGAACAACCTTTACCAAAGATTTCATAAAAGTAAAACTAGCCTCATTCGAGGAAACATCACTCGCTAAAACATCACGAAACGACCAAGATTTAGGTTTAGAACCGTTACCAGAATCATCGAAAAAGCCAATCTTAGCTCCGAGCTTGGCAGCAGGTGGTAAACCCCAAGAAGAGGGAATGGAAGATGATGGAACATCCGCCATCCAGAGAGACAAAGAGAAAAACCTAAAGGCTAGAGGACTTAGGACAAAAGTTTACTACGAAAGATCAGTAAAGTCAATTACGAGCAGCGAAGCAACAAGATCAACCAAGGGGGCTCACGAAACCAGAACCCTAGAAACACGATTGCCATAAGTCAGACGTAAAGAGAGGTTGGAGCTAAGAGACCTTGTTACCTAGCCTAGTGCTTATTAATTCTGTTCTATATAAAATAAATATAGCACTGTAAGTATTTTTATTTAATTTTTTTAATTAAAATATCATCAAATATTATATCTGCTTTCTCTATTTATACAAATAAATATAGCACCAAATTGATTTGTTATTCATTGATTTAGATATCTACATTATGAATTTCAAATGTAAGATCAAAATTATGCATTCTTTTTAGCTTGTTGTGTGTGTGTGTGTGTGTGTGTGTGAGAGAGAGAGAGAGAGAGAGAGAGAGAATTTAAATCTACAAATTGTTGAGAGATTTTTCTGTGTGGAAGAAGAATGAGCATGCTTTTCTTCTTCACAGGGTTGGAATTTGAATACTTCAGGTAAAGACCTTCTAAAGTAGAACTAGCACATGCCCCCACCTCCACTAGTCTCTCTCTCTCTCTCTCTCTCTCTCTCTCTCTCTCTCTCTCTCTCTCTCTCTCTCTCTCTCTCTCTCTCTCTCTCTCTCTCTCTCTCTTGCCAAGACTAACTGTATGTTTACGTCTAAAAATTGATTAAAATTTTTTAATTTAAAATTTGATTTTGTTTGTATCTCTCTCTTTTTTTGTTTAAGTATTCTATTTATTATTAAGCAGAAAAAATAAAAAAAATAAATCTAAGTGGTAAAATTTATTTGAGTTTAAATAGTTTTAAGGTTTTCAATTAAAACTTTTCATGCAATTTGAGTTCTCTTGAATAAATTTTAATTTTTTTTCTTTAAGAATAAAATTTTTAATTTGTCTAATCATTCTTCATTATTTGTTAGAAATTTTTAGAAGTAATTATTATATTCCACTGTCTATTAAATTCTTTATCGAAGTCTAAATTTATATTGAAAGATATATTTTTAATAATATTGAAAGTAAAGTAATTGTACAATATTTTCAAAAAATGAAAACTTGATGAGAGAAATTATAGGTGCCATGAATAGCATGTGCTCTTAATTGTAAGTTTTTTAATTATATAATTTATCTTTTTTTATAACAAGTCTAACAAAAAAATTTAGAATTTCCGATATTGGTCCCAAGTCTAGATGAAAAAGATCAAGGATATTTTTAGTATTCATATTTATGCCTCCACATGAAAATTTTTTTGGCTCCGTCATGCTGGCACGAAGGGGCGGACTGGATAGAACATGGAAGAACTAGGGAGGTTTTGGGCCCCCCTTGTAGGGCCCAACAAAGCTATGATTCCATATGTACGGAGAAGGAATAAGGAAGGAATTCATGCTTGTTTAATTCCAATTTGAATTCAAAATAAGGGAGGGAATTAATTAAGGCAATAAGTTTATTTTGGGGGGAATAGGAAGAGCTTATTTATAGCTAGTTATTTTGTATTAGGGTTATGTTTTGATTGAAGTTTTGCGGTAGTAGTTTTTGTTAGGGCTTCCTAACAGTGTCTAGGTTGTTTGGGAGAGTCAATTTACCCTCCAAATGCAGATCAACTTTATCTTAATTTTGCATTGAAGTTATAATTCAAAATAAGTAAATGTTTGGAGTATTTTTGCAGTTTTATCTTCTTTCTTTCACTTTTTTACTTACAAGACATATCAAATTTATATCAGGGCGAGGTAAATAGTAGCAAAGAAGATGGATGCATTGGAAGGCGAGATGGAATAACTCAAGGCTGGAATAGAGAAAAAAATTTCTAGCATGGAAGGAAGGCTCTGCTTTGAAAACTTGAAAGGCATGATGCAGAAGATGATTGAGATGAAGTCGAAAGCCTCACCAATGATTTCTAGGGCTGAACCAAAGGGAAAGGAAATCTAGAAGGATTATAATGAAGTGGAAAGTGTTTTCCCTCATAAACCACCATGGAGGGCTCCAATGGTGGGTGGATCTGGGTATTGCAAAGGAAGGATAGCAGGAAGGGGGAGACCGAACTCTTTATGAGAGCACCCATGAATGGTGAGAGGTGGACAAGCGGAGGTAATGGTTGGGTGAAGACATGGGGTCCTAATCTTCCTAGGGAGGAAGGGAGGGAACCACAACATCAATTTATAGGAGGAACTAATGGAGGGAACATCCATTAGGGCATGGATATGAGATCATGGATGTTAAAGATGCAAATTTTTTAAGGGGAAGATACTCAAGGTTGGGTGTATCGAGTGGAGCATTACTTTGTTATCAATGGGTTGACAGAGGGGAAAAAACTCATGGTGGAGGGACTATATTTGGAGGGAAAAGCCCTCGCTTGGTTTCAGTGGAGGAAGGCTACGTATCTGATCTATTCATGGGGAGAATTTTAAGAATTATTTTGTTGGAACCTTTTTTATCCATTTAGGAAGGAGACCTCCATGAGCTATTCTATGCCTTAACTCATGAGGGGACAATCATGGAGTATTGCAAGAAGTTTGAGTTGTTGTTGGGTAGGCTAAGGGGATTTTTGAGGAAGGGTTGGAAGGAAATTTCATAATGGGCCTTAAGTAAGGCATATGAGCATAGGTCAGGATGTTGAGGCTAGAAGGTAAAGAGAGACAATAGAGCTAGCACAAAGGGTTGAAGGAAAACATCAGAGGGAGAAGACCAGCCAGAGCAACACCACAAGAAGGGCTTACAAGAATGCCTCCATGACCTTGGCACCGAGGACCCAAACAGTGTTATTTCAAAGGGGGGATAAAGAAGAAGAGTACTGGAGTTCATCATGGAGGCAATTTCAAGCACCTTATAGAAGCAGAGGTGCAGGATAGGCGAGTAAAAGGGTTATACTTCAGGTGTGATGATAGTTAGTATCGGGACATGGCTACAAGAATTGATCCCTTCAAGTCTTGATGGTATGTAAAGGGGAAGAAGAGAGCAGCGATGAGCTGGAGGAGATTATAGGGGAAATAAAACAATTACATCTAGAATTGGCAGAGGTGTCCCTGAGCTCCGTGGTGGGATTTACTCCAAATCACACCATGAAGGTGAGGAAAAATAGGGGAACAACTAGTAGTGATTTTGGTGGATAGTAGGGCTACAAATAACTTCATCTTGAATTGGGTTGTGGATTGATTGAGGTTGAAGTTGATGAAGATGAAGGATGTGGGGTAATGATGGGAATAGGTAAGATAGAGAGGAGACAGGGTATATGTAAAGGGGTGGTGATGACCTTAAAGGACATTCAAGTGGTGAAAGGCTTCCTTCCTATAGAATTGGCACGTATGAATGTGATTCTAAGGATGACGTAGCTACAGACCATGAGGAAAATGAAGGTGAACTGGAACTCTTTGACCATGGAGGTCTAGGTAGAGTTGAAGAAGATAGTGCTTTGAGGGGATGCTAGCTTATAAAAAACCATAATATCACTTAAAACCATGCTCAGAAGAATCCAGGGTACAAGCCTGGGGTACTTGGTGGAGTTATATAACATAGGGAGGGTCTAGGGGCAAGAGGCAAGGGAAATCCTAGTAGGGGTCCAAAAGATTCTGTAATAGTATCAGGACATATTTCAGAAACTTATCGGGTTACCACCACTATGGGAGTACGAGCATGCCATCAACCTAAATCAAGGACCTCTTCTATAAGTGTCAGACTATACCGTTACCCTCATATTTAGAAAGATGAGATAGAGAGGTTGGTTAAGGATATGATCACTATAGGAAAACCTTTAATTACCATCGGAGCTCCCGGCAGAAGTAAATATGTAAAAAATAATGGCACATGAACTAGTGGATTATTAGCCGGTAACTAAACGACGGTCGTTCTAGCATAAATTTTGCTGGTTCTCTTCCGGCATATTATCCACCGTAATGTGGAAGACCTGCAGTTTATTCTAGCGTATTTTTTGTCGGTATGTTCTAGCATATTATCCAACAGATATTTCAGTGGTCTATTTAAACTCGATGAACCTTTTCTGTCAAAATTTTTGACGGTAAAAAAATTGGCGTATTATCAGCTTAAAAATTCGACAGTGAAATCCCTATTTTCTTCCTGTGCCCATCTTCCTTTTCATTTCCTTCCTTCGCATTTTTTTGCTCCGCTTGCATCCTTTTCCTCAGCCAAAAGCCACTACTATCGAGACTGACCAATTGTCAAATGGACTTCAACTGAGTTTGCTGACGTTTGCATCCTCAGTCGCTAATGTTCGCCGCTCTTTTGTCAAAATTCTACCTTAAGATTTTATTTTTTTCGTGGATTTTCTTGGTAGACATTAGCAATACATTGTACCATGGTGTACGCATTTTGTTGATGATATTCTTCTTGTTGATGAGTGTAGAGAGGGATTTGAGGTGTATGTTTTTAGTAGAATTCAAATTGGATGGTTAAAGTAGATGAATGCGGTGAGATTTCAGAGGGAGTTGATGTGCACAAGATATGGTGAGACTTGAGAGGGAGTTGATGTTTGCAAGATGTGGTGAGACTTGAAATGTGAGATATAAAATTGCCCTTATACTTAGGGAAAAACTCTATAAGATGTGGTGAGACATGTGAAAATATTGAAGAAGCTTTTATGAAAGATTGATTAGAGAGAGTGAGAGAGTTGCCTTAGATGGTTTTATCATGTAAACTATATTTTCACATGCCAAGAAAATTGATAAATCTGCCAGAAATATCTGTGACGCAAACTGCATTTTCATACAGGTACCACTCCCCCTCCCCAAAGACCTATACACGCCTTTCTTGGCATGGTAGGATTAAAGGTCACGGCCACGGTGTCACCTCACACTGACCATACACATCTTTCTTGACATGACGGGTAGGCTAAGACTCTTTATATTTCCCATAAACGGGGGAGACAGTGGGAGGCTGCTAGATTTTTCATTAATAGGGTAATTATGTGAAATAATAATTCCATTTAATTTATAAATAAAATTGAAATATATCTATTTCCCTTCAAAAGATTTTCCAATAATATCTAATATGTTCATATTATATGTAGGCTATATATTATAAATATTAGAAATCAAAGAAGTAGATGTATAATCGATTGACGCAAGGATGAAAGACATTAATAGATGAGTTCATTAATGGGGTGAACCTTTTCATTTAGATGGAGAAACAACTACCCAGCTTCATCTCAAATAGAAAGTTTCGATGTCCATATTCTAAACATAAAAATTAAATGCACCTAAGACCAGATGATGTAATTATTGATCTATATCGCAGAGGTTTTATGCTAGAATATTGGTATTAGACTTCTCATACTGAGTACGAGCCATATTTTGATTCTCAATGTGGCCTGTCTACAAGTCTTAATTTAGCTGAGGAAGAAAATATCCAACCAAATCTTGAGGACTTAGTTCATGATGCAACTAGAGTACAATTTAAATAATATACAAAAGAGTTACCAAATAAGTAAGCATAGAATTTTTATGATTTATTGCATACTATCCAACAACCAATATGAAAGGGGTACACCACTCACTCAGAGTTATCCGTGGCTATGAAAATATTAAGCATCAAGATAGAATATAATGTCCCCCGTGAATATTTTAATCAATTTATTAGGATGCCCGATAGATAACATAATTCCTATAGATTTATATCGGATAAAGAAGTTGGTTTCCAAACTTGGTTTGACATACACAAAGATAGATTATTGTGTCAATAGATGTATGTTATACTTTAAAGATGATTTATTAGAGATTGCATGCTATCATTATAATGCACCAAGATTTAAACCAAAGTCTAGAATGAAAAGAAATCTGAAGGAAGTATCTGTTAGTAAGATATTTTACTTACCTATAATTCCTAGATTATAATGGTTATATGTATTTATGAGATCTGCTACACATATGAGATGGCTTAATAAACACATTTCATAAGAATGTGTTATTACACATCCATTAGAAGTAGAGGCTTGGAAATACTTTGATCGTACATCCCACCTTTTCTACAGAATTAAGAAATATAAGATTAGATTTATGCATAGATGGTTTTACTCTATTTAGCCAGTCTGCTTCACCTTATTCATGTTGGCCCGTGATCTCATCCCTTATAATCATCCCCCAGAGTTATGTATGACTACTCCTTACATGTTTATGATGCTTATCATTCCAAGTCCACATAATCCAAAAGTAAAGATCGATGTATTCTTATAACCATTAATTAATGATTTAAATTTATTATGGAAAGAGGGAGTAAGTATATGTGATATCTCCACCAAACAAAACTTCGTCATGAGGGCAATATTACTTTGAATAATTGGTGAATTTCTTGCGTAAGGTATACTCTCAGGTTAGAACACTTCAGATAAGATAGCTTTTTCATATTATATGGAATATATAAAGTCATTCACTTTAAAGTATGGAGGGAAGAACACTTAGTTCGACTACCATCGCATATTAAGGATGCCTTTACTAAAAATAAAATGGTGATGTTGTCACCACTGCTTAGATTAACTAGTGAAAAAATATTTAAAAGAGTAAGGTTCATACCCATAATAGTGGATTCTCCAATATTAGCTGATTACAAATTGCTAGGATATGGTGTCAATCACAATTGGACCAAGAAAAGTATTTTTTGGTCATTGTCATATTAGAGGATAAACCTTATCAGACATAACTTGGACGTGATGCATATAGAGAAAAATATTTTTGATAACATTTTCAATACAGTCATGGACATCAAAGATAAATCTAAAGATAATATAAAAGTAAGGATGGACTTAAAGGAGATTTGTAGGATGAAAGTATTATAATTGAAGGATAGTGGAAATAGAAAACTTTTCAAACCAAAAGCTCCTTTCACCTTGACTTTAGAGAAGAGACCAGTAATTTGTGAGTGGGTAAAGATCCTACGGGTTCCTGATGGATATTCTTCCAATCTAAGTAGATGTGTAGACATAAGATTAGGGAGATTATTTGGATTGAAAAGTCATGATTGTCATATCTTCATACAATATCTGTTATCAACTGCCTTTAATTTTCTGCTAGATCAAATTTTAAAGCCCTTGATTGAGCTATGTGTCTTCTTCAAAGATTTATGCTCTTCAAAATTAAATATAGAGAACTTGATTCCTATGGAGCATCATATTCCTTTCATTCTATGTAAACTTGAGAAAATATTTCCTCCAGTATTTTTTGACTCTATGGAGCATCTACTAGTGCATTTATCATATGAGGCTACAATAGGTGGACCTATTCAGTATCAGTGGATGTATCCTTTTTAGAGGTATTTAAATAAACTTAAGAAGACTACTAAGAATAAAGCACATCTTGAAGGCTCAATTTATGAAGCATATTTAATGTACTAGACAACTCAATTTTACTCGTATTACTTTAAAATAATGTCACAATCAAGTAGGCGTACTATACCTCAAAATATGGGTAAATCCTCAAATTTATTTGTATTCAAAGGAAGTGGTGAACCCGCAGGAGCTAACACCGTGTGATATTTGACTAATAAGGAGATGAGAGTTGCCACATTATATATCATGCTTAACTTTGATGAAGTTGAGCCATATCTCGAGTAAGTATGAGTTAGCTTATTCAAAAATTTGTTACTCATAAATTTGATCTAAACCATAAAGTTTGCAAGAGTTTCATTGATGGTTTGAGTACATTATAACCAGTAGAAGTTCAAAAGATAGTGGAAAAAGAATTCACTACTTGGTTCAAAAATATGGTATATTTTTTGACTTTTCATTTCTATTAATTTGTCTTAATTAGTTAACACCGTACGTAATAAACATGCTAATAATATATTTTATCTATTAATTAGGTGTACACTCAAGATAATAATTTATAATATCAAGGGCTACTTGATCTAGTTTTTTTTTTTTTTGACTAAAAGCATCAAGATGCCTAGCAATTTATTAAAGAAAGGAAGATACAAACAAACTAGGTAATGGCATCAGATTCCTCCTTTAACAAAGAAGAGAAAGAAGGAGGAATCTCACTAGACCCAATATCATCCCAAACAAAAGAACTAAAAATTGCATAGTTAGCACAAAGATCCGCTAACTTATTACCACTTCTATCTATACAATTAAAAAGAACAAATTGAAATTCATTGAAAGAATAAGGATGGTCCAACTCCTTCTTGGACTTTGAGAGAGCATGGATGAACTTTATTATATTTGCATTGTCACCTTCAATAATGATCCCCTTATAATTGAACATCCATTCTTGTAAGCTACCTTTGATAGATTGAATGGCCATGAGCTCCAACCGAGATATATCCCAATGAACATGAGAATGACCAAAAGCTAATAAAAATCTTCCTTTACAATCACGGAATAACCCTCCTATCCCAACTTTGTAAGACTGAAGAAGAGAGGCATCAACATTAACCTTAATCCAATCGGGTGGAGGGGTATTCCAATGAGAATTCAATAGCCTTAGAGGCTGATTAGCAACCCATATACCCGAGCTAGCGTGAATCTTAGATGAAGCAATGACAGCATAGCTGATAGATTCCAAAGCAATTACCAAATCACTATCATCTCTCCCTTCATGGATGAGCTTGTTCCTAGCCTTCCAAGAAAAATAAATAACATTACAATATAAATTGACCATCCAATTACTTTGTGTATCCAGCCAATTATAGCAATGATCTAGCGAATTGAATCCTGGAATACCAAACCCCCACTTGTTGAGTAGCTCCAGAACTTTGATCAGTTTTTGACAAAAGACAACTACATGCTCAATGTTAAATGTTATCCAATATTTTTGGTTAATGGCTATAAATTCCAAAAAAAAATTTGGTGTGAAGGTTCGAAGAAAGATAACTCTGGTATATGTGTAAGAGGGAACACCAATATAGGTAATGATTCTGAGTACTGCGGGGTATTGCAAGAAATATTACAGTTGGAATATCCCAGTTACGGGAATAGTATGTATCTATTCAATTGCAAATGGTTTAATCCAGTACTGAATAGAGGAACAAGAGTACATTTGCTTTACGATATAACAGAAGTAAAGTGGGGTAGGAGATATGTAAAGTTTGACCCATTCATCATTGCTAGTCAGGCAAGTCAAGTCTATTTTGCTAACTATCCAAGTAGATTTTGAGGCAAACAGGATTGGCTCATAGTTATGAAGACCAAACCAAGTGGAGTAATTGAGAAAACCACTTCAATACCATCAGCACATCAAGAAAAGTTTATGCCAAATTTAAAAAATCTTGCTAATGTTGTGGATGAATAAATTATAATTAATGAGAGTGAGTTGCAGTTAGAGAAAGTTGATTTAAACATAGAGTAAAGTCATGAGGAATTTAATAGTGGTGGAGATATTTCATCATATGAAAGTGAATCAACAAATGATGAGTTAACATAAGGTAAATGATTTTTGATAATATGATTTATTTGAATAGTATTATAATAGTTAGTTTTTTATTTTATTGTTGCTCTACCTCATTTATTTAATTAATGTGTCATTTTATATTATCTTTTTGTTATAATTTATATTGCTAATATTTTTTTTTTTTTTACAAATGACTTCATGTGATGAGCGTAACATAGGATTGATCAAAATTTTATTTAAGAGGCATAACAAGAAGAGGATTGGTGGCCCCCTAGTAGGTCTGTATGTACTGAGGGGACCTCTTCATCTCAGCCTGCCACTCCGAGTTAGCCTAGCCCGCCTTTACCTACTCCTACAGCCAGTAGCATGTAATTATACTCACCAAACCCTACTTTCCATCACTAGACACCACATAGGGTACTCCCTTCAACCCTTACTACCCACCCCAACCTTCTTATGGTGGCCCTCCTACTTATTCATATCCACCATATATCCTTCCATACTATCCCCCACCACCCCCTCAACCCGCTACTAATGGACCTTCGACCCCAGCTGCAATAGAGCAGACGATAGATGGTCGCATACTGATTGAACCTGACTGTGACATGTATGTACTTATAATATTATTAACATGCAACTAAAATTGAATAAATATTTTTCTCACCTAACATATTTCTATAGGTTTCACCTGTCAAAATAATTGATGCATAAAATATAGGACATAATACAGAGCATGTATGATGCTCCTTATATTTCTTGGAAGAAAATTCTGAAAGAAGTGTGGGACATGTGGTTAAGAGTTTGAGGTTAGCTATTATATAAATATACTCTATAGTATTTCTTTCTTACTTAAGCTAACAAAAATATATATTCTATATTATATATTTTTAAATGCAAAAAGATTTTTGTTGGCTACCCCAACGTAAAGATAAAATTAGAAAGAATTTTAAGAAATGTGGGTCGACTTGCATGCGAGACATATTTATAGAAATTAAAAAGTCAGGCGAGTGACCACTATAGATTGGGGAAAGTATATGGGCTGAGTTGACCAGTGCTTGGGGTAGCCCAAAGTATAGCAGGAGGAGGGACTAAAATAGATAGAATAAAGCTTCTGATGTTGGGGGCATGGGTAGTTCCCTTCATACTGGGTGCTCAGTTTCACATATTGAGCACAAAAAATATTTGGTAAGGAATTTAAAAGTTTTTAATAATTTACATGAATTTGAATACTAATGTAAGTCTATTATTGAAAGAGGTGTTGGGTAGAGAACCGACTCCTATTTAATTGCATAGTTATACCCATAAGTGGTAAGAGTATCAACATTGTGTGAATGAGCGAGCAAGAAAAGCTTTTGTAAGTATTTGAGTTTAATATTTTTGATGTTATGTCTAAATTGCTTAAATTTTTATTAACTTTCATATGAGGAGTATACACAACTTTGAGAGAGCTAGGCTATAGTAGGTGAGGGTTCTTCTGGTGGCTCTACAGAATATTTTGATTACTTTATTTGGTCACGAGCGGTAGGAGAAATGCAACATGTTAGGGTTTATGTCTAGGCTTGCAAGCCCATGCATATGAGGGGATGACATCTGGTGGCTCTAGCTTCTCACGAAGTTTCCAGGATTCTTTAGATAGCCAACAAGTAGTTGCCTTTCAAGCCGAGCTAGAGCAAGTAAGGTAATCTCAAGCTGACTGGCAAGTGTAGATGCAAACACAGATATAAATGCATATGTAGATGCAACACAATCAGTTGTTGAAAGAAATACAAAAAATGAGGGAGCATATTAGTAGAAAGGAGGAAGCTTCAGTATAGGATGAGTCGAATGTTTAGTTTTTTTTGCTTCATCTGTATTTATTTATTTTTGGACATTTGTGCACTTTTAAACGGACAAACTATCTAACTTCATTTTAAACTGTTTGGTTGATTGTTCAATATTTGGAATATTTGGTTGATTGTTCAATATCAAATTGTTGCTCTACTTCATTAGTTGTTGGAATGTTTGGTTGATAACTGTATGCAAGTTGAATTATCGAAAATAGATTCATGTGAGGGAAGGTTATTTTTTTATTAATGCTATAGGTTTCTGGCAAAAAATATGCTAGAAATCCGTTAGAAATATTGATATAATGAATCCTGCACTGACTTTCGATGCTTCTTTCACACCAAAATTTCTGGCGTATTATTCGACGATTATATTCATCGATAATTCTCTGACTTATGTAACAACAAAATATCCACCGAAAAAACCAGCATAAATTACAACGGACATATCGATGGATATAACACTGGAATATGGGTTTAAAAGATGATGTTTTAACTTCATTTTTTTCATCGAAAGTGTGCCGGAACGTTCATTGAAAACATTTTCAGCAAAAATATTTTATTGGAATTTTTTTCTGAAGCGCAAAATACTGTCGCATACAAATTGATTAAAAATTTGATGAAAATCTTCTTTTTTCATCAAATTTATCTCATTATCGTCAAATTTTCTCCACCAGTAATGAGACATTTTCCTGTAGTGGATAAAAGCAGGGATCATTAGGCCTAATTTGAGCCCTTTCACTAGTCCAACTTTATTAGTGAAAAAGAAGGATGGTAGCTGGAGGTTCTGTGTGGATTACAGGGCTATAAATAAGAAAATAATGCTAGATAAATTTCCCATCTTAATGATTAATGAACTCTTGGATGAGTTATTTGGAGCAATAATCTTCTCTAAGATTTATTTGAAGTCAAGGTACAATCAAATCAGAATGAATGTATTTGCCAACTAGAATAAGTGCTTATTTAGACATCCATGGGTGGAGCATTTGGAACATGTGGTGTCCAAGGAATAAATGTCAGCAGACCACTCCAAAGTTCAGGCCATGGTGGACCAGCCTCTTCTTAAGAACTTGAAGTAGTTATGTGGATTCTTAGGGCTTACGGGTTACTACCAAAATTTTTTTAAAGGATACGACACCTTTGAAGGACCTTTGACAAAGTAGTTGAAGAAGGATAACTTTAGGTGGGGGGAGTTGAAGAAAGCCATGATCAACGCACTAATATTGGTGCTCTCAAATTTTGGGAAACTATTTGTAGTTGAGATAAATGCATCTAGTTCTAGGTTGGGAGCAGTACTCATATAAGACTACAGACCTCTTGCATATTATAGCCAGGTGCTTAAAGCCAGGCAAAGCAGTTGAAGAGGGACCCGGATAGTCACCCAGGCACTTTGAAGGGGGGATGATTACACTACCAGGAGAGATTTGTGTTACCACAAACCTCAAAATATATTTGTAAGCTACTACAAGAGTTTCATGGTAGTATAGAAGACATGCAGTATAATATCAATTGAGTTATATTGAGTAAGGATGTATCAAGATGTAGAAGTTATGGTATCAAGGTGTGATGTCTGCCAACAACACAAATACTTGATAATGGCACCTGGGAGATTACTACAACCATTGACTTTACCTAAGAGGGTCTGAGAGGAAGTGACATTGGACTTCATTGAGGGTTTGCCAAACTTAGAGGGATATTCAATGATACTGGTGGTGGTAGATTATTTAAGCAAGTATATCCATTTTATTTCATAGAAGCATCCCTACACCGCTATCTCAGTCACCACAATCTTTATACGTGAGGTACTGCACTTACATAGCATTATAGAATTTATAGTATCAGATAGAGAAAAGGTATTTCTCGGCCACTTTTGGAAGGAGTTATTCAAGATGCAAGGGATAGTCCTGAAAAGGAGCACAACATATCATCCATAGATGAACAACTAACCTAAAGTGGTCAACTGGATAGTGGAGTCATACTTGCATTGTTTTATGTATGAAACACCCAATCTATGGGCCAAATAATTACCATGGGATGTATTGAGTAAGGATGTATCAAGATGTAGAAGTTATGATTGAGCACAACATATCAATCTATGGGCCATATAATTGAGTTATATTGAGTAAGGATGTATCAAGATGTAGAAGTTATGGTATCAAGGTGTGATGTCTGCCAACAACACAAATACTTGATAATGGCACCTGGGAGATTACTACAACCATTGACTTTACCTAAGAGGGTCTGAGAGGAAGTGACATTGGACTTCATTGAGGGTTTGCCACACTTAGAGGGATATTCAATGATACTGGTGGTGGTAGATTATTTAAGCAAGTATATCCATTTTATTTCATAGAAGCATCCCTACATCGCTATCTCAGTCACCACAATCTTTATAAGTGAGGTACTGCACTTACATAGCATTCTAGAATTTATAGTATCAGATAGAGAAAAGGTATTTCTCGGCCACTTTTGGAAGGAGTTATTCAAGATGCAAGGGATAGTCCTGAAAAGGAGCACAACATATCATCCATAGATGAACGACTAAACTAAAATGGTCAACTGGATAATGGAGTCATACTTGCATTGTTTTATGTATGAAACACCCAATCTATGGGCCAAATAATTACCATGGGTAGAGTATTGGTATAACACATCTTTTATGTAGCTGCACAAATAACCCCTTCCAAGATTCTATATGGAAGGGATCCACCTCATTTGGTATATTACGGACATAGTACTACATAGGTATTCAGTGTAGATCATCAAGCTAATGCATTGTGCAAGCAATGTTAACATGTGAACATATCAGACACTATATGCAAACACTGAACTATCATGTTAATACATTATGTGAGGAAGCAGGCAATGCATGAACATATTATACGTACATATCATACACTACTATATTAAGCCACCATGCAACATGCAAATGTGGGATCAAAAAATTTACGTCCCAACCTCCCCTGCTTTCAGGAGAGTTTTAACAAATAAGTTTTAAGGTAAATTTTTTGATGGTAGATTAGGTTTGAAATAAGACACTACCTAGAGATTTCGCTCTCATTTTTAGAGGACTTTATAATCTGAGTTCTAGTTTCTATATGTGTAAGCCCCTATAGTTCATTACCCCTCCCAGTAATGAGAGAGAACTTTCAATTAAGGCTAGCCATCAATCAGATACATAACATCTAGCATATAGTAGTAGGTTTGGTATGTGGAAACTTAATATTAAAAGTTAGACATTTCACCATCTTGCACTTAATGTAGATGGTGAGTGGAGTGAGTGTGAGCCCAATCAAGATCACATGATTTTGTCATCTTAGGTCATCGTGGTCCCTGGTCTACTTAGTCAGATGAGGTAGTTAACCCAACTTGATAGAAGGATCCTTTTCGATAGCCATGGGTTGCTTCATCCAAGGGTACCTTGTAGACCTAGGGTGAATATTTATCTAAGAGGACAAGTTTGAATCCACCGTAGCTAACAAAGGGCTTTGGGCCCTATCGAGCATATCCTACTGATTCATATCTCAAGGATTTAGTAACATTGGGGAATATACAGGTGCTAACTATGACCGTAATATAATGGTGCTATTTTGTAGCAAAATCACACAATTTAGAGGGTCCTGATCATAACTATTTACCTATAGTGCCATTTAGTGGAAAAACTATAAGTGTGATGCCATTTAGTAGTGAAACTACTGGTTAGAAGACATGTGACACGTCTTTACTAGCAAGAGATAGATTAAGAATGAATCATAGTGATATTCTCGGCTAAACCATAGCTCTTTGTGAGCTGAAGTAGTTTTTGGACTTTTCCACCTTGACAAACTGTTACGGAGGGTGGATGAATATTTTTTCTTTAAGTATTTAATGATTTATTTTATTTTAAATATTTTAAATTCTGGTATTTTGGAATTTTAAATTTTCATGGGTATTTAAAAGGCATTATAAATATTTGTAGTCCCATCTGATTAAGATTTTTTATCAATACGGACATTATCAAGGTATATAGGCAATTTTTTTTTATTAATTGAACCTTGTCGATTATGTTAACTTACTGATAGAGGATCAAGTTTAAATATAAATTCCTTCTCTAACCTGTGCAGCATCTGTAGATGTCATGTATGTACTTATAATATGCTCGTCAGGGGGCATACATGTATATATTATTGAGTGCATTTTGCACGATGTATTTATGTGATTATTATTTGTATGCATGATACTTCTAGAATGAAGCCCTTTATATATTATCAATGTATATGGGAGGATACTTTGGAATGTAATTGCAATATCAAATGGCATGCTTAAATGAAGCCCCCGCATCCTGCCAATACATATAAGAGGTCATTTTAAATTATAATTATAGTGTCAAATGACACACTTGAATGAAACCCTCTATATCTTAATGATAAATATAGGAGGTCTTCTTAACATACAACAATAATGTTGGATGACATGATGGAATGAAACTCTCGGCATCTTTTAAATACATGCCAAAGTTATTTTGGGGTGTAGTAGCAATGGCGAATGATATGCTAGAATAAAATCCTCAGCATCCTACAAATGTATACTAGAGGTTACTTTAAAATGCAATAACAATGTTGGAATTATGCACTAGAATGAAATTCTCGACATCTTACAGGTACATGCCTGAGGTCATTTTGAAATGCAGTAGCAATGTCAGATGATATGCCCGTATTTCATAAGGTATGATATGTGCATATGCAACATATTAGCATGTAAATGTAATGCATTTGTTATAATAAAATGCATCTCATGATGCTAGATAATATATTTAAATGAATTATCCTGCATGTTGTAAAGCATATATGAGGAGTATTTTAAAATATTTGCATGCAGTGCAAAGGGGTATATTTGTGATTATCGGTTATACCAATAACTACTTATTGATAAATGTACCAAATTTATTTAAGAATCTTTGAATGCCTTCTGTCCACTTGTATGAGCGTTGCGGATCCAGTGGCATAGCACTATAAGTTTATCACTTTGGTCCACTTATGATTTGCAATTTTTTTACTATAGATTTCTTCTTTTGCTTACAGGAGAATCATAGCATTGTAATCCAACGTAACCATGAGATACGAAATTGTTATGATGTAGGCTCCATCCTCATCAGTAGCATTAATGACATGAGCAATACTTTGTTTCCATTGATAAGTTACAAGTACATCACTTAGTCCACCAAGCTCCCTTATGATTGCCTTTTCATTCTTAGAGATCAAATTTATAAGTTACCCGATCCTTGCTTAGACTGGATAATGACATCCAAATGACATGAGGTTATTTTATGATAGATGAGGTATCATGATCTAATAAAACCAAAGGCTCAGCTGAGACATCATTAGATTCCTCTTGTTTGGCTTATAATGAAGTAATCTTCTCAAAGTACGAATATATCAAGAAAGTCTTCACCATCTCAATGACATCATAGTATCTGATATGTGCATGGTACATAGAAACTTCTTTAACAACTCTAGAATAGTATACTTGAGGGGCCCATTCTATGTATTTGTGAAGCACATGTAAGACACCAGGTTGTGAGGCTGTATCTCTGGACCTTAGCCCATATAGTGCGGCATATTTTTGGGAGCCTCAGTATTTTTAGAAGAGATGCTAGAATGAGACATTTTCCCCTTTTTCTCTTTAAATGATAATTCTTTGATTCTAGATAATCACTCATAAAATTATTCAATCATGCACACTTAGTGCCACGGCTCTGAGCTTCTTTTGGTGACATATTAGCGAGCTTTCTATGTATATCGAGTTTCCTTTATACTCAATTGTTAGTGTTAGGGTCTTTGAAATTATTAATTGGAGGACTTAATTGTATATAATCAATAAAACTTTCATCCTTAATATGAATTGAATGCATTTCTTTTATCATGGTTGTTGCATCTGTCGAATCTTCCACAGCAGTTTGTAGTCATTTGCATTCATTGTATAACTCCTACTCTTGCATATAGAAGGTAGGTACATTTACTTGATGTTGCATTACTATTGATTGCATGAGTACTCTAGCACCTATTGTATGTTGCATACATATGCATACAAGAAGGTATTATCATGTGCAAGAGGACTTCATATATTCATTTGTATATCAAAGTAGGTCATCAGCTGAATCATGTTCACCCTTGATTTCCCTATCCATGTCAACTAGAAAGGTATTACATCCACTATCGTTTCTTGTAAATGGGTCGACATACTTGTTCAACTGCTCACTATTATTGACTGTAAGGATGACCTGACATCTATTGTTGAATGGTTGTTGTCTGCAAGGGTGATCTAGCATCTACTGCATGTTCTTCATCGTTACCCATAGATGGGCTACCGTAGCATGATGGGTTTCTTGTAACTGCTTGTAGGTGTTCTTATCATAGTGTTTTATTGATACATGCTTACATATGAATCATCACTTCATAGGTTCCCTATTTTCATATCTACCACAATCTCTTTAGAAATGCTTGTATGGGAGTTATTGTACTTATGTCACCCTCATCATTCACAGGTAGCATTTGTATACTTGCCCGTAGTTTCATGCAATATGCTGATGTTAACTACAAGGCATTATTGCGTTCAGTGCCTGTTGTCAGTTGTCATCTATATTTGGTCTACTGTGTGCATGATAGACCCACTGTTATTACTTATAAAAGTCACCACTTTAATTTGCAAGCTGACTGTTACTTGCATATAAGGTCTTTCACAATTATATATAGGAGATGTTTGTACATTTTGTGATTGACCTTTCATTGCAAGTTATTCATGTCTGGAGTTCTCCCACCATGAGTCCCTTATTTGTTGATTTGTACTTGCTTGGTTGTATTAAATTGTCATTTACATTTGTATTTTTAGTTTAATTATGCATTTTAGAAATTAGGGTCTACTTCTCTATTGTTCGTCAATATTTTGTTCCTTATCATTTATGGCAAATTAGGTCCCCTATAACTTACTCAAGTCATGTGTATTTTACTTTGAATTTTGAATGCACCCTGCCTAGGAGAAATTTGGGGAGTCTTAGCCTTCCTGCGAAATCAAGAAAGACGTGCATGGTTAGTGTTATGTGACACCGTGACTATAGTCTTTAATCCCACCATGCCAAGAAAGGCGTGCATGGGTCTTCAGGGGTACCTATTTGAAAATGCATAGTTATTTCCCCACAGGCACTGAGGCTCTTATATGGGTACTTAAATTTTGCCCCACCATACTAAAAAAAAGCATGCATGAGGATTACCTACATCATCGTAAGTGCGACAATGAGTTTTGTCCCACTACGCTAAGAAAAGTGCACTTAGGTGGTTTCTCACTGTGCTGCAAGTGTCGAGGATAAGATTTGTAGCGTTCGAAGTGTTATATGTTTCACGGGGTCGAAGACGGTGATGTCAGTGGTGTCCGAGGGTTGCGACATAAAAGTTTCCCTCATTTTCACTAATTTTATCTTTATTATTATTATTATTATTATTATTATTATTATTATTATTATTGTAATAACAATATCAATTAACTATAATTAAATATGACAATTAATTATAATCAAAGCATAATTAACTATAGTTAATCATAATTAACCATAATCAATTATAATTGATCATAATGAACTATAATTAATTATACTTAGCAGTGGTTAATTATAATTAATGATAATTAATCATAAATGATGGTAGTTATCTATAATTAATGATAACTAATTATAATTAACTATAATTAATTATATTTAATAATAATTAATTATAAGTTGTGATAATTAATTATTATTAACTATAATTAATTATAATAAATTTATAATTAATCACAATTGACATTGATTAATTATGATTAGTTATAATTAATGATAATAAATTCTAATTAAGCATTATTAATAATGATTAACCATAGTTAATGATAATTAATTTATAATTAACTATTATTAATTACAATTAATCAATAATTAATGATAATTAATTATAACTAATAAAATAGGTAATAATAAGAGACCATAGTTATTATCTTGGTCAAGCTGAGGTCGGTACAGCGGAGGGAGTTCAAGTTTAGGAAGGTTGAGTATAGGGTTGGGCTTTGGTAGAGAGACAGCTGTGGGCGTCGACTATTGGAGTCAAATACAATGAGGGAGGTTGAGGCGTGGAGAAGGAGCGGTCTAGCTGGTTTGCAAGAAAGAGGATTGAAGAGATCAGTAGTGTGTGACAGAGAAGGACCGGAGAGATAGATTGTTGAGTTTAGTAATTGATTCAACGAGCATGAGTGGAAGTTTGCAAATAAGGGCCTCAGCCTAGAGGTTTGGGAGGTTATGCCTATGGCTCTGAGATGGATAAAGGTCGAGGTCAATTCATTCGAATGAGAGAAGGTTGGAGGGATCAAGCAGGTTGGGCAAGTGGATCTTCGATGGATGGAGGTTGGGTTTGATTTGTTCAAATGAGAGAAGGTCAGAGGGATTGGGAAGGTCGGCTACTATGGACTTGTATGCTGGAAGAAGAACAGCCAGGAGTCGACTGTGTGGATAGGAGAGAGGCAGATCTAAGGCAGTAACAGGAGTTGGAGGTTCAACTAGTGGCTTCAGGTACGGGGTGAAAATCCAAGAATATTCACTTCATTCTCATTTAATGATGACGAGGTATACGGGATAATTAAAGCAATGCCGTATGAAGAGTATGGAAATCCCATCGCGCAACACTCCATCGGACGTCCGAGGATGATACACGACGTGTGGAGAACGTCTAGTGCTGGATCGTAGGAACGACATCTATTCGATTTAAAAAATTTTGTTATTTTTAACAATAATTATGATCATTATTATTTTTAGATAATAATAATGATAATTATTATTAAAATACTAGAAATGCTTGAATTTCATTCCATTTCCTCAAAATTTGTGTGTCGACATCACAAAATCTGCTCTGATCTCGTTGCATGATCTTCTTTGAGCAAACTCATAGTCATTTTTAGGTGACTCAAACATTTTGAACACAACAATGAAGTCTGCTTTGTGGTTGGACATCATTTGGGTAATGTCGCACGTTATTTTCAGGTGTTGGTCACTAATTTTGATCGAACTCATCTTATTCGACTATAAAGTAGTCCCACTTAGGTAAATTTGACGTTCTGATTGTATCAATGCAATCCTTTTGATAATCAGAGGTCATTTGACCTCTCAAGTAATAAGCCGTGCTAATGCGTGCATCGCTAAAATTATCAATTCTGCTCCTTTAGCACGCATTTTAGAGTAGGGGTCAACAGCAAAATATCACACACTATAACTAAAAAGTATAAAATGTATTAGATATGCATATATTTGAATATGTCATGTACACTAGCTGCACTACATACATATAACCACTATACAAATGCATCACACAAAATGCATGTGAACATGTATACCTGCATGGGCCCCGATGATCTTGATGTTTGCACACATGTGACCTTTGAGGATGCTACGTGGATCAAGAAATAAACCTAAGTTTGAGCTCGATCCTTCTATGTGAATAGATAGGAGTTGACACGGCTCAAACTATAAAACAAATATACGGTCATTGTATCGACTGTGATATTTATTTTATACATTCAAATTATTCCTTTAAGGTCTATAAAAAGAAAAAATTACTAATAAAAATATGAAGCTGATGATGAACCTGATCCTCTGCCGACAAGTAGATAGAATCGATAAGATTTGACTAATAAAATAAAATTACCCATAACTATCCTGATGATGGCTGCGTTGACATAAAATCTCAACTGAAGGGAATCCCAAAATTAAAAATACCTCAAAATTCCCCTAAATACACTCAATGATATCAATATTAATTGAAATAAATCACCAAAATACTTAAGGAAAAAATACCTATCTACCCTCCATAATAGTTTTTCAAGGTGGACAAATCTGAAAATCACTTTAGCTCGTAAAGAGAAATTGTCTGGTCGAGAATATCACTAGGATTCATTCTCAATCTATCTCTAATCAATGATTTCTCCACCAAATGGCACCATAGATAAACAATTATGAACAAGACCCTTTAACCAGGTAGTTTTGATGCCAAATGGCACCATTAAATTATGGTTATAGTTAGAGCATGTTTGTTCTCGAACGACATTAAATCCTTGAGTAATGAACTTATAGGATATGATCGATTGGGCATAAAGCCCTCTATTCGCTAAGGTGGATTCAAATTTGTCCTCTTAGACAAATAATCACCTAAGGTCTATAACGAACCCTTGGATAAAGTAACTTGTATCTACCTGTTGTAATCCAGGATCCCTAGTCTGTGATTTTGATGATGATAAATAATATTTATTAAATTATTACATTTTTCTTTAAATATTTTAGATATTTCTTTGTCTATGAGCTCTAACATTTCAGGTAAGATATACACTGCTCAAGACTGCTGAAGACTCAAGATTGGGTAGAATAGGATGTAAAAGAGTCTATAATTTTTATTTTCTTTATTTTCTACTTCTTGAGTCTGCCCTCCTCTCATCGTTTTGATGATCTCTTCCTCTCTACAAGGGATGTAGATGAATATCACAAATATAAAGAGGCAAAAATCATACCTTCCCAAATGTTAAACCAACCTGCCCTAAACTTCAAGGTGATGAGCCTCTTCGCATCCACTATTCTTCAATTCTTCCTTACCCTGACTTTTCCCTATAATTTTGAGCTTTGTACAAATTCTTAGCCATTCTTAGTATAAATCTAGAAGTCTCTACCATGACCTCCTTTGTTTGTCGTCAAAATATCAAAATCACTAAAGTTAATTTAGAAGAACATGTAGGACTTTCTACACAAGGACCTCACCCCCATTCCCTGATCTCACATGAATTTGATGGGACTTATATCAATCTGCTACTTAGGAATGTGCCTTCAAACCAACACTCGCCATAAGTTGAAACTTAAAATCAAAATGCTCGGGTCATCTAGCATGTACTTCGCACTTCTATTATACTCAAAGCTAGGGATCGGATTAACATAACCCCACAAATTTTTGTCGTTCACTTACCACATAATGTCGAATACTCAATTTGATGAAGCCCAAATGATTCTCAATTATTTCAACAACATGACTCATATTCAACATCCAAATACATGGAGAAAATAAAATGTAGCCTTATGACATATCATAGGATATATCATATACCATAAATAACAACTGACCTTTCCTGCACCACCAGATAATGTTCCTATTTTCTATATGGATGCCTCTTTCTGTACCCTTTTCAATCGGGGAAAGAGCATACTGAGCTAGACTTTGATGAAGAAGGGAAAGCTGCTCCTACAGAGGACTTCCACCACCACCAATACCACCTCCTGCACCTACCTACCCTGCCTACTTTCAGGATGATATAATTTAGCAGCTTGAGTGACTAGAAAATTAACTGGACTATCACATCCAACAGCAACACTAGCAGCACAGGATGACATGCAATGGTTTGGAGAAAAATTTACCTCGATAGATAATCAATTTGCCTCCATCCATCAGTTCTTTCAGCCACCACCACCACCACCTGATTAGGATCCACCTTAATTATAGTCTTTATCTATTGTATCTTACTATTTTTCCTGTACTGCTTTCTTTGTTTGTTTATTCTTCTTTTTTTGTGATATCAAAAGGGGGAGAAAATATATTTTTCATTGTATGTTTTGTTATTTTAATAGAATCTTCTATTTATGTTACTTTATTTTTTGCTTTTTATTTTTTCTTAAAAAATTAACAAACAAAAAAAAAATTCAACCCCTAATTTTTTAAATCCATCATATAGTGAGAGGGAGCTTAGGAGGAAATAATACATATCAACTAGCATTATTTGACATCATCAAAAAGGGAGAGATTGTTGTAATCCAGGATCCTAGTGTGTGATTTTGATGAAGACAAATAATATTGATTGAATTGTTATATTTTTTCTTAAATATTTTAGATATTTTTTTTATCTGTGAGCATTAATATTTCACGTAAGATATACACCTCTCAAGACTTCTAAAGACTCAAGGTTAGGTAGAATAGGATGTAAAAGAGTCTATAATTTTTATTTTCTTTATTTTTTACTTCTTGAGTGTGGCCATATAAGAGTGTATGTAAATTGGGTGACCATAGACACACAGGGGGAGAGACTTTTTTTAAAAGTAAAAAAAATTTATAAATCATACTGTACAATTTTCAATTATACTATACGATCTATTATCTGAAAATAGGCTAAATGTCTAATTGGAAAATTAGCTTCTATGAACTAATCGTACTGTACGATCTAGATCATACTGTATGATTCATTTAGATTTGAAACCCTAGCCGCCATATTAATTTATATAAGATTTTAAATTTTGATTTTTGAACTAATTGTATTGTACAATATGAATTGTACAGTATGAATATTTGAAATCTTACTAAAATTAACCATCATAATTAGTCAATCAAATTATAGTTTAATTAATGATAGCCGATCATACTATACGATGTTGATCATACCAGGCGACTGACAGAGATGAATTTTTGTCATCCTATAGATCGTACCAAATAAAACCATGATTTTTGAACTAATCATACTATACGATATCGACCATACCAAATAACTGACAAAGATGAATTTGGTCATCCCAAAGATTGTACCAAATGAAACTATAATTTTTTACCTAATCATACTATATGATATTCATATCATACTGGATAATTTATTTGAAAACAACTAACCAAACTGTACAATGAGAATAATTTAGTCATCTCAGGAATTATCCTGTACGAATAGAGGAAATTAAACATATCTTACTATACGATCTCTAGATTATACTATACGTTGTGTTCATAAAATTTAAATAGTTCGTTTAAACGACTATTTACATCATATTGGATAGGATTAGTTTTCAACTTATAGTACTGTATAAACTTGAATCGTACTGTATAAACAGTGATGGCTAAACTTGAATTTTTAGGGTTTCTTGAAGCCCATTACAAAAGCTATGTTTTAAGTTTTCTTAAAAAAATAAAGATAGGAATGTGTGACAAAGGAGGAACTCTGAGAGAGAATCTTTTGAGAAGAAAATTAGGATTTGAGAGAGGAAGGAGAAGGTGAGCTTGAGTGTGAGCGAGTAGGGTGAGGGGATCACACGATTGCTCCAGGCTAGCTGCACCCTTGCTCTTCCTTTGGCCTTGGTGAGTCTTTTAGGAGCTCTCTAGGGAGAGAGGCTTCTTAGTCCAGTCCTCAAGGTTCTCTGTCTTCTCCAGAGGGAAAAAGGAGTTGAGGTTCTCTGCCTTCTCCATAAGGGAGAAAAATGAGTCAAGGTCTGCTTCCATCATTAGGACGGTGACATAGCGTCTGGCACTTCGCCGCATCAAACCTTTGGTGAAAGTGAGTCTATAAGGGCTTCTCTACCTTGCTGAGGGAGCAAAAGGAGAGTCACTTAGGTTAGTGTAATACTCGGAGTGGGGGACTTCGAGGAGTGGACGTAGGTCAAGGTTGACCAAACCACTATAAAAATTTCTGGTGTATTTTTTCCTTTTTACACTTTTACTTTTCCTGTATTTAATTTTTGTTAATAACTGCTTGGGACAAATATTGGTTATTGCTCTGTCACGTAGATCAAAATTTTTATTGTAGTAAAATTTAATCTTTTTGATAAAATCTCTCACTTCCGTAATCAATTAGGATTTGGTATTTTCATATACTAAAAAGTTTTTCAAAAATATTATTTGTGTTATTTTGATTATAAGAAAAATTTTTAAAAGTACCAATTCATTCCCCCCTTGCCCCTCTTGGTGAGCCTCGGGCTAATTCCATAAAGTTTAATAACCTTCATGAATTTTCACTATCGATAAGAATCCTTCTATCATGTTGGGTTAACTATCTCCTTTGACTAAATAGATCAGGGATTATGATGAGCCAAGATGATAGAACCATGGGATCTTGATCGGGTCTATCATCATTCTCCCATCATCTGCTTTATGTGTAAGGTAGAAAATTTCTAATTTTAAACATTAAATTTTTAAATACTAAATAATGTTGCTACTATACATCAGATACTATGTATTCATTTGAAAATAAGCCTTAAAGAAGTTCTCTCTCACTATCAAGAGGTATTATTAACTATAGGAGCATGTGTTATAGAAAGCCTCAAATTAGATCATAAAATCCTCGCAAAATGAGGGCAAAATCTCTGGGTAATGCTTTATTCAAAGCCCATTCAACCTTTTAAAAATTTACCTCAGAACATAAGTGTTAAAACTCTCCTCGATGACCCAAAAAAATAGAAAGAGGCAATAGAGAGGCCAGGGCGCAAATTTTTAGAGCCCACAAATTTCTAGCAACTTCGCTAGGGATGATTTCTCTTTCCATCTTTGGCTAGTGTCTGTATGCTATAGTAGAAGCAAATCATAGTGGGCTAAAATTTCTAAATATTCAAAAATGAATATTTTATAAATTCATTGAAAATTCATTAAATAGGATATAAAATTATTTTTAATTGCTTGCTTATGTCATTTTGTTATGTGTAGTCTGTGTAGTCTCTGTATCTTGAAAGTGTTGGGTGATAAATTAAATATCGATTACTAACTCTTATCTTTCATTTGTCTAGATGGACCCAAAAAACTCCCTTCACCATCTAGCTAGCATGTGGTGTCAACATGCAGCTGAAAAAGTCTATTATTAGCACTAAAACTCTTGAGCCATCATTCAATTTAGTGGGCTACAACTCTCTGCAACTACTAGAAGGGCTGTTGTCATTCTTGTGTATGACATGAAGACTAAAACTACTACAAGTCACATGCTTTTACTAGTGCCCTTAGCCATTACTAGGGATATTCCTCACTGGAGGACTTCTATTTTTTTTAGAGGCTATCTCAGTCTGGAACCCCAGCTACGAAGAGGATTGAAGCCGATGGAAGAATCTCCATGAAGACTGATAACACCACCACCATGCCAAGGGTGCTTGTCGCACCTAGAAGGCATGAGATTGAAACTGCTCATCTAGAGAGAAGCTTACCAGAAGGTAGAGGAGAATGATGAATGTTGAGCTACAAGCTCAGTAGTTACTACAAGTCCACCCATCTACACTGTCGGCTCAAGAACTAAAAATGAGTGTTCCTACCCAGAACGAATTCATAAATTTAAAGTGGGTAAAAAGGAATAGATCTATTAGTGAACTTAAACAATCATTCTAGGAGCAGTAACCCCAATCCCCGACTCCTCAAAAGAAGAAAGAACCCAAATCTCTATATGCCCGAGTGTATAAGGATTTGAAGATAGTGAAAGAAAGGGGTTAATGAAAAGAAAGTACCAATAGCCTTTAGTGATCGAGGCCATGAGAATCCCACTAAGAGAGCTACCATCTATTATGATAGTGAAGAAGTAATAAAGAAGGTAAGTCCCACGTGGTGAGTATTAGGGTGTCACCTAAACCGCTTGTTCAGGGATCCATCGTTGAGAGGTCCCAGTGGAAAGGAAAGGAAATATGGAGGCTGAGGCCTCGTAAAGAAGAAGTAACAAAAGAAGAATAAGCCTAGGCATGCCATCTGGTGCAGCAACCCATAGATCCACCCTCGCCAATAAACTTCATCAAAAGTGGGTCCTAAAGAAGGTCCACACAAACAATCAGCCTGGGTTGACATATTGGAGAATCCTCCAATGGATCATATCATCCACCGATCCTATCTATGGAATAAGTTAACTTTAGTCATATCCCTCAGATCAAAGAAATCTCATCTTGAATAATAAATTAGAGATTCAGTCACAATGCCGCTTGGAGATTTGGGTACAAGAAGAAGAAGAAGATGAAGAGATCATAGATGTTGAAGTGGTCTATATGATAGGGCATAGTGATGATGATGTGGATGATGATGATGGGTAGCTGCCACCACCTTGATAGATATCTCAATGCCACTATGAGGTTGGATCCATTGCTAGTAAAGGTGGTTACTCCTCAGAGGAAAGGGGAGAAGAACTTTAAAACAATCCCTTTGTCACCAACACTATCACACTTGTAAATATATGGAGATAAATGAAGCGACAAATAAAGGTGAAATATAGAAAAATATCTCAGTTAAATGATAAATTTATTGAGATGATGACTCAGATGGTGGTGATGATGCAAATGATACAGAGGGCTACTGCTGCAGGTCTTATGCCAACCCCGCCTGCCAATCCACCAAACCTTTAGATGCCCCAAGTTTTAGGAGTATGAGGAACCCCTAAAGGTGGTAATTAGGTTAACAACTTGATCTGCTAGCCCACTCTGTAGAATGTAGCAAGTACCTCTGAGCTTGTGATGGATGCACAACTAGAGGGTATAACCAGCGAAAAGGTCAAGATTATTATGGCCATTGATTAGGCAGAAAAGTTTAAAGGGTCACCCATATCTGGTAAAGTATGATTATGTGCCATATCTAAATGGATATTCTATCTTGAAATTTTATACTTTCAGCGACAACAGTAATCCTAAGAAGCACCTGGTGCAGTTCAAAGCCACTAGGGCCCCCCACTTTTTACTCTTCTAACAGTTCATCAGCTATTTAACTTCGACTGCTTTTAAATGGGATGCTGAGTTGCTAAATGATTCTATGAAGATATTTATAAAATTAGAAACTCTATTCGTGAAGAAATTTGTAAGGACAATGAGAAAATGATCATTGCTGATCTATTCCTTAAGAAATTAAAAAAAAGATAAGTCAGTAATAAAATATATAACCCACTAGTGCAACTTAAGTATAAAGTGTGAACTTCAGTTAGAAGGGGAGCACACCGTTCAGTTACTAAAGGGTAAAATTGATGATAAGATGCAACCATTCTTGTGTATGGATTTTATCGCCGCCTTCCAAGATCTGTTCGATAGAGTGAAAAAATTTGAAAAGTTGAACTTGTTGAAATTCAAAAACCACTTTGGTAAATCCAAGAAGCCTAAAGCTCTGGATGCTAAAAAAAGTGAAGCCTACTCCATGTTCTCTTTCAAGACTAATAAAAGAAGACAGGTGGTGTATGGAGTCAATGAAGACAAACATGCAGTTTATAATATGGATAGAGGTAAGCAAGTAATGCAGTATGAAAGTAAGCCAAAATAGGCCTACAACCCAAATCCCTAGCCAAACTTGGTATTGGGCGGAAATAACAAGCCTCAAACTTTCCCTTACACAGAAGAATGCTTGAGGCAAGCAATGAGAATTGGTGATCAGACATTCCCATCCCTTAAAGAGAATATGAATAAAGAATACCCTTTCAAGAGGGAAAGCATCGCCAAATTATTTCAACAAGCACTTAGAACAGATCTAAAGCTGCTAGAATATAAAAGGCCCGAGGAGTTTGATCACACCAGCGATCTAATTTTTATATGTATCACCAGGTAATTAGCCATCCTATTGAAGATTGCTACGTCTTCAAGGACTGGTTATAAAGAAAATATAAGAGGGGTGAATTCACATTATCAGATAATGTGCTAGTTCATCTTAGAAGATAATCAACATAGGTGGTTACATTCTTTTCTATACCCCCGACAAGAGAAAAAGTCAAAAACGAGCCAGGTTAGGATGAGTAGTATAAGACCGTGGTCTCCAAGAAGACGGTGAAGATGTTAAAGCAACTCGAAGGAGTTTCTGATGTAAGGTGGAGGTCTCCTACTAAGCTAGTGATATATTTAAAAGAATTGCCTATCTTAGATGCATCTACTTCCAAGCAACACCCTAGTAAGGCAAGCTCTTAAAGTCTTGCAAAGTAAGGTCAAAATCTATCAAGAGAAAAGCCAAGCTAAAAAAAGTTTAAAAGAGAAAAAAGATAGTAACCCAAAGGGATATCGATAGTTTGGATGATTACTATCATACTATAAGGCAAACTACTAAGCTCACTGACTTTATGTCGAAGCTTAAAATAGACAAAGCAGAAGAAGCAGATGAAGACTCGCTTCCTATGGAGACATGCTAAGTTATCTCGGTGACATCAAATATGTCAATAAAAGAAGAATGTGCTGATGAAGAAACTCCTAAAGCTTGTCTAATGGTGTCATCAATGGACTATAGTTTAGAGGAAGATTTATACTTCCGAATTGAACATGAATAAAATCCTGACATAGCATCACAAATGGAGCATATAAATCTGGATGGTAATTTTGAGTATATAGATGAATCTCCTGAAGCAATAATAGTTGACTTTGAGGAAAATGATTCATTAAATGAGTATAAATCGGATTAAGTGGCCCAAGTGTAGTTGTGAAGTTGCAAGATATTATCATCTCCACTAAAGAATGAGGTCTCCAATAAAGATAAGGAAAAATAGTTAGTTATCAATAATAACATTATCCCTAAAGCCCCCAAGAAGAATTCTATTTTAAATAAAGGGATAGAATACAATATCATATCCCATTTGAGCAAAATCCCAGCATAACTTAGCATATATGGCACTCTTCTAATGTCTGAAGATCTTTGGGAAACTTTGATTCAGGCTCTCAAAAAATTCAAAAGATATGAAGCATATTTTATGAATGTTTGATGACTGAAGTCTTGCAGGCTCAAAATGAACCAATCATCACTTCTGTCGAGGATAATCTAATGCTTGGGATGGCAAATCATAATTTCCCTTTGTATGTTACTGTAAAGAGTGACAATATCATAATTAGCCGAATCCTTACTGATCCCAGATCTTCCATAAATCTCATAAGCTTAAAAGCACTGAGATCATTATGCCTTGATGTACAACACCTAAGACAAGATAAGCTTATGTTACCTAGTTTCAATGAGAAGTGGTAGAAGATTATGGGGTCATTTATACTTCCTCTTATATTTGGAGAATTTTATACAGAGGCTAAATTTCATGTGATTGGCATGGATACTTCATTTAAGACATTTTTGGGTTGCCCCTGGTTACCTAAAAATTGTATTGTCCCATCAAACCTACAACAATATATGAAGCACCTAAGGGATAGAGAGGAATTTAGGATTTTTGATGACATCTAGCCCTTTGAAGTCCATGAGATGAAGATAAATAAAGATGCAAAATATTCCATCCTAAAATTGTCAAAGCCATCAAGCTCTCTTGAAGATGAGACATCAAATTCAAAAGCTGCAAATCGACATAAGCAAGAAGGTGATTAGACCAAGTAGGGAGAAAGAAGGCAACGCCGACTCTCTTTGAACAAGCTACCATGCCCAAACCAAGTAAAGTTGTGCATCACCTGGGGAGTGACACTAAAGAAGATAACATCAACCCTGCAAAATCTAAGAAGACCTGCAAGTCCTTAGTTAAAGAAAAGAAGAATGTAGAATATTCATATTCTAATTATGACTATGTGTCTACCTATGCAAGCAAGGAGTCTTCTTAAGAAGAATAAGTAGCTTGTTAATATCATAGAGCATATTCATGGTCACGCCTCTTCCTCTATGACACTTCAAAGAAATTATCCCTCATGAAGTGCATAACAACAAAGAGCTCCAGACATTTTATGCACCTCTTTTAAGTAAAAACACCATGCCAGGGAGTTTATTCTACAAGTCTGGAGAACATCAAGATGAAATTTTTGACTGGCTTTTCAAGCTCATTGATTTTGGAGAGATAATTCTTACAAGGATGCCTAGGTACTATCCAAGAAGAATTTGAAGGCTGATGCAGAATAAGGGGTTCACACTGGTGTCACTAAATGATGAACTCATCTCTTTCTAAAGTTATGGTATGCTAAAAGTTCGCTCATATTATGAAAGAAAGATACTCTTATAAGAAGTGGCCTTGGATTTATTATGCGAAGGTATCCCCGAAAGGAGATTTGATGTGCAATAACTTGTGGGGAAATTGAGGCCAATAACAACAGTGATAAAGAGATCTATAAAGTTAATATTCCATATGATTAGCCATAGAAGCTAAACCTACACTAGAAGAGCTTGAAGATGGTGTACAGGCTACCACGATGAATGAGCTAAAAGAAGTTAACTTGGGGACCGAGGAAGACCCTCGCCTGACTTTCATCAATGCTATCTTTCCTGAAGATCAAGTGGAAAAATAAAAGAACTCCTTTGTGAATTCAGGGACTACTTTGCTTGGACATATACTAAAATGCATGACTTATCCCTTGATGTAGCAGTTCACAAAGTCTCTATCAAATCAGATGCAGTACCCATTAAGCAAGCTCTAAGGTGAATGAGATTGAAGATTGGAGAATAAGTAATTATAGAAATGAAGAAGCTCATAGATGCAGGCTTCATTTGAGAAGAAAAATATACCAATTAGATCACCAACATATTTCCCGTCAAGAAGAAGAATGGGCAAATTTGTGTTTGTATCAACTTCTGGGACCTCAATAAGGCATGCCCAAGATATGACTTTTTGCTCCTAGCATTAGAGCTCCAAGTTGACAACATGCCCAACCATGAAATGTTCTCCTTTATAGATGGATCATTGGGAAAGAACCAGATCAAGATGGCGCCTGAAGATAAGAAGCATACATCGTTCAGAACTCCCATCATTATATTCTACTATAAAATCATGCCTTTCGGCTTGAAGAATGTTGTTTCTACCTATCAATAGATAATGACGAACATCTTCCATAAGCTAATCCATCAAAAAGTTGAATGTTATGTGAATGATCTCGTTATGAAGAGCATTGACCGAAATGGCCACCTAGTTGACTTGAAGATTGTATATGAGAGGATTAAAAAGTTTGATCTAAAATTGAATAACCTCAAGTGTACCTTTAGTACTTCATCTGGGAAGTTTTTGGGGTACATTGTTTGCCATTGAGGAATTAAAATTGACCCCAACAATATTAAGGTGATTATGGAGATGTCGCCGCCAAAGAACCTTTGATAACTTTGCTCCTTACATGGGAAGCTAGATTTCATTCAATGATTCATATTAAATCTATCAAGTAGGTGTCAACCATTTAAAAAATTGATGAAGAAGGTTACTCTCTACATACAGGATAGAGAATATAAAGAAGCTTTTGATAGTGTCAAGAGATATCTGTTAAGCCCACCCATTATCATAGTATTGATTCCAAGGAAGCTTCTTATCCTGTATACTGTAGCATTAGAAGAGTCCCTCGAAGCATTACTCGCTTAGCACAATGAAGAAGGCAATGAGAATAAACTCTACTACAACAATCAGAGATTAATTAGAGTAGAGATATGTTATTCTCCAATTAAGAAGTAATATCTGGCATTGAATTTCCTATCTAAAAACTCCACCACTATATGCCTTCTCATAAAATTATATTGATATAAAAGATCAATCCGTTGAAGTTTTTGATGATAAGACCAGTGTTGACAGGTCATTTAGGTAGGTGGTTAGTTATACTCCTGTAGTTTGATATCACATATGCATCATAAAAGGCAGAGAACGAGCAAGCTCTAGTAGATTTTCTTATTATTCATACCATTCCTGTAGATTCACCACTTAATGATGATCTACTTGATGAACAAATCATGTACATCCAAGAGAAAAAAATCATGAGTTTAGGAGATGCACTTTCATGGAGCATTATCGATTAAACCTGCCTAACCTCCAAATCTAGTAAAAGCTCAAGCCGACATTAATCTCATTTTTATAACACCTGAGGGAGACATAATGAGATAGTAACCACAAACTAATAATGAGGATGAATACGATGCTCTAATAGTGGGTCTTGTGATTGCTATTTCAATTGAGATTCGAAACATTCAAGTTTTTAGTGATTCTCAACTTATTATAAATTAGGTGCTGGGTGTCTACAAGATTAACAAGCTTGAGTTAGCCTACTATCATCAGCATATCCTTGAGCTTATGAAGTAAATCCCAACCATCAAATTAGCTTGAGATCCCCGAGCCCAAAATAACAAGGTAGATTGTTTGGCCAAACCAGCCAAGAAGATGGCAAGTACGAATGACGAGCTTGTATTGATTGGGGTCCACACTCATCGAGTCTTAGAGCTAGCAATTCTATAATTATCGTATGAATAGGGATTACTAAATCTAAGCCAAAAGGATATAGCTCCAATTGATCCTTAATCTTCCCTACAAATCATTATTTAAAACTCGCCAGGTTAATCTCAAGTAGTCAAATGGAGGCATAAAGCTAGCATCGCCTCAGAGCCATTGTGATATTACTTGGAGGTAACCTTTCATCAATTACTTCAAAGAAAGTAAACTCCCAGCAGACAAATTATTGGCTACACAAATCTAGAAAAGAGTGTTGTGATATGTATTTATCAACAACATGATGTATCAAAGAGATTTTGACCAAATGTGGCTGAGATGTTTGGGGGCCAAAAAAGTTGATATGGTGGTAGTAGAAGTTCACGAAGGAGTTATATATTGACAGTGATGTTATATATCAACCACCAAATTCATTGTACCCTATAACGATATCCTGGAAATTTGAATGTTAGGGCACCGATATAATTGAGATGATTGATCCACCATCATCAGCTGAACACCATTTTATGTTGACAGCAACTGACTAATTTTCTAAGTGGATTGAAGCAGATCCATTCAAAGAAGTTACATCTGAACATGTGATCAACTTCTTCACCCATAACATTGTTTATAGATTTGGTATACCACACCGTATAATCTCAGATAATGATATAACATTCAAAAGTACCAAAATTCATAAATTTATTTATCAACAAAAAATCAGCTGACATTACTCATCTATCTACAACCCAAGGGAAAATGATCTGGTAGAAGCCTTTAACATGATGCTAGTAAAGTTGTTCAAGAAGATCCTTATCAAGAATAAAAGAGAGTGGTACACTAAAATTATAGAAATGTCATAGGCATACTATATAACTTACAAGATGCCAACCAAAGACACTCTATATCTACTGGTGTTCGGGGTTGAAGTAGTTCTGTCACTAGGGATTGAGCTACAATTACTTCGAGTAGTTGTCCAGCATTATCTCACTCAAGAGAAAAATGCTCATCTGAGAATGGAAGTGCTCGACGCATTATGAGATGAGATTATAGGTTCAGTAGAATCTTGAGATCTATGTAGCAAGGATGACCAAATCTTTTGATTGGATGGTGTGCCATCGAGCATTTGAAGAAGGGGAGTTGGTCAATCATCCTATATAAAAAAAGCCTTGGAAAATTTGTATCTATTTAGGAACATCATTTCATCATTCAGAAGGTGTATCTAGGGGGAGCTTACCACCTTATCGATCTCAACGATCAAAGGCCTATGCCACCGATTAATGACCAATTTTTAAAGAAATATCACGCATAAAATTTATTCAAGAAAATTCTGTATTCATTGTCCTATGCATTTTATACATATTTATCAATATATGCATTTTACATTCTTAAAAGTTTCTTGTATTGCAAGAAAGCATTTTAAGTATTCTTGCCTTTTAAATAATTTGGGGCATTTTAAATATTTATTTGGGTTGATATCGCACTATGCACCAAGATTTCCAAATAAATATGTAAAATCATGAAATATAAAAATTTGTCTGACCCTTCTTCAAAAGATAGGTGGCATTTTAAATATTTATTTGGGATGATATTGTGCTTCGTATCTAGATCCAAAAAAAATATTTAATATCATCAAACACAAATATCTCTTCAATCAAGGGGATATGGTCATTTCTCTTGGGATATGTATATCTAGGTGAATTAAAAAAAATTAAGACATCGCCTTCTTCAATATACTAAGACTTTGAAGGTCAGAAAAGAAGATTTTTATGGCTACACTCCAGTAAGTCAAGCTAAAGTGTAACAACCTTTTTTGCAGCCTAAAGCTAAGGTCCGAATGGGTGTATGAGGCTAGAATCAACAAGCTGGTATATGAGCAAATCGCTGGAAGCTCTGTCTACACAATAAACCATAAGAAAGGTCGTAGTAAAGGAACCCCTATTTCATCAACCGGTTAGTAAATACTGTTAAAACTATGAAGGAATATTTAACTCGATAAATTTAAGTAGTCATGTCAAGAATATTCTCCTAATTGACTAGAGAGTCAAAGTTATAATGAGAAGGATGAGTCTCAATCAAGATAACTACTAAATATGCTTAAGCTTTGACATCTTGAACCACGAAGGATGACTTAAAATCTATAGACTTTAACAAATATAGCTTGGGAGTACATAAAGCCTGAACGGTTGTATAAGTTCAGACTTAACAAGCCAAGATGTGGCCGAGCAGCTGGCAGCTCTGTCTACTCAACACACCATAAGAAAGGTCGTAATAGAGGAACCCCCATTTCAACAGTCAGATGACAAGAGCTATCGAATCCTAGCTCACCCAATCTGATAAGTTCAAGTAACCTAGATTGAAGCTTTCTCAACTGATTAAGGGTCAGGGTATTACTTATATTCGGTGCTACCGATTAAACCTAAAAACTTATAAATCCTTCAGCAAATCCAAAAAGAAAAAAGTGAGGATCAAAGAAATTCTTCTTCAACAAGTCTGCTAAAGCATTAAAGAAATTATCTTAGAGTTTACACAAAGCCTCAGGCTAAACCAAAGGATTTTATCATCAGTAAGTTCGCTACGCATAAAGATTTGGACTGATGTCCCCTTGCCACCAACCTAATGTAAACCACAAGAGTTTAGGTCATCGACATCTACTCCTTCATCAAGCCCATCGAAATAAGAAGCAAAGGGTAGAAGGTACATAAATCTTCTCATAAGTTATTAAGGACAAATCAAGTAATCATTCACCAATGTTTGTCACACAAAGCACAGGGCGAAAGGGACCAAAACCTAAAAACTCAAGTTAAAGCTTTAAAAAGAGTGCAACTACTGACTCCAACAAGTGTCTAAGGCTTTAATCACAATAACCACAGAAGTCACATGAGCATAAGGGAAAGAAGAACTCATGAATATTTAAAAGTGAACAAGCTTTATTTTATAAATTCAAAATTTATATACAAGTTTATAATTTCTATCATTTTTACAGGCTTACACCAGCCAATAAAAAGAAAAAAGTATATTATCCTTCATAGAGGACTGAAGTCTATCTCCTAAATATATGCCTAAAGAGGAAGTCTAAAGCCCCACATTGTTCCTTTCAAAGATTTGATATCTGCACTGCTGGGACCTGTATAAAGCAACAGAAGCATCAACAGAAAGAAAGAGAAAGGACTATGCAAATGTATGTGAACTATAAAAAGAAAGGTGTACCTGAATTGAGGTCTCCTTTAGTAGGTGACTGGAAAATAATCGGCTCTTCCTAGAACCAACACAAAGCAACAGAAGCATCAGCAAAAAGAAAGAGAATGGACTACACAAGCATGTGTAAAGATACAAAAAAAGGTGTATATGAACCAAGGTTTTCTGTAGTAGCTGACCAACTGGTGTCTCACTCCTCTTGTAATCTATATAGGGCAACAAGGGTACCAGTGAACAACTAAAGAAAGAGGGAAAAGCTACACAAACTAACAAATTAAAAGTGTTCCTGAGAGGAAGCCTCCTATGATAATTAACTGGCTAGTATCCTGTTCCTATGAGGACCTGCACAAAGTAGTGAGGCATCAGGATATAAAAATGAGTGATGTAAACGTAAGGCAAAAGCTAAAAAAAAAATAGAAAAGAAAAAGGAACACCTGAGCTGAAAACAACCGCATGAGTTTGAAGCAGTGAAGTTATGCTAATTGGAGAACTTACAAAGCTTGAACAAGCTCTGAATGACACATGCAATCATATAGTATAAATGTTACATTTATATATAATTGCAATAATGATTAATATTGAGCATATATAAAGATACTAGAAGCTAATGTGACAATGGTAGAGGAGAACAAGGGATATTTATGAAATATACTAACAACAATATGTGAAAATTCATGAAGATGGAGAACTAGAATGACATCAAGACATCGGCTCCCATAAATCTGCAAAAAAAAAGGAAACCATTGGTGTGACATCTAGAAAAAAATATTTGGAGATCCACAAGGTCAACCAGGTTACAATAAATGTGGTTTCGCTCTAAAAGTATATTACATTCGTTGGGGGTATTTGTTGACCTCCACATAAGAAAAAAAAATCATTATTACATCTACTCGAATCCCTACCAAAATCCCTATATAAACGGTGGCCCATCCCAATTTTCTACAAAAATCCTGATCAAATCTTACAGTTCTGCAATCCAGTGCTGAACCATCTCTTCACGTTCACCTCGATCGCACTTCTGCTTCAATGATAAAAGGAATAAAAGCTAGAGCTTTGGTTATATTTTCTTGCATATGAACACTCACAGCTCCTCTTTTGAATTTCGTTGATTCAGTCACCTATCTTCCTCTTCCTAAAACTACTAGAACTTGCCATCTACAACCACCAACCATATTCGACTCAAGCTCCTACGAATCAAATCGGACTCTCAAACCAGATCCCGATCCCATCCACACCACGTACAGAGCCGCAACTCCCAATCTATCTCATTCGGCCAAGGACCTCCACCCAGTTGAAACCTCCAAACTCTAGACAAGCATTTGATCCATTGCCGCCTCCTTGTTCACCTTAACTTGACCGACTCCATCTAGGCCATGATCCGATCCCCTCCAACATGCTGCAGCCTTCTGTCTATAGCCCATCACTGCATTAACAGCCAAAGCTGACCTTTAACCCCCAACTCCAACTGACCATACTTTTGTGCTGATTCCCTAAAGACCTCTAGCCTCTGAACACCTATCTGATTCTTCCTTGTGTCGAACGCCTACTGTCGTTCCTGATTAATCTAGTCCCTATTCCATTCAAGCTTTTGACCGCAAGCAGCCCCCATCACCTACTATCTACACGAGCTCAACCCACATTTCTTAGGCTGCACTCATCTCTACAGATGAAGCCTCGCCTGATCTCTACCCTCTTAGTAGACCAAGCCAACGACTCCAAATCCCCTCACCTAGCAGTGCCTCCCTTCAACAGCTAAATTGAGCTCACTCTCCCTTCACTTGAGCAAATCACCACTACCCTCTCAAACACCTCTATAACCGCTAAAATCATTCCAAAACATTTTCTCCTCCCAACCAAACTTCTCCAAACATTCTTTTATCACTCAGCCAAACTAAATAGCAAAGCCACTTCCTCATTTCCCCTCACAGCCATCTCCCTCTCTCTGTATTATTATTATTATTATTATTATTATTATTATTATTATTATTATTATTATTATTATTATTATTATTATTATTATTATTATTATTATTATTATTATTATTATTATTATTATTATTATTATTAATATTATTATTACTATTATTATTATCAAAAAAAGAAGAAGGAAAATTTCAAGAAAAAGAAGAGAATTAAAAAAAAAAGAAGAAGAGAAAAAATAAAGAAAAAGAGCAAAAGAAGTTTGTTGTGTTTTTACGCACTTTTACCATTATTGTCACCTCGACATCATCGCTACCTAGACACGCCCCAGTCATAGCTCACTCAGGTATAAATGCTCACCAAACACAAAAGCCCTCAAATCTTTCTCTCAGGGCTCGAGGGCATAGAAAGACTATTTATGCACGCTTATCTCTAACATAGTGGGAGAGAACCAGGTGCGGCACTTACGACGAGGCAGGTAGGCTTTATATGATATTTTTTCTAGCATATAGGGGACAACCCTAAGTAAATTATATTTTTAAACATTTGTCCCTGAAGACACATGCACGCCTTTCTGTAACATGGTGGGATTGAAGACCACGACCACGGTGTAACTCTACACCAACCATAGACATTTTTCTATGATGTGGTGGGTAGGTTAAGACTCTAAAGTTTTTTCCTATATAGGGAAGACACTGGGAGGCTACAAAATTCAGACTGAAAATGAACAGAACTTAAATAATCTATAGGGGACTTAAATGAACTGCAGAGAATAAGACTTAAATGAACTGCAGGAAACTAGACCTAATATTTAATACTAAATCCATGAATCACAAAATGATAAAAATTAAATGCAAATACGGAAGCAGGGGACTCGCGATGAAGAAGCCCTCAGTGTACATGAATGATGGGCAATGAAATTTAATTAACTTGCAACATTTAAACAATCGTAAGCAAACACCAATAAGCAATGCAAATACGTGACATTTGCACCAATCATGCAATTAAACACATCAACCTTCAGCAAGTAAAAGAAGTTGATGATCACAGCAACCCACTCGCTTGCAAGTAATGAGCAATAAGAATCCAGGATAATGTGTGATCTAATTAAAAGCAATCTCATAAAATCCTTTAACAAATATTGCAAACCACATATGAATGGTAGTAGTTGGTGCATAGCATTTGCATCAATCATGAAAGCAAATTCATTAACCTTTTTGTAAGCAAAAAAGGCTGACATGGAGTAAACATAATGACTCATTAACCAAGATATGTTCTAGGAGTTTGATGTAAATGTAGTTTACATGTAATTGGTTTCGCCTGATTTCTGAGAAATATGACAGCCCGCTCGTAGGCAATTGTAAGAGACTACGACACAGTGATTTACTCAAAATCATACATAGAGAATGTAGCAATGATAGTTCTATCATATTGCAGTATAACAAAAGGCCTAGATGTATACAACAAATCGCTTATAAATGACAATGAGAGATATGTAATAAGTATAACAACTTTCACGTAGTCTATCTCAACTGGTAAATAAATATGCCAAACTCTTGCAAACATTGATAGCTGACATGCAATGATTACAAAGGTACTCTCACATGGAACGTCAAGAAAGTATCTAACAAATGCATAAGATCCCGGTAGGTGGTGGAAGCTGATATGTAATGAATGTGATAATTTGCTTGAGATGAAGTGTAGTTCTCGTGCAATTAGTAATATTTACATTGCAAGCAAACACATTAACATATTTGTGAGCAATGAAAGTAGACAAGTGGTGAATATGATAAATTCCCTATAAATACTGATAAAAGAGGGGTTACAATGAACATCGTCTATGAGTGACTACAAGGAATATGCAATGAAGGTCATTGATAAGTATAGTAGTTACCTACAAAAATTGAATGTCAACATACAATGAGCATAGTAAGTTGCAGATAAACATATGTGGGGGAAATAAGCAAAGAATGCAGCTCACCTAACAATCAACATCAGTTTGCAAATGAAAAAATTTATCTACATGCAACCGATGATGGTAGATATGCTATAGGTATAATGGATCCCCTGTGAACATGGACATGCAACATGTCATTTACAAGCAAATATTGAAGATCATGGAAAATGCAGGACCATAACAAATGTAAGCGCCTATGAGCTACTACACAAGATTCATTAGTGCATGATAGCCTACCTATATAAAGTAGTAAATGACCCATAACATAATGCTATAATTCACCGGTAAGTAAAAGTAGGTAATTCGTAGTAAAAACTATGGGTCATTGGTAAATTGAGGCAATGTATTTATGGTGCCAAGCTATCATATCAGATAAATCAGCTTACTTACAAGCAATAGGTAGAAGGCTCCTGAGGCACTACACAGCTCATTTGCAGGTTGAAATATGCTCTTGTGGGCTAAATATGGAAGAAAATAATAGCTTGTAGAAGATGGAAAGAGACCTAACTCACTGCTAACCCATGCCACTGGATTCAAAACATTCGTATAAGTGAACAGAAGGTGTTTACAAGCTTATAAATTGAAATTATGCATTTTTAAATGATCAGCACCTACACAACAGGTTATATTCAAATATTGGAAAAGCACCCCTTCATGCATTGAAGTGCGCATTGACATGTTCAGAACATGCATATGCATTTTGTAAATCTTAGAAAGACATGTAAAATATACACATTGCAATATACAAGGTAAATTATGCAAGCACATCATTCAATATGTAAAGCCATGCTGTGGAGACAGATTGCATTAACATGCAAAATGCATCATGCATATACATGTAGCAACATAGGAAATGCATTGCGCAAGCATGCTATTCAACATGTAAATTATACTATACAGCAGCAGCGCCATATTATAACATATAAACACATCAGACACTACATGCAAGCACTGAATCATCATGCTAATGCATTAGGTAAGCAACATTAACATGCAAACACATTAGACACTATAAGCAAACACTGACTATTATGTTAATGCATTGTATAAGCAAGTAGATAATGTATGAACATATCGTTGACCAATGCAGCAGATACAAAAAGAAAAAAAAAGTACTTAGAATGATTACTTGTCTAAAGCCTTACCTGTATCTCTGTTGAACACACCATCGCTACAGTTAAGCCCATACCTCTATGTTCAACACCGCTGCGGTCATCTCACACATGCCTCGATCGCCAATCTTCAATGTCATTAAATATCAAGCGAAATGAAGACTTTGTCTCTCTTTGACTTCACACAGAACTCCCTATAGCTTTCCGATCTAACCTCCCCACACTTTGATCTCCACTTCCTAAACAGTCGCCGCTCTACTCTTCTCAAGCTTAAACTATAGTCACTTGAACCTCTACTCTTTCTCCTCTTCATACCCTCCAAACTCCCGATCTCCTTTATTCCAACCCATCGCCTCTTCTAGCAAATCACAAGCCACCCTTCCACTAACTCCTAAAGCCAACACCCAGCTTCCACCTCTTTCTGATCCATTCGATCCATACACAGAGAGAGAGAGAGAGAGAGAGAGAGAGAGCTCTCCTTACCCATCAACATTCTGACCTCCACACCTCATATAACCACAAATCCAACCCTTACCCAATCTCCTCTTCTTCCCAGACCCCTATAGCCAAACTTTTATCCACCTCTGCTCTTCCCAATTTAACCCCACGATCTGCCCTAGCCACAACTAGTCCGCTGATCACCCGTCAACAGTCCAAACTCCTCTTCATCCCCTAGTGACCCATGATACAAAGTTCCATCTAACCTCACTCCAACCTGTATCCTTGAACCATCTCCCTGAACCGACCTCAAGCCCTAGCCCAATTCCTCCTAGCCTCTTACCGACCGACGCCCATTTCTCCTAGGTATAAGTATTTTTCTTAGGTATTAACTGATATTAATTGATGTTATTATTATAATTATTACATCTAGTATTTTTAGTGTAATTATTATTATTATTATTATTATTATTATATATATATATGTATGTATATATGTATATATATATATATATATATATATATATATATATATATATATATATATATATATATGTATAAGTGAAAAGTAAAAAAAATTAAAAAAAGAGGAAAAAGAGAGAAAGTTTAAGAAAAGAAGAGATTTAAAAAAAAAAGAAAGAAAATGAAAAGAAAAAAAGAATGAAATCTTTTTATGCATTTTCATCACCGATAACGTCGTCATTGCCTCTCCACGCAGGTATAATCTCTAACTTGAAAATCCCGTACTTGACACTTATGGCAAACTGGTAGACCTCCCTTCGCGCTCATGTAGCACTGTGGGTGGGAATCCAGTGTGGCACTTATCATGATGCGGGTAAGCCTCAGAGCACTCACATAGCGTGAGGAGGATGAAAATAAGTACCCTTAAGCATTCATGTGGCGTGGCGGGGGAAATCCAATTATGCCTTCTTTTAAAGCAGGTACCTGAAAACCCTTAAGCGCTCATATAGTGTAGTGGGGATTGAAGAATTGTGTCCAAAATGTCATCCGATAATGACCTGAAGTGCCCACATGGCATAAAAGGGAAGGCTAAGTCTCTTAGGTTTTCCCTAAACAGGGGAGACACCAGGAGTCTACCAAATTTTCTAGTAAAAATAGGGGACTTAGCATCAAATGAACAAAGACTTGGACTTAAATTTGATTGACCTCAAAGGACAGCACGGGACTTGGACTTGAACTCATTTGAACATTAAAAAAATGAACTCAAATCGAACATGGACTTTCATTCAGACCACATCAAACAAAACTTGAATGGATTACAAGGAATAGAGCTTAATGTCTAAAATTAAAATCTCCAATTGATAAAGTGAAGAATCTTGAACATATATACCATAAGGCTTGTGTTGAATATAGCATTAATGATTAATTAAATGATGCATGATTTGATCACAAATAAGAATATGAACAAACAGTAAAAATTGTATAAGAATGATAGTGATTAATTACAAAGTTTGTATTAAAAATCCAAGCATTCTACAAACATGTGCAAGAGGTGCATATCGAACATAATGAGAACTCCTTGTGAACAACAATAATTCATATACAATGAATGTAGCATATCTACAAACCAATGCAAGAAAGATGTCGACAAGATATCATGCATACTCTTAGTGCAAGGAATCTACAATACAACGATCTATTCATAACACAAGGGAGTCTATAATGAGTGCAACAAGTTACATATGAGTGACCACAACTCATGGCTAAGTGCTACGATGGAATTACAGGGCACCAATTGTCTTCTATTGCGAAGAATTCTATTCCTGAGATTCAAAACATTGTTGGTGGAAGAATTAGAGATCCTTAACTGTGTTGTAAAACAATTGAAATTCATTTAAAATAAAAGAAACGAATGAGAAATTCATCTAAGTGAAGAGGATGAATGTGAAATACATCTCAAGTGGGGGTAATGAATAACAAATCTATCTCGTGGAAGAAGATATGAAAGGGAAGACATCAACATCATCAACAATAATAAATTAGTCTCTTGTCATAGATCCTCAATAATTCCATTATAGCTCTAAAAAGATAACTTTCGAAGCTCGAAAGTCATCACAAACATTACTGGATTGACTCAACTTGAGTAAAGTTCTAACTGGATGAAGTAGTTAATTTCTGCAAGAGTTGACCTATTATCAAGAGGTTGATTTTGTAGATGATGCTGAGTTTGTGAATGAGGCTTTAAACATGGTTAAGAAAACACCAGCTTATAAGAACAGGCTAAGAGCTTTGGAGCTAGAACATAATGGACTTGTTACAAATAAGGAGGCTAGTAGACAAATGGTTCCAACCAATGAAACTGAAAGAGATATCCATGAAAGAAGCCTGAAAGAGGCACAATAAGTGCAACAGATTGCAATGCACAAGTGAGAGCTAATGAATTGATGAAGAGCACGTGGTGCAACCTGCTTGCAATCAATAACATGAAATCTCCAATTGATGTTGAAGATATTCAAGAATACAATACAAATGCTAACATACAACTTGTTGTGTATCAATAAGCACGACGTATCTATAATATATGCGAGCATCCACGAATGAATATAGAAGACTTATTATGCATGTAGCAGTTCACCTAGATATGTATATAAGAGAATTGCAACAAAATGTAAAATCCACCTATAAATATAAATTGGAGGTTACAAATGAAGACATGTGAACTATAGCAAAATGCGAGCTCCTATGGACCACCGTAACAGACCCGCTCTATGCACCATATATCAGTTGTAAGCAAAAATGAAAGAGATACAACTTGCATAGGCAACTACAAGCTATCGTAGGATATGCTTAACAAATTTAGTGTATTGTATGCAAGTGCAACGTAAGAAGAGTGGTGATGCATGTGAACATCTATCAACAATGATGAAAGATGTGTCATAGATGCAATGGTAATAACCTACAATGAATAATGAATGTCACAACATCCTTTTGATTGACAACCACTTAATGGCGGGGAAATAAACCAGCTCCTTTGCAACTAGAAGGTAGCAAACATACGATAAATAACAGCTCCTATAGGTTTCTATAGAAGACCCATCATGCATTTAACATATCAATTAAGGATAAATACAGAAGCGACACGATGAACGCGAACTTCTACGAGCTATCGTAGAAGACTCTTCAAATGTCTAAAAATGCCCCAGCACATGTACTATAATATGTATGCACATATGTACACAAAAAGGCATGTGTAATTACATGACCCGGATGGGGCCCGGTGAGCATAATGTATTCACACACGTGACGTCTAGGGATGCTGCACGGGTCAATAAATAAACTTAAATTTGAACCCAATCCTCCTACGCGAGTAAAATATGAGTCAATATGGTTCGAACTATCAAATGAATATGTGGTCATAGTATTAACCAAGACACTCATTTTATGCATTCAAATTAGGCCTTCAAGGCCTATGAATAGAGGAATTCACTGATAAAGACCTGAAGCCCACAAAGAATCTGATCCTCTGTCGACAGAATGACAGAGTCAATAAGGTTTAATCCATGAATGGAATTCCCAAGAAATACCCCGATAATGTCCGTGTTGAACATAGACTTCAATCGAAGGGGTTAATTCTAAATATTCAAAATGCCTTCCAAAGGCCCATAAAATTTAAAATTCTGAAAGTTTCCAAAGCTCAAAACTTAAAACTGCATAAATTACTAAAATTCAAAATATATAAAATTGAAATAACCATCAAAATTCTTAAAGCAAAAATCCATCCACTTTCCACAACAGTTTACTGAGGTGGATAAATCTGAAAATAACTTCAGCTCACAAAGAGCTAATATATAGTCTAGAATATCACTAGGATTCATTCTCAAATAATCTCCTACAAGTAAGGACATGTCACATGTCCTCTAACCGATGATTTTGCTGCCAAATAGCACCGCAGGTAAACGATTATGACTTGGGCCCTATGAACCTAGTGGTCTGCCACCAAATGTATCACTACATTACGGTTATGGCCAGAGCTCACATGCTCCCCAATGACATCAAATCCTTGAGATATGAATCAATAGGATATAATCGATAGGGCACAAAGCTCTCTATTAGCTAAGGCGGATTCAAATTTGTCCCCTTAGATAAGTACTCACCCTAGGTCTACAAGGTACCCTTAGAAGAAGCAACCCATGGCTGTCGACAAGGATCCTTCTGTCAGGTTGGATCGACTTCCTCCTTTGACTAAGTAGACTAGGTACCTCGATGGCCTGAGATGATGGAACCATGGGATCTTGATTAGGTCTATCATCAATTCTCCCACTATCCACTTTATGTGCAAGATGGTGAAGTTTCCAGTTTTAAATATCAAATCATCTAACCTTCCAAAACTTCAACTCATGCTGCCACTATATGTCAGATTACATGTATTTCTATGTATAAGATTGACCACTAGCCTTAATCAAAAGTTCTCTCTTATTATCAGGAGGGGTAATTAACTATAGAGGCTTGCGCCTATAGGAAACCATAACTTAGATCATATCGTCCTCAAAAAATGAGGGTGAAATCTTTGGGTAGTGTCTTATCTACAAACCCATCTGCCTTCCCAAAATTTACCCATGAACTTAATCAGTTAAAACTCCCCCGAAAGCAATAAGGAGGCCGGGGCCAGATTTTTGGAGCCTACAGATTACTGGTGACTTCATTATAGTTTGGTTTCACTTTCCATATTTGGCAAGTCGTCTTAGTGCTATAGTAATGGCTATACCAACATAGGAAAATTTATGAAAATTTTTTAAAATGATCATTTAATGAATCAAAATTTTTAATATTCTAAAATTATCTCCCAATAAATCCATTAATATGATATTCAGCAAGGTTTTAAATTTGTTTTAATTACTTGCATATGTTGATTATTTGTTGTTTATTTCTGTTATTCAGTTCCGTGCAAGTCCTTACATTTTGAAAGTGTGGGGTGATGTATCAGATTCTGATTACTAACCCTTACCTTTCATTCATGTAGATGGATTTATAGAATAATATCATAACTATCCAATTAGGATAAGGAGCTAGGATCGAGCTAGCAAATGCTATTATAGAGACCAAAAATGCTAGAACTACTATCCAGTTAGGTAGTCTCGACTTCTTTATAGTTACTGCAAGGACTATTGTCGTTCTTATGAATGGCATGACTATTGAAAGGCCCGTAAGGAGACTCCATCCTACTAGAGCTCCTACTCGCCATGTGCATCTGCCAGTGTAATGACCCACCCTTGAAGCTGCTACATGGTGGATGCATTTACTAACATCGTGGGCTACTGATGTTGCTGAAAATCCTCGTGTGAGGGTTTTTATGTTTGAATGGCTTTCACAGCTAGAGACTTCAGCCACCAAAATAATTATGACTGGTGAGAGGATTTTTGTAGTGACTACAAACACCACCACTCTGCCAATCGGGTTATCTACACCCAGGAAGAACATTATTGGAGGTTCCTCATTTGGAGAAAAGCTGACAAGAAGGCAGAGGAGGAAGCCGAATCTTGAGATCTGAGCTCAACAATAATAATTATTGGCCCACCAATCCAATTTGCCAGCCCAAGAGCCTAAAGCTACCATTTCCACCCATAATGGATTCATGGGCCTGAGATGGGTCAAGAGAAATAGCTCCTTCAGTAAGCTAAAGAAGTCATTTTAGGACCAGCAGCCTGAAGTCTCGGCTCCCCAGATGAAAAAGGAGTCTACAGGGACTTGAAGATTGTAAAAGAGAGAGGTCTAAAGAAAAGAAATTACCAGTGGCCAGTGATGGTCGAGACAAGAAGAACACTGTCAAGAGAATGCTTATCCGGTGCTATGGATAGGAAGAAAAGAAAGCAAGTTCCACCAGGTGAGCATCAGGGTGTAACACCTAAATCACGTGTTTAGGGATCCACCGCTAAGAGGTTTCAGTGAAAAGAAAAAGAATTCTGGAGGACAAAGCCTCATAGAGAAGAAGAAGATAGAAGAGAAAGAAGAACAAATTTGGGTGTGACATTCAGTATAGCTTCTCAGAGATCCGCCCCTTCTAACAAATAACGTCAAAAATGGGTTCAAAAGAAGACCCATAGTGATGCCCGTCCTGATGGTTGACACCTAAGAGAATCCTTTGGGGGATCCCATCATTGACCGACCCCAGCTCAAGGGATGACCAACTTCAACAGTAGCCCATGGGTTCGAAGAAGTCTTCTTACTGAATCTAAAACCAGAGATCCAATAGCACCGTCGCTCATAGATTCGAGTACTAGAAGAGGAATAGGAAGAAAATATGGAAGAAGAAGAAGAAATGGGAAGAGGACACCTTGGACTTGGAACACATCTACATGGTGAGATACATCAATGCCAATGAGGGGGCCTACTACGACGATGATGAAGATGGTGATAACTGGTAGTAGCTGCTAGCTATATAACTATACTGACATCACAATGAAGCTGGGTCCACCGCTGGTAAAGGTGGCCACTCTTAAGGAGAAGATAAAGTGCAGGAAGTAGAGGAGAATCCTCTCGATGCCAAAAATGGCACACTTGCCGATATGCGATGACAAATGAGATGAAAAATGAGAGCCAAGGATAGAGAAAATGATTGAGATGATGGCTTAAATGGCATGATGATGTAGAGAAATACTGCTATCGGTCCCATGCCCAATCCTCTTATCGATCCTCTAAACTTCCAAATGCCTCAAATCTCAGGAGTACAGGGCACTCCTGAAGGCAATAATAAAGTCAACAATGTTACCCGCTAACCCACTACACAAAATATTGCAAGTACCTCCGAGCCTGTGACGGCTGCACAGTTGGAGAGAATTATTACTGAGAATATCAGGGCTATCATAACCGTTAATCAAGCAAAGAAATTAGTGGGCAAGGTAAAAGTTCGATAGGGATGATAAGCCCTTACGAACTAGTCCCGAGACTAACCAAGAGAGGGGTGAATTGGTAGTTTTAAAAAATTGAGAGCAAAACAATGATTTAGAAAATCTTTTTGAATGTTTTAAAATTTTTAAAGTTACACATGATGTGCAGATATTCAACGATAACAGAATAATAATCACAATCATCAATAGAAAAGTAAATACGGAAAATAATCAGAAAGAACACACTAGATTTTATAGTGGTTCGGTCAACTTGACTTACGTCCACTCCCCAGAGCCTCCCCTTTGGGTATTGCACTGACACTAAGTGACTCTCCTTCTGCTCCCACAGTAAGGCAGAGAAGCCTGCACAAAAACTCCATTCCACCAAACCAGTGAGGCAGAGAACCTGAACTCCTTTCACTGAGAACCTAGACTCCTTTCTCTTCCTCTTGAAGCAGAAAGAGAATCTGAACTCCTTTCGCTTCCTCCTGAAGCAGGCAGAGAACCAAATCTTCTTGCGAATGATCCTCCCACCGAGACACTGACACAACAAGAGACAATGAATAGAGAAGATGACTCAGCTCCTTGCTTGGAGCAACCTTTGTGAATCCCTCACAAAATCTCCCTCATAAGATCCTCTCTCTCTCCCAAGCTCTCTCTCTCTCTCTCTCTCTCTCTCTCTCTCAAGGTTTTCTCTGGAAAGGAAAGTGGCAAAAGATCTCAACGATTGAACAAAAGAGATCTTAAGAAGGAGGGCTCAAACAATGCCCTAAAATTTAATTTGATGATGCTGATCGTACAGTACGATCCAATATCGTACAGTATGATCAGTTCAAAAATAGTGTCATCCAGTGCGAATGCAAATGAACATTTCATAAGTTTTATGAACATCATACAGTATGATCCATAGATCGTACAATATGATCCATAGATTGTATAGTACGATTAACTTATTCTCAACTATTCGTACGGGATGATCTATAGGATGAAGGAAATTCGTCTTGTCCATCATCTGCACTGTACGATTTGTACATTATGATAAGTTCATTTCAGTCCATCATCCAGTATGATATAAAAATCATCCGGGATGATTAGTATAAAAATCGTGGTTTCGTCTAGTATGATCTACGGGACTATCCAAAATTGTCTCTATCCATCATACCGTACGATTGACATCGTACAGTACGATCAAATAAAATTAAGAGACCAAGATTTAATTGCCTGATTATGGGGGATAATTTTGGCAAGATTTCAGATGATTGTAAAGTACGATTGACATCGTACAATATGATTTGTTCAAAAACTCAAAATTCAAATCTTACTTAAACAGTCCTAGCGGCTAGGGTTTTTCAAATCGTACAGTATGATAGGGATTGTGCAGTACGATTAGTTCTCAAAATTAATCATTCAAAATTAGCTGTAAGCCTGTTTATTAATGACCTATCATACAGTATGATGGAAAAATCATACAGTATGATTTTCGTTAAGAGAAACACTAAATCACTCAAAAACTCCCCTGAGTGTGTGTGTGCAAGTTTACTTAGTTAGGGGATCCTTTACATTACACTTGACTCAAAAAAGATGAAAAGAGTACATTGGACTTGAATTACAAAATAAATTGACTCAATCATGGGCTGGCTTAAATTTGTAATTGATCCTGCGGACCTGAAAGATTAGATAATCAACTAGAAACAGAAATGTTTACTATCATCAAAATCATAGTCCTTGAAACCAGATTTGTAATAATCTCCCCCTTTTTGATGATGGCAAACATTTGTTAATAATTTCAAAATCAGTAATTAAACAGCAGGTGAATAATATACGAACACTGGACTAACCCAAAACACAAGAACTACTACTCCACCTTTTGACATCTTAAAAAGGGAAAACAACATATAAAAACAGTAAAACTAGTATAAGTTGAACACAATAAAACATCAAAAGGATGAAATTAAAAAGGCTTTTTTTTAATCGATCAGCTCCAGTAAATCAAAATTTTCCCTTGAGTTTCAATTTAAAAAACCAATAAGAAGAAAAATCAATAATATTGAAACTCAAAAAAGTTGAAAAATCAACTTTCGAAACTCCTACTTCGGACACCTTACAGGTTCAAATTCCTTTAAAACAAAAGTCCAATTCAGAAGAAAAAAATTAGATTCTAAAAGAGATCCTTACAACCCTCATTCAGAAAAATATCTGATATAATAGTATTACAAAGGAAGGAATCATAAATCGTGATTTTTTCATCTCAAGCTTTGAAAATATTAAGTGGGGCATAGATTTTTTTAAGACATTTAAAGATCTGAAAGGGAAGAAAGCTTATCTCTTTGTGGGCTCATTTTGTGCCTCTTTATCAATTTTTTTGGCGCCTTGCACATCTTTTGTAAGCTTGCTTCCTTTCATAATCGTTAAAGAATCTCAGCTGTGAAATTACCTTCCAGACATAAGAGACAACAAAACTCACTCTCTACAATAAGGAAGTGTAATTCACAAAACAAAAATCATACATTATATGATAAGTACAATCACTTGATTAAGAAAAAATATAACAATGATTCAAAGCTTTGAAAATACTATTCATATGAGGTAGATTGCTATAGGAAGATAAAATAGATCTCTATTTCAAAAACCAACTTTTTAATTTTAAAGAAGATTTTTATCCAAAAGAAATACTATACCATTAAAGGAGTTAGAGGAAGAGAAACAATCATCAATGTTTCTATCCTTTAACAGATCCAGAGGAGTCAATCTCTGCTTACAAGCTTTTAAACAAAAAATAAGGCAAAACTCTTAGTCAGAAATCTAGTTTATCAGCAGTAGTGAGCAGTGATCTGATTTAGAAGTGAGTAAGCAGTAAATAAAAAATAAGAAGGAAGAAAAGAGAGACACGTGAAAATATGTAAATGAAAATTAGTAAATAAAAATTAGTAGGAAATAATCAAATCTGATAAGCAAATCACACAATGAAAATCAACAGGAAAGGAAAAATTCTAAAGTAAAACGGACAAATAAATCAAACAAAAAACTAAAGCAGAATGAAGAAAACAGAAAACATCAGAAATTAGTAATCATCAGATTTATGCATTTATGTCAATCACACCCAATCTGGTCCTCAAAATGCTGAATGAGTCAAAGGCCAGTGGTTTAGTAAAGATATCAGCTAGTTGATTTTCAGTTGCTACATGATGTAGCCTAATGTCCACTTTTGTAAGATGGTCCCTAATAAAGTGATGCCTTATATCGATGTGTTTGGTTCTAGAATATTTGATTGAATTCTTAGAAATGCAGATGGCACTGGTGTTATCACATAGAATTGAAATTATGCTAACAGGTAATCATAAATCCAAAACTTGTTGCTTCAACCAAAGGACTTGGGCCACATAACTTCCTAAGGTAATGTACTCAGCTTCAGCAGTGGAAAGTGCAACTGAGTTCTATTTTCTACTGGACTAGGAGACTAAAGACTGTCATATAAATTGACAAGTTCTAAAAGTGCTCTTTCTATCCACCCTACACCCTACAAAGTTCGAATCAGAATATCCAATAATCTCAAAAGAAGTGCTATGCCTAGGGTACCAGATTCTTAGATTTTGGGTCCCTAAAAGATATCTAAGAATTCTCTTAACAGCAGTCAGGTGGGACTCTTAAGGATCAGCTTGAAACATAGCATAAAGATAAACACTAAATATAATATCAGGTCGGCTAGCAGTCAGGTAAAGCAGTGATCCAATTATTCCCTTAAACTTCTTCTGATCAATAGATTTTCCATTTGAATCCTTATCTAACTGAACAGTAGAACTCATGGGAGTGTTGATTGGCTTAGCTTTGTCCATTTCTTATTTCTTTAAGATGTCCTTAGTATATTTTGATTGATTCAGAAAAGTTTCATCATCATTTGCCTTATGCTAAACCCCAAAAAGTAGGACAATTCTCCCATCATACTCATCTCAAACTTCTTACTCATTATCTTAGAAAAATCATCACATAAATTTTTATCAGAAGATCCAAAAAGTATATCATCATCATAGATATGGATAATGAGTAGATCATCTCCTACTTTCCTAAGGAAAAGGGTGGTATCTACACTCCCCTTAACAAACTCTCTTTCTAGTAGGAATATGTTAAGCCTCTCATACCAAGCTCTGGGTGTCTATTTCAATCTACATAAGGCCTTTTTTTATTTATAAACATGATTTAGATATTGGGAACTCTCAAAACCTGGGGGTTGCTCTTCAAAGACATCCTCTTTTATTACCCCATTTAAAAAGGCACTCTTGACATCCATTTGAAATAGCTTAAATCCCTTATAACAGGCAAAGACTAGTAGCACCCTAATGGCTTCTAGTCTAGCTACAGGGGCAAAGGTCTCCTTAAAATTAATCCCTTCAATTTGATTGTACCCCTTAGCCACAAATCTTGCCTTATTCCTAACCACCACACCAGAATCATTCATCTTATTCTTAAAGACCCACTTGATTCTCACTATACTTTGATTCCTAGGTCTTTCTACTAACTCCCAAATATCATTCCTTACAAATTGATTCAATTCCACTTGCATAGCTAAGATCCAAAATTCATCAGAAAGGGCTTGATTGATGTTGGTGGGTTCGGTCATTGAGATAAAGGTAGAATGGTTTACTTCCTTCCTAAGTCCATGCCTAGTTCTAACACCTTCAAAAGGGTCTCCTAAGATCAGTTCTTTAGGATGACTCGAAGCATATCTCCAATCTCTAGGCAAAGTGTTTTAGGTTCTACCCTTTCCTCCAGATTTACATTTTTAACTCCTGGATAATATCTCCTACATCTTCTTCTTCCTCAACTCCAATCTCCTTAGGATCAGATTCATCAAACACCACATGAGTTGTCTCCTCCACCACCAAAGTCCTCTTATTAAACACCCTAAAGGATTGCCCCACACTAGAATAGCCTAAGAACACTCCTTCATCAGATTTGGGGTCATATTTTTCTAAGGATGATTTCCCATTATTTAGAATGAAAATCTTATAGCCAAAGACATGGAGGTGGGATAGGTTTGGAGCTCTATCCTTAATGATCTCATAAGGTGTCATATTCAGATTTTATCTAACATTCACCCTATTCAGCACAAAACAGGCAGTGTTCACCGCTTCAGCCCAAAAGTATTTTGGAAGTGAATACTCAGTAAGCATGGCTCTAGCGGCTTCCACTAAGGTCATGTTCTTTCTTTCAGCTATCCCATTCTGCTGAGGAGTCGTAGGAGCTGAAAAGTTGTGGCTAATCCCTTACTCCTCACAGAATGTTCCAAATTTCACATTTTCAAACTCTCCACCATTATCACTATGAATAGTCAAGATCTCACAACCTAACTTCCTCTGAATCCAAGTGGAGAAAGACTTAAATTCATCAAATGACTCAAATTTATGTGACAGAAATCTAATCCAAGTGAACCTCGAGTAATCATCAACAATCACAAAATCCATAGACTTTTCCCCCTAAGCTGGCAGTGCTAATAGGTCTATACAAATCCGTGTGAAGGACTTCTAAAGGTTTAGAGGTGTTGATGTCCTTAATTGAGTGGAAAGAGGAGTGTACTTGCTTCCCTAATTGACAGGCATCACACAGGTGGTCCTTAGTGAACTTAAGCTTGGGGACACCTCTAACTAAGTCCTTTTGGGTGACTCTCTTAAGGGTTTTCATACTAGCATGACATAATCTCCTATGCCACAACCAAGACTCATCAGCAGTAGTTTTTAAGCAAATTGAAACATAAGTTTTAAAGCAGCTTACATCTAGCATGTAGATATTATTGATCCTTTGTACCTGCAAAACAATTTTGTCATTTAAGCTTATAATGCAGCAAGTGGGTAGGAACTTGATGTTGTATCCTTTGTCACAAAGTTGACTGATACTCAACAAGTTGTGTTTCAATCCATCTACAAGCAAAACATTATCAATTATGAAATTTTTTGAATCACCAACTATACCTGCTCCTATCACCCTCCTCGTGGTGTTGTCTCCAAGTGTAACCTTGCCTCCAGCCCAAGCCTCCAGCGAAATGAATTGATTTGCATCTCTAGTCATATGTCTTGAACATCTACTATCCAGGTACAACATGCTCTCACGAGGTCCTGTGTGAGAGAACACCTACAAAATAATCAAACGTCAGATTTAGGAATCCAAACAGGTTTGGGTTCCTTCTTATGAAAAGAAGAATGTAATGCATGTGTGATTATTGACCTCATTTTTGTAAGAGGACAATAGGACCAATCCAGACCTTAGGATCATTACAATCCTTAGGATCAATCCTGACCCTATGATCAATATGATCCTAGATCAATCCAGATTTAAATTAATCCTTATCTCAGATCAATCTAGTTTCTAGACTATTCTAGACCCTAGGATCTTGCCTAGATTTTAGATCTTAGGATTATTCTAGACCTTAGGATCCTCCTGGAATCCAAACTTTAGGATCTACTCTATATCCTAAGATTCTTCTAGATCCCAAAATTTTTAGATCTTAGGGTTATTCTAGACCCCAGACCCTAGGACTTCTAGACTCTAGGATCTTTCTAGACTTTAGTCCCTAAGATCTACTCTAGACCCTAGGATCCCTCTGACTAATCTAGATCTTAGTTCAATCTAGATTCAATCTCCAGACTTATCTAGAACTTCTAGGCTCTAAGATCCTCCTAGACTCCAGACCCTAGGATCCTGCTAGACTCTAGATCATATGATTTACCTAGAACCTAGGTCTTCTTTAGACCCTAGGATTCCTCCAAATCCATTTAGATCTTAGGAACTATCTAGACCCTAGGATCTTCCTAAAATCCAGACTTTAGGATCTACTCAAGATCCTAAGATCCTTCTAGATCCCAAACCTTAGGGTTTCTTAGACTCTAGAATCCTTCTAGATCTTAGACCCTAGAATTCTTCCAAATTTTAGGCTCTAGGATCTAATATAGATCTTAGATTAATTCAGACCTTCATTCAATTCAAACTCCAATCAAATCCTGACTTCAAACCTCTCAAAACCTTGAACCTATCCTGATCTCAATTCTACTTCAGACCTTGATCCTATCTCTGATCAAGCTTCAACCCTATCCTATCACTTATGATCTTCAAATGATCATAAATGATTTGGTTAATTCAAATCCTATCATTCAAACTCAAAATCCAGCTCAAAACCAAAAATCTAGATCAAATTCAAAGGCTAAAGTCTAAGTCCTAAAAGCCTTTTCTAGTGAATCTTTGAATACTTCAATTCCTATCAAATGACCTCTGATTCAAGGTCCATCAGTTCCACACTGATGTGACATGTCTCTAGAGACAACCCTCCAAATTTGAGCTCATTCTGAGGTCTCTAACCCCAGAATCTGGATTAAAATCCAAAGGCTGTAAAACCTTCAAATATTTACAGTCTATGCCACTAGACCTGCCACCCAGTGGATCCTGACCTTGGAGCCTTCTACAAACCATCAAATTACTTCCAGACCCTTGATTATGACCCATTGAGCAATAAACTGCATTTTTTTGGACTCAATTTGACCCCTAGTTGACCAGGGGTCAAAATGACCAAAATACCCCTATGGGGTATAAATGGTCATTTGAACCAAATGAGTTCCAAATTGAATGCAACCACCTCCAGCAAGTTTCAATCATCAAACCAAACTTGTTAGACCCAAAACCAGCCCCTGGGTCAATCTGGTTGACCAAACAGGCCCTTTAGGGTCAAAATAGGTCATTTTGACCAAATGACCTCCTCAGACCTTGGGACCACTTCCATTGGTCTCCAAATGTCATTTCAAATCTTTGAACCCATTCTCAGACCCTGGACCCACCTGGTTGACCAAGTCAACCAGGGTTGACCTAATGACCCATTAAGGGCCCAAATAGGTCATTTTGACCAGATGACCTACCCAGACCTTAAGACCACCACCAGTAGACTCAAAATATCATTCTAAACTGGTTTGACCAAATCCTTAACCCTAGGTCAACTTGGTTGACCAAGTCAACCTAGTTGACCAAGTCAACCTAGTTGACCCATTAATCCCTTTAAGAGCCAAAACAGATCATTTGATCTAGATGACCATTCCAGACCTTGAAAGCATTTCTACTAGACCCTATTCATCATTTCAAACTTGTTGAGCTCAACCCATGACCCTGGGTCAACCTTGTTGACCAAGTCAACCTAGGTTGACCAGATCAATCTTTACGCTTTTACACTTTGAATCAAGCCTCAAATGCATTTCAAACTTTATTCAAAACCCCATTAAGACCCTTTGAGAACATCCCTCAATAATTAGGACTTGATGGGACCCTTGACCAAGTCACTAGTTGACTTGGTCAACTAAACTAAGTTTAGTCAAATCTAGCCTATTTGGATCAAATCAACTCACTCCATCAAGTCACTACGTTAAAGCCTTCAGATTCATTTCAAATCATGCCCTTGGTATGTCCTAATGCTTGGCCAATCAAATCTTAGGAATTTTGATCAAAGTCAACATACTAGTTCTGGTCAAATTCCTAAATCTTTAATCAAATACCCATGTACTTTAAATCAAGCTCTCAAGTGTCATTCAAGCAGCTCCCAAGACCTTCCTTAGTCCACCTCAGCAGTACCCTTGACTGTTGACCAGTCAATATGGTCAACAAGTCATGTAAATGGATTAAATGTGGTCAAACACCCTCTCAAAAATAACCCATTTCATTTGGGACCATTCCAGCTGTTCCAAATGTTTTGTAGAATGTTCTCAAACATTCCTTAAGCCTTCTCTAATCCCTAATTTAAACCTTAAGCAGCCCAGGTGGTCCCATGAGCCCATGTGAGCATAAGACTTACTTTCCACCTCATTGTCCTAGTCCCTGCTCCTCTAACCGTTTGAGACACTTGGCTAGCATCAAATGAAGCTGCCAAGTTGATCTCAGCCGTCCAAAATCCTCCAGAATGTTTTGAATAGGGTAAAAGACTAAAGATGGGTCTCATTGAGCCCTAGCCGCTCTCTCTCTATCCCTGTTCTCTTAGGACCAGGATTCAGCTCTCTTCAACTCTAGATAAACTTCTCTTCATTTCCATAGTCAAACCCCACCGTTAAAGGCTCGTTGGCGGCGGGTTTTCTGGAGAACCGAAGCTTAAATCCTTCCAAGGTGTATATCTTTCGATCCAGACGTCACTAGCTCGTGAAGCCTTCATCAAATTTAAGTGTGGACAATCCACAAGTTCAGAGAAATGAAAATCGATCTAAACGAACAGTTAGATCTTCCTAAAACACAAACCCTAGCTTACACACTTAGAGCTAAATAACTTTTTGAAAAGCGCTTTTTAAACCATACAAAAAGTTCCACAAGATTTTTGTTCAATTGCTTAAGCTTAGTTTAAAATTTCATTTGATTTCGTGGATCGGATCAAGAGAACGAGTCGTTTTACTTGAATAGGGTTCGATTTACTTGAGGTTTCAGCTGAGCGAAATTGGGATCGTTGATGTTATAATCAACGATCGTGATTTGGCCATTCCACCGCTCTAGTAAACAGCGGATCCGATCTTGTGTTTTTTTTTAGTCCAACATCATCTGAGCCGTTGAATTGCTACGGCGAGTGATCCGACGGCATATGGATTTGATGACTGGTTTAAGTTATATGCGTGTGGGCCCCGCCGTTGCATCATTAATTACTAATGATTGCCGGCGGCGTAATCATTAGTAATTAATGCACCGCCAGCTAATCATTAGCCGCGGTTTTGATCCGCCAACCAGGAGCTGCCATGTGGCGCATCCATGATTTTTTTTAATTATAGTTAAATCTAATTTCCTTTAAAAATTATATAAAATTATATATATATATATATATATATATATATATATATATATATATATATATATATATATATATATATATATATATATATATATTTATTTATTTTATGTCAAACCATTCATAATTTAAAATACTTTATTTAAATAATAATAATAATATAAAATACAATATATATATATATATATATATATATATACATATATTGTATTTTATCAAGTATTTGATATTTATAATTAAGGTTAACTAAAAATAATTCATTTATTTTCAAAAATACAGATTTTTTTATCAGGATATTAAATATATTTCTAGCATTAAAATTTCAGTTTTAATATTTATTATGATTTAAATAATTTATTTTATTTAAATGTTTAAGTAATTAACTAATATTTAATTAATTAAATATTAAATATTTTCAAAATTGAAAGTTTTATATAAAAATATTTTAAATAATTAAATGATTATTTAAAAAATATTTTAATTTGAAATTAGAATTAATTTAAAGTTTTAGAAATCATTAAGATTTAATTTAATTTAGTTTAAGATTTATTTTAAATTCTAATTAATTTTGAATTATTTAAAAATACATTTAATTACTTTAAACTTCAAAAATTAAAAGAAATCCAATTTAAATCATAAAAATTAATATAATATCTTAAAATTTTTAGAAAATTAAGTACTTTGATTTAAAATTAATTTTAAAATTAAAAATTTAATCTACTTGGATTAATATTAACTATTTAATTAGTTTAATGTTAATTAATGTTTAGTTAAATATTAAATTAATTATTTTCAAAATTAAAAAAAAACTTTATTTTCAAATTACATTGAAATCAATAGATCTCTCAAATCTTTAAAGATTCAATTTGATTGTATTTTTAAGTATTTTTATTTTAAAATTTATATCCTTATGTATATAGGTATATATATATATATAAACCTCTTTATTTTGAAATCTACTTTAAAACTATATATATAGTAAATCTCTAATATATTTGAGAGATCTCTCTTAAAATTTTAAGCATAGGTTGAGTACATAAATGAAATTTATGTGGATTAGTGATTAATCAATGTATAATCACTTTGTGGATTATTCATTGATTAGTCCTTCAATTACTTAAGTTAATTAGGATTTATATCCTATTGACATGAAATTTAAACCACTTGAATCTAGTGAGACATTGAGCCTTAAGAAAAATTTTCACTGAGTTTTGAAGTCATTAAGCCCCTTAATTTGTTTAATCAAAATTAAAGCCTAATTAAGCCTTAAAACCTTTCAAAAAATATAATAAATCAAATTTAAATCTAGAAATTACACACAACCCATCAAACTGACCAGAATTTAATGCTCAACACATGAAAATTAAAATCAACCAGATCTAACTTCAATTTCAAGATTAATTTAATTTTAATTGAAATTTAATTTTTTAATTAAATTAATTAATTAAAAATAATTAAAAATTCTAAAATTTTCCAAACACTTAGAGATCACTCCTTAGGTCATTCCTGACCTTTGAAGTTGATTTCAAGGAGTTTGGAGGTCATTTGGATTCAAATCACAAAAGGGTTTTAATTAAACTAATTTTAAAAATTCAATAAATTATCAAAATTTTAAAAATTCATAACTAATTCAAATAAACTCCAAATTGAGCAAACTCAGAGGCATATGACTCATCTTAAGGTTTAATATTTATCAAAAATGTTAAGTTTCCAGAAATCAATCAAATATTGAAAAAGTCAACTTTTGATCAAACTTAGTTCAAAATCAAGTCAAAACTTCAAACCTTCATAATAAAATATAAAAAAATCCAATTTCAGTGAACTTATAGTCTAACTGCTCGTATTAAGATCTAGTATTTTAATAAAATATTAGCTTTCCAAAAAATACTTTAAATCAAAAAGTCAATTTTGACCCCTTAATTAAATAATTAAAATAATCCATAAAATTCCAAAATTTAATAATTAATTTCAAATTCCAGAAAATATTAAATTAATGTTTAAAACACTCAAATAACTCCCTTAATACATAATAACCACTCATGAAATGAAGCTTTTAGGCTGGACTACTCCGGGCTGCGGGGCTACGTGTCCTAAGGAGGCTTTGTTCCATGAGCCTGGCGGCACAACGCTACGAATGGATTCTACGGATTGTTAAACTGAAAATAAATTGATTCTTAATGATTTAACTAAATTTAAAATCCTTAAGTCAAGTACATTAACTTGGTTTATCGGCTGGACTACTCCGAGCTGCGGGGCTACGTGTCCTAAGGAGGCTTTGTTCCTTGAGCCTGGTGGCACAATACCACGAACTGGTTAATGGCAAATCTAAATAAATTTAAAATATTAAAACCAGTAACCAATCAACTTTAATTAAAATTTAATTAACCCTCAAATCTAATTAAACTCAAATCACTTAATTATCTTGGGTACCATTAGGTAACCCAGGCCTACGAGGCTATTAAATTAGTTCCAAGGAAGGTGAAATAAACTTCACAGCCTCGGTGTGCAACAAAGATGGTATCCAACAAACAATTAAAATTAATTTTAAAATCAACTTTAAACCATCAAGACTTAAATTCTAATTAAAATCTCCTTGAAACCTTTTTCAATCAATTAGAACATCTAACAACTTTAACTAATTATCCTATCTAGGACATATCCAAACCACACAGCCTACCTCACACACTTTAGATGGTTTGTTAGGACAACTAACTCTAGTCTTAGGCTAGGCCGGTGTTTACTTTTCTACTACTTGTGTGTGCCAGGTTTTTCGTGGTTTTCATTGCATGCTGGTTGCTAGATTAAAGTAATTGATATTGATGTGATTGTTTATTTAATTCCTGCACTCTGTGATGCAATTGATTATGCGTTAGATCTACCCCTAGGTTAGGAATGATTTATACTAATTTAATTTTTTGTAGGTGGCCATACTCATACAGGGCATTTAAAATTAAAGGGGGCAATCAAATAATTAAGCTTTAAATTAACGTTATTTTCTGCAGGCATTCTAGAATGCTTAAGTCCCCCTTTAATATTTAAAGAGCATGGTCAAGCATGGCTATGATTTGAGTATTTTAATTTTAAATATTAACTGCTTGAGATGAATTATAACTGCTTGGGATGTCAAATATAATTGTTGATTATTAGGATAACCCTACAGGATCGAGTCTAGATTTTTTTATTTTGATTAATGTAATTTGATTCACTATTAAGTTGTAATGTGTCAAGTGATTTGAGATGGGATATAAATCCAATCTGAAATTCAAAGAGAAGGGTGACATCCCTCAGGGGAGAGTCCCTCTTCATTTGAAGATTCATATTCGGATGTTTTTAAGTATCCAAAGAGAAAAGATAACCCCCTTTCAAGGGAGAGTTTCTTTTCATTTGGATATCCGGACCCGACGATCCAAGGATTTATAAGAAGATGAAGAAGTGAAGAGCGAGAAGACCCATTCTCAAAGTCACTTGAGTCTTAGGAGTAGAATCTGGGTTGTAGTCAGTGGTAACCGGCCACTTTACTTTCCTGCAGACCCTGGGTTGTATAATTAAAAGGCACTTGTCTATGGACCTTCATTTTGAATGTTTATTTAATTAATTTATTTATTTAATTGATTTGATTAATGTGTTGATTGCGATTAGAATTTTCCTACTTTTATTAGTTTTTTGGCGATCTTACATGTCGTATTTGATTTAGCCTGGAATCCGATCGGAGGCTCGTGAGGACACGTTTAAAACTATTTCTACTTAAACAAAACATAAAAACTTTAAGCTCAGATAGCAACTCTAACGCTTTTAAGAAGTAAGCCCGGGACCGCCGGGGGTTTTTCATGCATACATATTAAAACTTCTCTTCCGTGTTAGGCACCTCCCCGCCTGCGGGTTTTGGTAGACCACCTAACCTATTAGGGTGCAGTTCTGTCCAAGGGGATATTGTGCAATCTCTAGGATAAAATCTATTGTTAAGCCTAATTTTAAAACTGCTTCATTCTGATTTCAAGCATTTAATCGAGTCAACTAGCATGCATTGCATTAGATACAAATTAAAATAGAGTCTAAATCTTAATTGTATTTCTAGCTTAAGCATTTCACCCAACATAAGTCAAGGGGCCAATTAGGATCTACTCTAGATATCGGCCCCGCTCTCCTTAAAACTAATCTTCAATAATGTCTTTAACTTCTCTTTCATAAAGATTGAACACATGGTTTTGAAGCGTTTAGGTGGTTTAGCTGGCTCCCCAATCCAGGCTGGGGTAAGTCCAGGATTTGCATTGCATTAGCTAGGATCCGGTTCACTGATTTTCAGTACCCATTTTAGACTTAGGATCTGAGGCAAATTTTCAATCCTAAGACCTCAACTTTCGGGAATCTAATTCCCACTTTCTAATAAAATTGATCACTCAAACATTAAATCTCTTTCAATCTAATTCAAGCTCAACACTTAAGATAGTTTGAGGTGTTTCTGAAGTAATTCAGAATCTCAAGACACCTCCTACCCTTCCTCCTTTGACTCCAGAAATAACTGCTCAAATTTGATCCATTCCCGATTGAAAATTCCAATCCCTACCTCCTTTGACATCAAACATTAAAATCTTAAATAAAATTCATATCGCTATTTTAATCGAGAGTATTCGTAAGAAATTTTCTGATTTCTTATAATGTAATTAACTACGAGGGCTTGCGCTCGCAAGAGATTTGGAAACCCATACCAGATTTTTCAAAATCAAGCTTTTTCAAAACCTTTAATTAATTATCTTTGAGAAATCAAAACAAAAAAAATGGCGATCGTTATTTATATATTCAAACTATCGATAATAATTGATATCTTCTTTCTTCGGATAGATATATCAATTACAATCATAGTTCTGATTATGAAATTAATGATCCATATATTCAGATTAGCATAGTCAAACATTGAATTAAACATCAATTTTGATCTTTCGAGATCATATGTTGTTTCTCCTTAAGTTTGGCTACGATAATCAGAATAATTTCAAAGATTTGTAATCGAAACCTATTATGGAATGATATGATCAGCTTTCAAGGTAATATATCATTCATAATAAGTGTTAGATTATAAAATTAAAATTCCAGAAATTAAATATTTTCCAAAGAAAATTAAACCTTTCAAAACAACATATTTTTTTAATCAAACAGTGATGTGTTGTGAAACATGCAATTTGGGTTTCCACACCCAATGTGTACTATAGTGAATAGTGTAAGTGTCAGAGATATGTCCAAGCATGCCACAAGAAAAGCATCTAACACCAGGAAAAGGGTTAACTAATCTACGTGGGTGATTGTGCCTCTTCCTAGGTTTGAATGAAACATGCTTTGATGATTTTTGAAATAGATTCTTCAAAAGATGGAGGTGCATAAAATTATACAAAAGTAGGAGGTGTTTCATTTTTCTCAAAGCACAAATTTTTAGTCTTTGAAATTCAGTTTTCTTCGTGAGACTTGTAATTTCAAATTTCAATGCACCCTTACTACTCTCTAAGTCATATGCCATGGTGTCTAATTCGTTAAAAGCTCTTTCTAAATCAACATGCGAGATTTTTAATGAATCATGCTCAGTAATCAAATCAGAATGCTTTTTATTCAATTCTTCAAATTCATCAAGTAGTGACATGTGATTGCAATCTAGAGTAGAATTATCTTTAATCAAAATTTCATGCTCTTTTTATAAATTCAGAAATTCTAATTTCAAACTAGCATGAGTTTTCTTAAGTTTTCTATACGATGAATAAATTTTCTCAGAAATATCTAACAATTGATCATAGATTATCTCACATACCTCTTCTTGATCAGACTAACCAGGATGATCATTAGCCATCAGACACAAGTTCATAGTTTCCTCTTCAGCTTCAGTCTCAGAGGAGTCAGATGCGGAATCTGCCCAGAATACCTTTTGGATCCACTTCTTGTCCTTCCTGAACTTGGGTTTCTCCTCACCCTTCTCCTTGCTTGGGTGAGCTTTAAGTGTAGGATAATCAGCCTTTATATGTCCAGGCTTCCTGCATTCAAAGCAAACAGTATCAAATAAATATTTATAATTTTTGCTACTCTTACCTTTGTTCCACTTCTGAAAGTTCTTATGTTTCTTTCTTAGAAAGCTTTTGAATTGCCTAGTGATTAAGGCAACATCATCGCTATCAGACCCGAAAGTGTTAGTGTCAGTATCGTTGGCCTTCATGCCACAGTTTTCTCCCTCTTCTTCTCACCTGCATCAATTTATCGTTGGTTCACTCCTTGCTCGTAAGCAATGAGTGACCCAAGTAAGTTATCAATAGAATAAGTTTTCAAATCTTTGGATTCAGTAATTGCAGTTATCTTGGCATCAAAATAAGAAGGCAAATATCTCAGAATTTTGTTCACTTTTTCATAGTATGTAAGTTCTCTTCCTAAAGCATGTAAAGAAGTGACAATTTGAGTGAACCTAATATATATTTCAGAAATCAATTCACTAGATTTCATGTGAAAGAGTTCATAGTCATGAAGTAAGATGTTTAATCTAGATTGCTTAACCTCAGATGTACCTTCATAAGTAATGCATAATCTATCCCAGATTTCTTTACCAGTCGTATAAGTGGAAATACGAGTGTAATATTCATATTTTAAAGCACAGAAAAAATAGTTCAAATATTTTGCATTCAGTTATGTTAAATCATGATCATCAAATGTCCAATCAGTGAAAGGTAGTTCAGTTTTAATATTATTAACCATTCTAAAAGGTGCTTCATAGCCATCCTTAACAAGCATCCACATGTGATAATCAATTGATTGTAAAAAGGTGGACATGCGAGTTTTCTAAAAATCAAAAGGTATGTTATCAAACAATGGTGGTCATATAATTGAATAACCTTCAGTAGTATTACGATTACCAAAGTTAGCCATGGATCAAAATTCAAAAGTTTTTAAACTTAATTTTTGAATCCCTCTCTGATACCATTTGAAAGTTCGATAGGGATGTTAAGCCCTTATGAACTAGTCCCGAGGCTAACTAAGAGGGGGGGAGGGGTGAATTGGTAGTTTTAAAAATTCGAGAGCAAAACAACGATTTAGAAAATCTTTTTAAATGTTTTAAAATTTTTACAGTTACATGATGATGTGCAGATATTTAACGATAATAGAATAATAATCACAATCACATAATCATCAACAGAAAAGTAAATGCAAAAAATAATCAGAAAGAACACACCAGATTTTATAGTGGTTCGGTCAACTTGACCTACGTCTACTCCCCGGAGCCTCCCCTCCAGGTATTGCACTAACACTAAGAGACTCTCCTTCTGCTCTCATAGCAAGGCGGAGAAGCCTGTACAAAAATTTCTTTCCACCAACCCGATGAGGCAAAGAACCTGAACTTCTTTTTCTTCCTCCTGAAGCAGGAAGAGAACCTAGACTCCTTTCACTTTCTCCTAGAGCAGGCAGAGAACCTGGACTCCTTTCATTTCCTCCTGAAGCAGGCAGAGAACCCAGATCTTCTTGCAAACGATCCTCCCATAAAGGCACTGACATAATAAGAGAAGATGAACGGAGAAGACGACTCAAATCCTTGCTTGGAGCAACCTTTATGAATCCCTCAAAAACTCCCCCTCACAAGATCCTCTCTCTCTCTCCCAAGATCTCTTTCTCTCTCTCTCTCTCTCTCTCAAGGTTTTCTCTGGAAAGGAAAGTGGAAAAAGATCTTAACGATTGAACAAAAGAGGTCTTAAGAAGGAGGGCTCAAAAACTGCCCTAAAATTCAATTTAATGATGCCGATCGTACAATACGATCCAATATCGTACAATACAATCAGTTCAAAAATAGTGTCATCCAGTATGAATGCAAACGAACAGTTCACAAATTTTACGAACATCGCACAGTAAGATCCATAGATCGTACAGTACGATCAACTTATTCTCAACTATTCATACAGGACAATCTATGGGATGAATGAAATTCGTCTCTGTCCATCATCTCACACTGTATAATTCGTGCAGCACGATTAGTTCATTTCAGTCCATCGTCCAATACGATATAAAAATCATCCGGGATGATTAGTACAAAAATCATGGTTTCGTCTGGTACGATCTACGGGATGATCCAAAATCGTCTCTGTCCATCGTATCGTACGACTGATATTGGGGGATAATTTTGGCAAGATTTTAGATGATCGTAGAGTACGATTAGTTCAAAAACTTAAAATTCAAATCTTACCAAAATAGTCCTTGCAGCTAGGGTTTTTCAAATCGTACAGTACGATAGTGATCGTACAGTATAATTAGTTCTCAAAACTAATCATTCAGAATTAGCCGTAAGCCTGTTTATTAATGACCTATCGTACAGTATGATAGAAAAATTATACAGTATGATTTTCTTTAAAAGAAATACTAAATCACTCAAAAACTCCCCCTGAGTGTGTGTGTGCAAGGTTACTTAACTAGGGGATCCTTTATATTATATTTGACTCAATAAAGATGAAAAGAGTACATTAGACTTGAATTACAAAACAGACTGACTCGACCTTGGGCTGGCTTGAATTTGCAATTAATCCTGTGGACCTAAAAGATTAGACAATCAACCAGAAACAGAAATATTTGCTATCATCAAAATCATAGTCCTTGAAACCAGATTTGCAACACAAGGGTCGCCCGTACCCTACCAAATATAATCAAGTGCCATATCTAAAAGGATGCTTTGTGCCAAAGTTTAACACCTTCAACTATAATAATAACCCCCAACAGCACTTGGAATAATTCAAGGCCACTTGCGGTAATACAGGGGGAAATGATGCCTTGCACTTTTAATAGTTCATTAGCAGATTGATAATAGCTGCTTTCGAATGGTATGTTGAATTGTCGAACGACTCTGTGAAGATGTTCACAATGTTGGAAGCTATGTTCGTGAAGAGGTTCACCAGTGTGACCGAAAAGATAATGATCGTTGACCTCACTTTGGACAAGCGGAAGAGAGACGAGTCAGTGACCAAATACATAACACACTGGCATAACTAAAGTATGAAATATGAGCAGTAGCTTGAAGAAGAGTATGCTGTGAAATTGTCAATGCAAAACATCGATGATAAGATGCAACATTCTCGTGTATGGCTACCATCACCATATTTTAGGACCTATTGGATTTGAGAAGCTAAACTTGTCAAGATCATAGAACCATTCTTATAATCCCAAAAGGCCAAACCTTTGAGTGCTAGAAGATGTGAGGCTGACTCTATAATTTTCTCTAGAGCTGATAAATAAAAGTAGGTGGTTTATAATGTAGAAAAAGACAACTAGTACAATACGAAGAAAAGTCAAAACAGGCCTATAACCCTAATCCCCAACTGAAGCTGATACTCAGGGGAAATGATAAGCCATAAACTTATCAAGGTGGAGGAGAATGCCCTATACAAATGGTGAGAACTGGGGATCAAACCCTCCCGTCCCTCGATAAAATGAATAAAGAATATTCATTTAAGAGGGATAGTGTCGCTAAGTTATTTTGACAGGCGTTAAGAGCGGGCCTAGAATTGCTAGAGTGCAAGAGTCTCAAAAAGTCGAAACATACTGGTGACCCAAATTATTGCCCATACCATCGAATAATCAGCCATCCTATTAAAGATTGCTACTTCTTTAAGGATTAGCTTGAGAGAAAATATAGGAGAGGGGAACTCATATTGTCGGAGAATGTGTTAGTTCACCCTAAAAAAGAATCAACTCAGGTAGTTACGTCCTCTTCCATACCCTTGATTGGAGAAAAAGGAAATGAAAAGAAGCTTATCCAAGAGGAGAAGTAGGAGACTGCAATCTCTAAGAAAACTATGAAAATGCTGAAGCAACTGGAAGGAGTTCCAGGAGTGAAGTGGAATCTCCTACGGAGCTGGTATTAGATCTCAAAACACTGCCTATGGTGCTAGCATCCACTTCCAAATAGTGCCCCAACCAAGCTGGCTCCTTAAAGTCTGGAAAGATGTAATCCTTCAAGAAGAAGACTAAATTGAAGAAACCTAGTGAGAAAAAGATAGCCGCTCAAAGGGCTATTGATAGTTTGGAAGAATATTACCAAACTGTGAGATGAACTATTAAGCTTGCTGACTTTATGTTAGAGCACAAAATAGATGAAGCTGAAAAAGATGAGGAAGACTCTCTTTTGATAGAAGTATGTCGGGTCATCTCGGTGGCACCCAATATGCTGATAAGAGAAGAATGTACTGAGGATGCCACTCCTAAATCTTATATAAAAGTGTCGTCGATGGATTACAATTCAGAGGAGGATCTATATTTTTCAAAGGAAAATGATTTAAAACCTAATATAGCATCACAGATGAGACATGTAAATCTGGGTGGTGACTCTGAATAAATGGTTGAATCCCCAGAAGTGATAATGGCCAATTCTGAGAAAAATGGGCCATTAAATGAGTCTAAGCCAGAGAAGATCACTCAAATGCAGTTGAGAAGTGGCAAAATATTACCATCTCTGCCATAAAAGGAGATTTTTTATAAAGATAAGGGGAAGGAGATAGTTGTCAACGAAGATATCATCCCTAAACATCCCAAGAAGAAAAACACTCTAGTTAAGGGGATATATTACAATATCTTATCCCATCTGAAGAAGATATCGGCACAATACAGTATATATAACGCTCTGGTGATGTCTAACGATCTTTGGGAGACTTTGATTCAAGCTCTCAAGACCCTAAAAAATACGAGACATATTTTGCTGAGCGTAATATGACTAAAGTGCTATAAACCCATAACAAGCCATTTATCACCTTCACTGAAGAGGACATGATGCTCGGGATCGTAGACCATAACTGACCTCTGTATGTTACTGCTGAGAGTGACAATATTATAATCAGTCGGATTCTGATTGAAACTTGGTCCTCCATAAATCTCATAAGCTTAAAAGCATTGAGATCATTATGCCTCGATATGTAGCATCTTAGATAAGATAAGCTGATGGTATATGGCTTCAATGAAAAATGGTAGAAGACCCTGGGATCATTTATGCTTTCCCTTATATTTGGAGAACTTCATATTGATGCCACATTCCATGTCATTAATGTGGATACCTCATTCAAGGAGCTTTTTGGTCGCCCGTGATTGTACGAGTATGGTATCATCTCGTCAATGTTACATCAGTGCATGAAGAATATTAGGGATGAAGAAGAGTTCAGAATCTCAGGTGAAATTAAGCCCTTTGCAGTTCATGAAGTGAAGATATATGAAGATGCGAAGTATTTCATTTCAAATGAGCTGTAGCCTTTGAGCTCTCATGAGGCTGATGCATCAAACTCAAATACTACAAAGCGGCCCAAATAAGAGGCTAAGAAGAAGCATATGGGGAGAAAGAAGGCAATGCTAACTCTTCTTAAACCAGCGATCACTCCGAGAGAGAGAAAACATGTGCCTCATTTAGGGAGTGGCATAGATGAAGATGATGACACCCCTACCAAATCTCAAAAAATATGCTAATCAACATCCAAAGGGAGGAAGGATGTTCAATACTCAAATTCTGAGTATGACTATGACTACGACTACGACTACAACTCTATCTACACGAATATGGTGTAAGAAATATTCTCTAGAAGAATAAGTAGCATGTTAATCTTAGATGGCGTGTTCGTAGTCACACCCATTCCCTTACAACACTTAAAAGAAATTATTCCACTAGAGGTGCATAATATCGAAGAGCTCATAATATTCTATGTACCTCCCCTAAAAAGGGGTGGGCCAACGAGCCTATTTTATTCGTTGATTTCGAGGAATTAGTATCTACAAGGTTTCCCAGGTATAATACCAGAAATATTCAAAAATGTTGTGAAAGAGAGGTAACACTTGTTCATCCAAACAATAAGTTCTATTTTGCCTGAGCCTCCGGTATCGAAGAAATCCTCATTCGCTATGGAAGAATAATTTTTTTGCAAAAGATGTCTCAGATTCATCGTGTGAAAATACCCTCGAAAGGAGATTTATCTAGTAATCACATGTAGGGGAGTCGAATCCAATGATAATGGCGATAAAGAGATTTATGAAGCTAACGATTAAAATGATCAGCCTATAGAAGTCAAGCCTGTGCTAGAAGAAATTAAAGATGGTAGATAGGAGACCAGTATGGATGAGATAAAAGAAGTCAACTTTGGAACTAAGGAGAACCCTCACCCAGCCTTCATTAGCTCCATTCTACCAAAGGAGAAAACAGAAGAAATAGAAGAACTTCTCTCTGAATTCAGGGACTACTTTACCTAGACATAAGATGAGATGCCTGGCTTATCCCCTGATGTAGCATTTCATAGATTGGCTATTATGCTGGATGCAACACCTATCAAGCAAGCTCCAAGATGAATGAGATTGGAGATTAAAGAGCAGGTGATTGTAGAAATAAAGAAGCTCATAGAAGCGGGTTTTATTTGAGAAGAAAAATATGCCAACTGGATTGCCTGTGAAGAAGAAGAATGGTCAAATTCATGTCTATATTAACTTTCATGATCTCAAGAAGGCGTGTTTAAAAGATGACTTTTTGCTCCCAATATTAGAGCAATTAATGGATAACACTTCCAACTATGATATGTTCTCATTTATGGATTAATTAGTGGGCTACAATCAATTCAAGATAGCGCCTGAAGATAAAAAAACACACATCATTCAGAATGCCTATCAATATATTATGCTACACGATCATGCCCTTCGGCCTGAAGAATGCTGGTGCCAAATATCTACGAGCGATGATACATATTTTTGATGAGTTGATACATCATAAGGTCGAATGTTATATAGATGACCTCATCATCAAGAGTATGGATCAAAAAGATCATTTAAATGACCTAAGGATCATATTAGAGAGGATCAAAAAGTTCGATCTAAAGATGAACCCTCTTAAATGCACTTTCGGTGTCTTTTTCTATAAATTCATGTAGTATGTCATTTGACACTGAGGTATTGAAATCTAACCCAACAAAATTAAAGCAATCATAGAGATGCTACCTCCTAAAAATCTTCAACAGCTTCGTTCGTTGCAAGGAGGGATTCATATCGAATCTGTCGGGTAGATGTCAGCCATTTTCAAAATTGATGAAGAACGATGTTCACTTCAAGTGGGATGAAGAGTTTCAGGAAGTATTCGGCAGTATCAAAAGATACCTATTAAATTTGCCCATTCTTGTAGCGCTAATACCAAGGAAGCCTCTTATACTATACACGACAGGATTAGAAGAGTCCGTCGGAGCATTATTGGCCCAACATAATGAAGAAGGCAAGGAGAATGTCAGAGATTTATTGAAGCAGAGATATGTTATTTTCCTATTAAGAAACATTTTCTAGGGTTTATTTTCACCGTTCAGAAACTCCGCCACTACATGCTTTCTCACAAAATCACCTTGATATCAAAAATCGATCCGTTGAAATTCTTGATGATAAGACCAACATTAATAGGTCACCTAGCCAGGTGGGTAGTGATGCTACTGTAGTTTGATATCACATTTAAGCCATAGAAGGCGATAAAGGGACAAATTTTAGTAGATTTTCTCACCACACATCCAATTCCAGTAGACTCTCTACTCAACGATAATTTGCCCGATGAACAAATTATATAAGTTAAGGAAAAAGAAGGGCTATAATTTTAGGAGATTTTTTCGATAGGGCATTATTAATTAAACTTGCTCAACCTCCAAATCTTGTAAAAGCCTAAGCCAGTGTCAGCCTCATTTTGATAGCACCTGAAGGAGGTATAATGAGATTTTTGTTCAGTTTAACTGAACCCTAGACTAAGAATGATGCTCAGTATGAAGTTTTAATAGTAAGATTGGAGATTGCAATAAAAGTCAGAACCTAAAATCTCCAAATCTTCGGTGACTCTTAACTTGTGATAAATCAAGTCTTGGACATTTACAAGATTTGCAAGCTTGAGTTGGCCCATTACCACCGGCGAACCTTTAAGCTCCTAAAGCAGGTGCCAAAGATTAAAATAGCTCAAGTTCTCCAAGGAAAGAATGCCAAAGCAGATTACTTGGCCAAATTGACCAAGGAAATGGACAATACCAATGATGAGAGGCCTATATTTATTGTAGTTTATACCCGTCGGGTCTTGGAGCCTACTTTCTCATAATTCTCAAAGGTAGAAGAAGTACTGAAGTCAAGCCAGCTAGATACAATTTTGGTCGACCCTCAACGTCTCCATCAGATCATTATGAAAAATTATCTAGAAAGATATCATGTAGCCAAGAGATGTAAAACTTGTCAAGCTTCAGAATCATGTAAATTCTCATTAGGTTGTTAAACCTAAGGCAATTGTCCCAAAGCTAACCAAGAGGAAGGGTGAATTGATAATTTTAAAACTTCTTGGTTATTTTTAAAACTGATTAATTATTCTAAACACAAAAATAATTTTTCTAAAAATAATTTTTCAACCATAGAAAATAAAAGGAAATGCAAAAAATAAAAATACGTTAATAAGAAAAGAACATAAGACACCAGATTTTATAGTGGTTCGGTCCAACAAGACATACGTCCACTCCTTGGAGACTCCTTTTCCAGGTATTGCACTAAACACTAGTGACTCTTCTTTAGCCCCCACAGCAATGCAGAGAAGCTGTTACTAAAACCTCTCTTCCACTAACCAGGTGCGGCAAAGAATCGTCATCCTTTTTCATCATCCTGGTGAAGGCAGAGAACCAACCATCTTTTCTCACCCTCTTGGTGATGGCAAGGTACCGACGTCCTTTCTCACCCTCCTGGTAATGGCAGAGTACCAACATCCTTTCTCACCCTCCTAGTGATAGTAGAGTATCGACATCCTTTCTCACCCTCCCGATGATGGCAGAGTAATGTCTTCTTTTCTCACCCTCCTAGTGATGGCAGAGTACCGAATCTCTTTTAAAAATCTTCTCTTAAGAGCCTTCAAGGAAGTAGGAAATAATTACGAAGAACAAGTAAGAGATCCTCACTACTAGGCACCTTTGTGAATCCCCTCAACAATACCTCTCACAAGATCTCTCACTTTTTCACTCTCAAAACACTCTTCCAAACACACTCCCAAGGCACACTCAAGAGAAATTCAAAGCAAGGTCAGAGAGATTACTGAGTGTCAGTTTTTTGGACTCTTAAATATGAAGGACAAGAAAAATTGTCTAGATAATTGAATATTTCAAGTTGAATGTACTTGGATCGTATAGTATAATCGTACTTCGTACATATGAACAGTTCAAAAAGTGATATATGATGCTGTTTGAACCTAATTTTTTACTCTGATCAGCATCTATACGAACCCATATCATACAGTATGATCAGTTCAAAATTGAACCCTTCATCTGTACGATCATATACGAACCTTTTTCGTACTCTGATCAGTGTATGTATAAACCCATATCATATAGTATAATCAGTTCACAATTGAACCCTTCATCTATACGATCATATATGAATCATTTTTCATACTCTGATCAGCGTATGTATGATCTCACGTTGTACAATATGAACTGTACTTAAAAAATTTTCTAGTCGTGATTCAATCAACTCCGTTCTGGAGGAACACTCAAGATAAATCATCCCATACGATCTAAGAATCATATAGTACGATTTCTTTTAAAAATTCAAGTTTTGTCTCACTCCCCCAGCGTGTGCGTGCACGATTATCCAATTACAATCACACTCTCTCAGACTCAAGAAAAATAAAAAGTATAGACTTCAATTACAATAAACCCTAATCTAATCACTCTTAAAGTCTTTAGCAGTTTGGAGTATGATTTTCCTGAAATGTTAGTACACACAAACAACACAAATAATATTTTCAATATATGTTAGGAGAAACAGTGATCAACACAATAAGATATTGGAATCATCAAAAATACACATGATATAAAAATATAGTTATGAAAACTAAGTTGCAACAAATCATAGTGGCATTGCTTAGATATTGAAGTAGAGAATGATTGGAGGTATTCATTCGTCAACTATTTCAAAGATAATAAACTTCTAGTTGAAAAATCTATGGCTGCACAAATCCAAAAAAGAGCATTACGATACGCATTGTCAACGACACGTTGTATTGATGAGGTTTTAACCAGATATAGCTAAGGCGCCTAGGGACCAAAGAAGCTGATAAAGTGGTAGCAGAAGTTCATGAAAGGCTCTTTGGAGTGCATCAGTTAGGTCCCAAGATGGCTACTAAAATTAAGAAAATGGGTTATTACTGGCTTACAATGGTGAGATATTATATTGACCATGCTAAGAGGTGCCATGAATGTCAGATTCACAATAATGTTATACATTAGCTATCAAATTCTCTGCACCAAATGGTAGCATCCTGACCATTCGAATGTTGGGGCATTAATATAATTGGGTCGATAGATCCGCCATCATTAGCCGGACATCACTTCATATTAGCAGCAACAGACTACTTCTCTAAGTGGGCAGAAGCGACTCTTTTTAAAGAAGTCATGTCTGAGCACATGATCAATTTCTTTACGCACAATATTATCTACAGATATGGTGTATCACGCTGCATGATCTCAGACAATGGTATAACATTTAAGAGCACCAAAATCTATAAGTTTGCTAAGCGACACAAGATTGATTAGTGATATTCATTAATATACAACCTAAGAGTAAATGGCTAGGCCAAGGCCTTCAATAAGATGCTGTTGAAATAATTGAAGAAAATTCTCACAAAAAATAAAAGAGAATAGCATACGAAGATGGAAGAAGCACTGTGGATGTATTACATAACTTACAAAACACCAGCCAAAACCACTCCTTATTCACTAGTGTTTGGAGTTGAAGCAGTGCTACCGCTAGAGATTAAACTACCATAACTATAGCTAGCTATTTAGCATAATCTCATGAAAGAATAAAATGCTCACTTAAGAATGGAAGAGCTCGATCCACTCAACGAGATTAGACTACAAGCTCAACAAAACTTGGAAATCTATTGAGCAAGAATTGAAAAGTTATTTGATCGAATGGTGCACCATCGATCATTTCAAGAAGGGGAATTGGTCCTGGTTCTGAGAAGGCCAATCATCCCACACCAAAAAATTAGTGACAAATTCATATTTAATTGGGCGGGCCCCTTTGTTATCGAGAAGGTGTATCAAGGACGAGCTTATCAGTTAATCGACCTGAATGGTTAGAGGCCTATGCCGCCTATCAATGGTCGATATTTAAAGAAATATCATGCAAGAAAATTTCATGTCCAATATAATATACACTAATCAAAGTGGTATGTGTATATTGGTTAATGCATGCTTATATTTATATTTTAAAATTCTCTTGTGTAGTATGAATGCATTTCAAAATCCCTCATAAGAGTGGGGATATTTTAAATATTTATTAAAGTTGATATCACATCGGATGCCAAAATCCCTGAATAAATATTTAAAATCTTAAAATATAAAGTCTATCTAATATCTCCCTGTAAGATAGGGGGCATTTTAAATATTTATTTGGGTTGATATCATGCTACATGCCAAGATCTCTAAATAAATATTTAAAATCATAAAATTCCAAATTTATTCAATTTTAAAATTTCCCTATGAAATAGAGGGTATTTTAAATATTTATTCAGGTCGACATAGTGCTGTATGCCGAGATCCCTGAATAAATATTTAAAATCATCAACACAAATATTCCTTTAAGATAGAAGGATAATACAAATTCTTTTTCAAAAGTATATACATGTGATCATTCAAAAGTTTGGGGCACCACATTCTCCAATATGTCGGGATTTAAAAGTCAGGAAAGAGTCCTTGTGACTATGCACTCCAACAAGTTGAGCCAGACTAGCTTAAAGTCTTTCAACAGCTTGAAGTTTAAGGTTCGAATGGGTGTAAGAGGTCAGATCTAATAAGTCCAAATATAGCTAGATTGCTGGTAGCTCTTTCTACTTAACACACCATAAGAAAGGCCATAGTAGCGAAACCCCCACTTCATCAACCCATTAGTAGGGATTGTAGGAAGTATGAAGGATAATTTGACTCAACAAGTTCAAGTGATCGTAGTTCATCAAATTCTCTTAATTGATCAGAGAATCAAAGTTTCAGGGAAAGGGAGGAGTCTTCAATAACTACCGAATGTGCGTAGGCTCCAAATCTTCAACCACAAAGATGACTCTAAATCTACCAACTTTAATAAATTTAGCATTGGGAAGCACATTTCCCATAGCTCAAGTCTGAAGCTTGAAAGGGTGTAAAAGGTCGAATCTAACATGCCCAAATATGGCCAGATCATTGGCCACTCCGTCTACTCAATATGCCACAAGACAGGCCATAGTGAATGAAACCCGATTTCAGCAACTAGAGGATAAAGAGCTATCAAATTCTAGCTCACCTAATCTGATGAACTCAAGTGACTTGGATTGAAGTCTCCTCAAATGGTTAAGGATCAAGATACTACCTATATTTGGTACTATTGATTAAATCCTAAACTTATAAATCCTTCAATAAATTCGTAAAGCATCAAGCGAGGATCAAAGGAAAATTTCTTCAATAAGTCCACCAAAACATAAAGTATAGGACCAAAGAAATTATCCCAAAGTTCACATAAAACTTAAAGCTGAACTAAGAGAATTCCGTCATCAATATGTCCATTATATACAAAGATCAAGACCAATGATCCGTTGCCACTAATAAAATATAAACCTAAAGGGTTTATGTCACTGGCATATACTCCCTTATCAATCCTGCAAAAGCTAGAAGCAAAGGGCCAAAGGTACATAAATCCCCTAACAAGTCGGAAGTGACAAATCATGTAATACTTTGCCAATGTCCAATACACAAAGCACGTAGCAGAAGGAACCAAAATCTCAGGACTCAAGCTAAAGCTGCAAAAAAAAGAACCCTGAATGACATCTACAAGTGTCCCTAAAGACTGGGAGCATTTTTAAATATTTATTTGGGTCGACATCACACCGTGTGCCGAGATCCCCAAATAAATATTTCAGTTTTTTTACCAAAATATAGATAGATGAGAGAAGATTGGAAGATCCTCTGTAAACTAAATGTGCTAGCAGCAAAAAATATAATTTGAGCAACATATAATCCATATTAGAGGCAATAAAGCCTCACCAGTTGATGAATCTGCAAAGTTTGGATAAACTTTGAACGATACAGGTGATTGTACAGAAGAAATATAACATCCCCACATGATCGCGACAAAGTAGAATGTTGAGCATATGCAAAAAAGGTTGTAAACTAAAGTGAGGATAATGTCGAAAAGAACAAAGGAGCGGTAATGCTAACTACCAGCATCAATCTATAAGAGTAATACTCTAACGTCCTAAATATGAAGTATTCTATCACTCTCTTATGGATCTCTACTTGACAAGAACCAACATGTCAATCATATTTATGACTACAAGTGTATCTAAAGATTTATAAAGGCACAAAAATAGACTATTGGAGATCTAAAAAATCAAACCCCAAGCATGACATCCAAACAAACTTTTGGAGATCTGCTACATAGAACCCATTATATGATAGAGCAAATATCTGGAGATCCATATGGTCAATCATCATACAATAAATGTGGTTTGCTCTAGATGCGTACCATATTTGTTGGGAGGCATTTGTTGACCCATGCAACAGATACAAAAAAGAAACAAAAAATGTACTTAGAATGATTTATCTAAAGCCTTACCTGTATCTCAGTCAAACACATCATCACTATAATTAAGCCCATACCTCTGTGTTTGGCGCCACTGTAGTTGTCTCACATGTGCTCGATCGCCACTCTTCAACATCATTAAATACCGAGCCAAATGAAGACTTTGTCTCTCTTTGACTTCACACAAAACTCCCTATAGCTTCCCAATCCAACCTCCCCACACTCTGATCTCCACTGCCTAAATAGTCTCCCCTCTGCTCTTCTCAAGCCAAAACTCTAATAGCTTGAACCACTACTCCATCTCCTCTTCATACCCGCCAAACTCCCGATCTCCTCTATTCCAACCCGTCGCCTCTTCCAGCAAACCACAAGCCACCCTTCCATTAATTCCTCAAGCTGACACCCGGCTTCCACCTTATCTGGTCATTCAGTCCACATAAAGAGAGAGAGAGAGAGAGAGAGAGAGAGAGAGAGAGAGAGAGAGATAGAGAGATAGAGAGAGAGCTCCTTGCCCATCAACATTCTAACCTCCACGCCTCCTATAGTCGTAAATCCAACCCTTGCCCAATCTCCTCTTCTTCCCAGACCCTTGTAGCTAAACTTTATCCGCCTCTACTCTTCCCAATTGAACCCCACGACCTACCCTAGCTGCAACTAGTCCACTGATCTCTCATCAATAGCCCAAACTCCTCTTCATCCCCTAGTGACCCACGATAGAAAGCCCCATCTGACCACACTTCAGCCGACATCCTTGAACCATCTCCCTGAACAGAACTCAAGCCCTAGCCGAATTCCTCTCAGCCTCTTGCCGACCGACCCCTATTTCTCCTAGATATATATATATTTTTTTAGTTATTAACTGATATTAATTGATGTTATTATTATACTTATTACATCTAGTATATTTAGTGTAATAATTATTATTATTATAAGTGACAAGAAAAAAATTCAAAAAAGGAGAGAAAAAAGAGAGAAAGTATAAGAAAAGAAGAGATTTCAAAAAAAAAAAAAAAAATGAAAAGAAAAAAAAAGAATGAAATCTTTTTTTAGCATTTTCATCACCGACAACATCGTTATTGCCTCTCCACGTAGGTATAATCTCTAACTTGAAAATCCCATATTCGGCACTTGCGGTGAGCTGGCGGACCTCCCTACACGCTCACATAGCACGGTGGGAGGGAATCCAGTGTGGCATTTGTGATGAGGCAGGTAAGCCTTGGAGCGCTCACGTAGCATGAGGAGGATGAAAATAAGTACCCTTAAGTGCTTATGTGGCATAGCGGAGGAAATCCAATTGGTCCGTCTTTTAAAAAAGGTACCTGAAAACCCTTAAGCACTCATGTAGTGTAGCGGGGATTGAAGAATTGCAGCTGCATTGTCATCCGACACCTACCTGAAGCGCCTACGTGGCGTGGAAGGGAAGGCTATGTCTATTGGGTTTTTTTCTAAATGAGGGAGATGCTGAGAGGCTGCCAAATTTTTAGTAAAAATAGGGGACTTATCATCAAATGACTAAAGACTTGGACTTGAATTTGATTGAACTCAAAGGATAGCAGGGGACTTGGACTTGAACTAATTTGAACATTAAGAAAAATGAACCCAAACCGAACATTGCCTTTGATTTAGACCACAACAAGCTAAACTTGAATGGATTACAAGGAACAGAGCCTAATGCCTAAAATTAAAATCTCCAATTCATAAAGTGATGAATCTTGAACATATAAACCATAAAGCTTGTGTTGAATAGAACTTTAATGATTAATTTAAATGATGCATAATTTGATCACAAACAAGAATATGAACAAACATTACAAATCGTATAAGGATGATAGTGATCAATTACAAAGTTTGTATTAAAATCCAAGCATTCTATAAACATGTGCAAGAGGTGCATACTGAACATAATGACAACTCCCTGTTAACAACAATAATTTATATATAATGAATGTAGCGTATCTACAAACCATTGCAAGAAAGATGTAGACAATATATCATGCATACTCTTGATGCAAGGAATCTGTAATACAATGATCTATTCATAGCATAAGGGAGTCTATAATAAGTGCAACAAGTTACATATGAGTGACCATAACTCATGGCTAAGAGCTACGATGGAATTGCACTGCACCAATTGTCTTTTATGATGAAGAATTCTATTCCTGAGATTCTAAATATTGCTGGTGGAAGAATTGGAGATCCTTAACTATGTTGTAAAATTGAAATTCATTCTAAATAAGAGAAATGAATGAGAAATTCATCAAAGTGAAGAGGATAAATATGAAATCCATCTCAAGAGGGGGTAAAGAATGACAAATCTATCTCGTGGAAGAAGATATGAAAGGGAAGACATCAACATTATCAATAATAATAAATTAGTCTCTTGTTATATATCCTCAATAATTCCATGATAGCTCTAAAAAGATAACTTTCAAAGCTCAAAAGTCTTCACGAGCATTACTAGATTGATTCAACTTGACTAAAGTTTTAACTGGATGAAGTAGTTAATTTATGCAAGAGTAGACCTATTATCAAGAGGTTGATTTTGTAGATGACGCAGAGTTTGTGAATGAGGCTTTAAACATGGTTAAGAAAACACCAGCTTATAAGAACTGGCCATAAGCTTTAGAACTCAAATAGAATGGACTTGTTACAAATAAGGAGGCTAGTAGAAAAATGGTTCCAACCAATGAAACTGAAAGAGATATCCATGAATGAAGCCTAAAAGATGCACAATAAGTGCTACAAATTGCAATGCACAAGTGAGTGCTAATGAACCGATGATGAGGTCATGGTGCAACCTACTTGCAATCAATAACATGAAATCTCCAATAGATGTTGAAGATCTTCAAGAATACAATACAAATGCTAGCATACAACATGTTGTGTATCAATAAGCACGACATATCTATAATTTATGCGAGCACCCACGAGTGAATATAGAAGACTTATCATATATGTAGCAGTTCACCTACAGATGCATATAAGAGAATTCCAACAAAATGTATAATCCACCTATAAATTATGAATAGGAGGTTACAAATGAAGAAATGTGACATATAAAAAAAAGCGAGCTCCTACGGACTGTCATAGGAGATCCGCTGTACGCAGCATATATCAGTTGTAAGAAGAAACAAAAGAGATATAATACGCATAGACAACTACAGGCCACTGTAGGAGATGCTTAACGCATGTAGTGTATTGTTTGTAAGTGCAACACAAGAAGAGCGGTGACGAATGTGAACATCTATTGACAGTGATAGAAGATGTGTTGTAGATGCAACAGTAATAACCAGCGATGAACAATGAATGTCACAACATCCTTGTGATTGAAGACCACTTAATGACAGGCAAATACACCAGCCCCTTTGCAACTAGAAGGTAGCAAATATACGACAAATATAAGCTCCAACATGCTGCTATAGAAGACCCATTATGCATTTAATATATCACTTAAGGAAAAATATAGAAGCGCAACGACAAATATGAACTTCTATGAGCTATCGCAGAAGACTTCCAAAAATGCCCCCACACATGCACTATAATATGTATGTACATAGGTACATAGAAGAGTATGTGTAATCACACGACCCGCATGGGCCCCGAAGACTGTAATATATTCACATAAATGATGTCTAGGGATGCTATGCGGGTCAATAAATAAACTTAAATTCGAACTCGATCCTCCTACGCGGGTAAAATAGGAGTCGACGCGGTTCTCACTATCAAACGAATATACAATCATGGTGTTGATCGAGACACTCATTTTACATATTTAAATTAGACCTTCAAGGCCTATGAACAGATGAATTCACTAATAAAGACCTGAAGCCAACAAAGAATATGATCCTCTATGGACAGAATGACAGAGTCGATCAGGTTCAATCAATGAATGAAATTTCCCATAAATACCTCGATGATGTCTATGTTGAACGTAGACCTCAACCAAAGGGATTAATTTAAAATGCCTTCCAAAGGGCCATAAAATTCAAAATTCTAAAAGTTTATAAAGCTCAAAACCCAAAACTCCAAAAACTATCAAAATTTAAAATATTTAAAATTGAAATAACCATCAAATTTTAAAATATTTAAAATTGAAATAACCATCAAAATGCATAAAGAAAAAACCCATCCACTTTTCACAACAGTTTGTTAAGGTGGAGAAATCTAAAAATTACTTCAGCTTACTAAGAGTTAATGTCTAGTCAAAAATATCACATCCTCAAAAATCTCCTGCCAGTAAGACGTGGCATGTGTCCTCTAACTGGAAATTTTGCAGCCAAATGGCGCCACAGGTAAATGGTTATGACCAGGGCCCTCTGAACCAGGTGGTTGGCCACCAATTGACACCACTATATTACGATTATAGCTAGAGCCCGTATGCTCCCTAATGGCATCAAATCCTTGAGATATGAATCAATAGGATATAATCGATAGGGAACAAAGCCCTTTGATAGCTAAGGCTGATTCAAATTTGTTCCCTTAGACAAATACTCAATCCATGTCTACAAGGTTCCCTTAGACGAAGCAACCCTTGGCTGAAAGTTCGATAGGGATGTTAAGCCCTAGTGAACTAGTCCCGAGGCTAACCAAGAGGGGGGGTGAATTGGTTATTTAAAAATTTCACGACAACAATGAAAATCTTTTCGATACTTAGCAGCAGAAACAAGTAAACAATAACGAAAAGATCAATCACAGATATTCACCCAAGCAGTTTATATTAGAAAAGTAAAGTGCAAAACTGAATCAGAAAAGCAAACCAGATTTTATAGTGGTCCGGTCAACTTGACCTACGTCCACTCCCCGGAGCCTCCCCTCCGGGTATTGCACTAAACAAAAAGTGTCTCTCCTTTTGCTCCCACAGCAAGGCGGAGAAGCCTGTACAAACACCTCCTTTTCACCACACGGTGAGGCAGAGAACCCGACCTCCTTTTCCTTCCTCCAGAAGCAGGCAGAGAACCTTCAAACTCCTTTTGCTTCCACCTGAAGCGGGCAGAGAACCCCAGATCTTCTTGCGAATGATCCTCCCATGAAGAACACCGACTAGACGAAAGACGACGAGCGGAGAAGACGACTCTGATCCGTGCTTGGAGCAACCTTAGTGAATCCCTCACTAACTCCCCCTCACAAAATCTTCTCTCTCTCCCAACTCTCTCTCTCTCTAGGGTTTCTCAGGAAAGGAAGGTAGCAAAAGATTTTTCTTGTTTTAAGAAAAAGTTCTTTTATAGGAGGGCTTAAAATTTGCCCTAAATCTCAACTGGTCGGCCAAGATCGTCCAGGACGATCGATCGTCCTGTACGATCAGTTCAAATTTAGCTGTTTCAACCTGGACGATCTGGCTCTTCTGGATGATCAGTAGAAAAAATTATTCATATCGTCCTGTACGATCCTGCGATCGTCCGGGACGATTAGTGCAAATCGAGGAATATCGTCCAGAAGATAGTTCGGGTCATCCAGAGAACTCTGTGGTGGACGACCAAAAAATGACTTGATCGTCCAGGACGATAGGGTATCATCCTGTACGATTAGTTCAAAAAGTGCCCAAATCATCCTGAACACAGTTCGGGTCGTACAGCTGAAATCCACTAGATGATCATGATCGTCCGGGAGGATCCTGCGATCGTCAAGGACGATATGATCGTATCAATCAAAAATAAATTACTTTCCTTAATTACCAGATTAAATTAGGCATGATTGTGCTGAATCGTCCAGGATGATACACGTATCGTCCGGGACGATCAGACCAAATAACTAAAAATAAAAACTTGCCTAACTTGATCTGGCGGCTGAGAATTTCTGATTTGGGCATATCGTCCCGTACGATCCAAAGATCTTCCAGGATGATCTGCTTAATCAGACCCTCTTAACTTAGTCGCCCTAATTAGGGTTTCTGTCTTTACCTGATCGTCTAGGATGATGTGAATATCGTCCAGTATGATCTGAACAAAAACTGAACAGAAAGTCTAATTCTCTCAAGCTCTCCCCCTGAGTGTGTGTGTGCAAGGTTACTTAGCTAGGGGATCAGTTACATTATAATTGACTCAATAAAATGAAAAACAGTACATTGGACACACTTGGACCCGATCTTGAGTTAGCTTGATTTGCTCGTGATCTTTTGTGCCTGAAATGGGTTAGCCAAGTAAAACACACTGGAGACATGTTTGTCATCATCAAAACAAGATTTGCAACAATCTTCCCATTTTTGATGATGGCAAACATTTATAAAGTAGTTTGAAAATAACAAGAAACAGGAGATCGAAAAATAGATATATATTTTTTTTTCAATTTTTATTTAACAATCAAACTAATACAGAAAATATAACACATAATAAGGACTGAAACGACTACAACTGACTCCCCCTTTTGACATCACAAAAAGGAGGAGGGAAAAACAGAACACGGAAATAAAATATAAAAGAGAATAACTACAAAACAGGAAACTAAAACTGAGGCAAAAATACATAAAAGCAACATTTTTTTTTTGATCAAGCTGCTCAACTAAATCAGAATTTTTTCCTTGATTGTAGATTCAAAAACAAATAAGAAGACGATTGACAGCACTGAAATCCAGAAAAAGGTTGAAAAAATCAACTTTCGTAACTCCGACCCCGGGCACCTTGTCGATGCAAACCCCTTTCAAAACAAAAATCTGATTCAGAAGAAAAGACATTAGATTTGAAAAGAGATCCTTTCAAGCCTCGTTCCAGAAAAATATCTGATATAATAGTGTTACAAAGTAAAAAATTAGAAATCAGGATTTTCAAACTCAAGCTTTTGAAAATATTAGGTGGCGCACGGATTTTTCTAAGGCATTTAACAATCTGAAAGGGAAGAAAGCTTGGTTTGGGCTCATTTTGTACCTCTTTTTTTTAAATTGGTTGGCGCTTTGCGCATCTTTTGATTTTTGATACACTTTGTGTATCCAATTTGGCAATTTCGTATCTTTTCAGTTTTGGGCTCATTTTATGCCTCTTTTTTAAATTATCTAGCACACTGCGCATCTTTTATAAGCTTTCTCCTTTTCATAATCATTAAAGAGTCTCAGCTGTGAGATTATCTTCCAGACATAGGAGATGACTCTCCACAGTAAGGAAGAATGATTCACAAAACAAAAGGCATACAGCATATGATAAATGCAATCACTTGGTTTAGAAAATCAAACTAATGACTCAAGACTTTGAAAAACACTATTGATATGAGGCAGATTACTGTAGGAAGATAAAATAATCTCTATTTCAAAAACTAACATTTTAATTTTGAAGAGGATTTTTATCCAAAAGAAACTATACACCAATAAAGGAGTTAGAGGAAGAGAAACAATCATCAATATTTCTTCCCTTTAACCAATTCAGTGGAATCAATCACTGCTTACTAGCTTCCAAACCAAAACAAGGTAAAAACTCCCAGTCAAAAATTCAGATTATCAGAAGTAGTAAGCGGTGATCAGATTTTGAAAAGTATAAAACAGTAAGTACAAGATATGAACCAGTGAATAACAACAGGTAGAAAATCACAGCAAAGTAAATACTCAAATCAAACTAACAGTAAGGCTAAAACCGAAATCAGCAGAGGAAATAAAATTAACTGAAAGTAATTAATAAAAAAACTAAAACTAACTAGCGGAAAACAGAATACCAATCCGAATAATCAGAAATCAGCAGTCATCAGAATCAAGCATTTATATCAATCACTCCTAATCTGGTTCTCAAAATGCTGAATGAGTCAAAGGCCGGTGGTTTAGTGAATATGTCAGCCAGCTGATTTTTAGTTGCTACATGATGTAGCTCAATGTCCCCTTTTGTAACTTGGTCCCTAATGAAGTGATGCCTTATATCAATGTGTTTTATCCTAGAATATTGGATTGGATTCTTAGAGATACAGATGTCACTAGTATTATCACACAGAACAGAAATTGTGCCAACAGGTACCCATAAATCCAAGACTTGTTGCTTCACCCAAAGAACTTGGGCCACACAACTCCCTAAGGCAATGTACTCAGCTTCAGCAGTGGAAAGTGCAACTGAGTTCTATTTTCTACTGGACCAGGAGACTAACGACTGTCCTATGAATTGATAAGTCCCAGAAGTGCTCTTTTTATCCACCCTACACCCCGCAAAGTCAGAATCAGAATATCCAATGATCTCAAAAGAGGTGCTGTGCCTAGGGTACCAAATTCCTAGGTTTGGGGTCCCTAAAAGATATCTAAGAATTCTCTTAACAATAGTCAGGTGGGACTCTTTAGGATCAGCCTGAAACCTAGCACAAAGACAGACACTAAACATGATATCAGGTCGGCTAGCAGCCAGGTAAAGCAGTGAACCTATTATCCCTCTATACTTCTTCTGATCAACAGATTTTCCATTTGAATCCTTATCTAACTGAACTGAGGAGGGCATGGGAGTATTGATTTGCTTGGCTTTGTCCATTTCATATTTCTTCAAAATGTCCTTAGTGTATTTTGATTGATTGAGAAAGGTTCCATCATCCGTTTGCCTTATGCTAAACCCCAAAAAGTAGGACAATTCTCCCATCATACTCATCTCAAACTCCTTACTCATTATTTTAGAAAACTCATCACATAAATATTTATCAGAAGATCCAAAAATTATATCATCAACATAGATCTAGACAATGAGTAAGTCATCTCCTAATCTCCTCAGAAAAAGGGTGGTGTCTACGCTTCCCTTAACAAACTCTCTTTCTAACAGGAATGTGCTAAGCCTCTCATACCAAGCTCTGGGTGCCTGTTTCAATCCATATAAGGCCTTTTTTAACTTATAAATATGACTTGGATATTGGGAACTCTCAAAACCTGGGGGTTGTTCTACAAAAACATCTTCTTTAATTACCCCATTTAAAAAGGCACTCTTGACATCCATTTGAAACAGCTTAAATCCCTTATAACAGGCAAAAGCTAGTAGCACTCTAATGGCTTCCAATCTAGCTACAGGGCAAAAAGTCTCCTCAAAATCAAACCCTTCTATCTGATTATACCCCTTAGCCACCAATCTTGCCTTATTTCTCACCACCACACCAGAATCATTCATCTTATTCTTAAAGACCCACTTGGTTCCCACAATACTTTGATTTTTAGGTCTTTTTACTAACTCCCAAACATCATTCCTTACAAATTTATTCAATTCTCCCTGCATAGCTAAAATCGAAAACTCATCCGACAAGGCTTGATTGATGTTGGTTGGTTCAGTCATTGAGATAAAGGCAGAATGGTTTGCTTCCTTCCTAAGTCCATGCCTAGTCCTAACACCTTTTGAAGGGTCTCTTAAGATCAATTCTTTAGGATGACTCGAAGAATATCTCTAATCTCTAGGCAACGTGGTTTGAGGTTCTACCCTTTCCTCCAAATTTGTATTTCCAACTCCTTGGGTATCCTCAACGATCTCTTCATCTTCTACTTCAGATCTAGACTCCTTAGGATCAGATTCATCAAACACTACATGGGTTATTTTTTCCACCACCAAAGTCCTCCTATTGAACACCCTAAAGGATTTCCCCACACTTGAATATCCTAAGAACACTCCTTCATCAGATTTGGGGTCAAATTTTCCTAAGGGTAATTTCCCGTTGTTCAGAATGAAAACCTTACAGCCAAAGACATGGAGGTGGGACAGATTTGGAGTTCTACCATTAATGATCTCATAAGGTGTCTTGTTCAGTTTGACTCTCACATTCACCCTATTCAGTACATAACAGGCAGTGTTCATTGCTTCAGCCCAAAAGTATTTTGGAAGTGAATACTCGGCAAGCATGGCTCTAGCGGCTTCCACTAAGGTCATGTTCTTCCTTTCAGCTACCCCGTTCTGCTAAGGGGTCTTAGGAGCTGAAAAATTGTGACTAATCCCATGATCCTCACAAAAACTTCCAAATCTTTCATTTTCAAACTCCCCTCCATGATCACTAAGGATGGTAATAATCTCACGTCCTAACTTCTTCTGAATCCAAGTAGAGAAAGATCTAAACTTATCAAATGACTCAGATTTATGTGACAAAAACTTAACCTAAGTGAACCTCGAATAATCATCTACAATCACAAAATTATAGACTCTCCCCCCTAAGCTGGCAGTGCTAATGGGTCCAAAGAGGTCCATGTGAAGAACTTCTAAAGGTCTAGAGGTGCTAATGTCCTTAACAGAGTGAAAAGAGGACTGGACTTGCTTCCCCAACTAACAGGCATCACACAGGTGATCCTTAGTGAACTTAAGCTTGGGCACACCTCTAACTAAGTCCTTTTGGGTGACTCTCCTAAGAGTTTTCATACTGGCATGACACAATCTCCTATGCCATAACCAAGACTCATCAGCAGCAGTTTTTTAACAAATTAAATTATCAAATTTAATGCAACTTACATCCAGCTTGTAGACGTTGTTGATCCTTTGCCCCTGCAAAACAAATTCATTATTTAAGCTTAAAATGCAGCCAGTGGGCAAGAATTTGATGCTGTATCCCTTGTCACAAAGTTGACTGATGCTCAGCAAGTTGTGTTTCAGTCCATCTACAAGCAAAACATTATCAATCATAAAATTCTTTGAATCACCAATTATACCTGAGCCTACCACCTTCCTGGTGGTGTTATCTCCAAGTGTAACCTTACCTCCAGCTCTGGCCTCCAGCGAAATGAACTGATTTACATCTCTAGTCATATGTCTAGAACATCCGCTGTCCAGGTACCACATGCTCTCACGAGGTCTTGTGTGAGAGTACCCCTATAAAAGTATCAAATGTCAGTCTTAGGAACCACAACAGGTTTGGGTTCCTTCTTATAAAAAGAAGAAGGCAATGCATGCGTGCTGTGCTGTGAAACAGGCAGTTTGGGTTTCCACACCCAATGTGTACTACGGTGAACAGTGCATGTGTGGGAAATGTGTCCTAACATGCCACATAAAAAACATCTAACACCAGGAAAAGGGTTAACAAATCTACGTGGGTGATAGTGCCTCTTCCTAGATGTATATGAAACATGCTTTGATGAACTTGCAACATATTTTTCAAAAGGTGGCGGTGCATAAAACTGTTCAAAAGTAGACGGTATTTTGTTCTTTTCATAAGCAGTGATTTTTACTTTCAAAAACTCAATATGTTATTTAGACTTGCAATTTGAAAGGTTCTTGCACTTTCATTACTTTCTAAATCACATGACATATCATTCACTTTCTTAAAAGCAACTTCTAATTCAACATGCGATGTTTTTAACAAATCATGCTCAACAGTTAAATCAGAATATTTTTTGTTCAAATCATCGAATTCATAAAGCAAAGACATGTGATTGGAATCAAGTGTGGAATGATCTTTAACTACAGAATCATGCTCTTTTTGCAAAGTCAAGTAATCTAATTTCAAACTAGTATGAGTTTTCTTAAGTTTCTTATAGGATGTATGAATTCTTTCAGAAACTTCAAATAATTGATCGCAAGTCAGCTCACATACCTCTTCCTGGTCCGACTGACCAGGGTGATCATCAGCCATCAAACACAAGTTTGTTTCTTCCTCTTCAGCTTCAGTCTCAGAAGAGTCGGATGCAGAGTCTGCCCAAAACGCCTTCTGAATCCGCTTCTTGTCCTTTCTGAACTTTGGTTTCTCCTCACCCTTCTCCTTGCTTGGGTGAGCTTTAAGTGTAGGACAATCAGCCTTAATGTGTCTAGGCTTCCTGCATTCAAAACAAATAGATTCAGATGGACCCTTAAAATTTTTACTGGACTTACCCTTGTTCCACTTCTGATAGTTCTTATATTTCTTCCTTAGAAAGCTTTTGAACTGCCTTGTAATTAAGGCAACATCATCGCTATCAAACCCGGAAGTGCTAACATCTGAATCTTTGGCCTTTAGTGCCACTGTCTTCTCTTTCTTGCGTTCACCTACATCAAGTTGCCTTTGGTTCACCCCTTACTCGTAAGCAATGAGTGATCCAAGTAAGCTGTCAATAGAGTAAGTATTTAAATCTTTAGATTCAGTGATCGTAGTAATTTTAGCATCATAAGAAGCAGGCAAACATCTCAGAATTTTGTTCACTCTTTCGTAGTTAGTAAGTTCTCTACCTAAAGCATGCAAAGACGTAACAATCTGAGTGAACCTTGTGTATATTTCTGAAATAGTCTCACTAGGTTTCATGTGAAAAAGTTCATAATCATGTAACAAGATGTTTAACCTAGATTGTTTGACTTCAGTTGTACCTTCGTATGTTATACATAATCTATCCCAGATTTTCTTTCCCGTTGTACAAGTAGAAACACGCATATAGTCTTCAGATTTTAAAGCACAAAAGAAACAGTTCAAGCATTTTGCATTTAACTGTGCTAAATCACGATCATCAAACGTCCAATCAGCAAAAGGCAATTCAGTTTTCACATTGTTAATCAATCTAAAAGATGGTTCTTATCCATCCTTAACTAACATCCACATGCGATAATCAATAGATTACAGAAAAGTAGACATGCGTATTTTCCAAAAATCAAAAGGAATTTTGTCAAACAATGGTGGTCTTGTAATGGAATAGCCTTCAGCAGTATTACGATTGTTACAGTTAGCCATGGATCAAATTCAAAAGTTTTTAAACCTAAATTTTGAATCCTGCTCTGATACCACTTGAAAGTTCGATAGGGATGTTAAGCCCTAGTGAACTAGTCCCGAGGCTAACCAAGAGGGGGGGTGAATTGGTTATTTAAAAATTTCATGACAATAATAAAAATCTTTTCGATACTTAGCAGCAGAAACAAGTAAACAATAACGAAAAGATCAATCACAGATATTCACCCAAGCAGTTTATATTGGAAAAGTAAAGTGCAAAACTGAATCAGAAAAGCAAACCAGATTTTATAGTGGTTCGACTTGACCTACGTCCACTCCCCGGAGCCTCCCCTCCGGGTATTGCACTAAACAAAAAGTGTCTCTCCTTTTGCTCCCACAGCAAGGCGGAGAAACCTATACAAACACCTCCTTTTCACCACACGGTGAGGCAGAGAACCCGACCTCCTTTTGCTTCCTCCAGAAGCAGGCAGAGAACCTTCAAACTCCTTTTTCTTCCACCTGAAGTGGGCAGAGAACCCCGGATCTTCTTGCGAACGATCCTCCCACAACGAACACCGACTAGATGAAAGACGACGAGCGGAGAAGACGACTTTGATCCGTGCTTGGAGCAACCTTAGTGAATCCCTCACTAACTCCCCCTCACAAGATCTTCTCTCTCTCTCTCCCAACTCTCTCTCTCTAGGGTTTCTCAGGAAAGGAAGGTAGCAAAAGATTTTTCTTGTTTCAAGAAAAAGTTCTTTTATAAGAGGGCTTAAAATTTGCCTTAAATCTCAACTGGTCGGCCAAGATCATCCAGGACGATCGATAGATCGTCCTATACGATCAGTTCAAATTTAGCTGTTTCAGCCTAGACGATCTGGCTCTTCTAGACGATAAGTAGAAAAAATTGTTCATATTATCCCGTACGATCCTACGATCGTCCGGGACGATTAGTGCAAATCGAGGAATATCCTCCAGAAGACAGTTCGGGTCATCCAGAGAAATTTGTGCTGGACGACCAAAAAATAACTTGATCGTCCATGACGATAGGGATATCGTCCTGTAAGATTAGTTCAAAAAGTGCCCAAATCATCCTGAACACAGTTCGGGTCGTACAGCTGAAATCCACTCGACGATCATGATCGTCCGGGACGATCCTGCGATCGTCCAGGACGATATGATCGTATCAATCAAAAATAAATTGCTTTCCTTAATTACCATATTAAATTAGGCATGATTGTGCTGAATCGTCCAGGATGATACACGTATCGTCCGGGACGATCAGACCAAATAACTAAAAATAAAAACTTGCCTAACTTGATTTGGCAGCTGAGAATTTCTGATTTGGGCATATCGTCCCGTACGATCCAAAGATCATCCAGGACGATCTGCTTAATCAGACCCTCTTAACTTAGTCGCCCTAATTAGGGTTTCTGTCTTTACCTGATCGTCCAAGAACATGTGAATATTGTCCAGGACGATCTGAACAAATACTGAACAGAAACTCTAATTCACTCAAGCTCTCCCCCTGAGTGTGTGTGTGCAAGGTTACTTAGCTAGGGGATCAGTTACATTACAATTGACTCAATAAAATGAAAAATAGTACATTGGACACACTTGGACCCGATCTTGAGTTAGCTTGATTTGCTCGTGATCTTTTGCGCCTGAAATGGGTTAGCCAAGCAAAACACACTAGAGACATGTTTGTCATCATCAAAACCAGATTTGCAACAATGGCTACTGATAAGGATCCTTATATCAGGTTGAGTCGACTACCTCCTCTGACTAAGTAGATTAGGGACCATGATGGCCTGGGATGATGGAACCATAGATCTTGATCAGGTCCATCATCAATTTCCCCACCATCCGCTTTAAGTGGAAGATGGTGAAATTTTTAATTTTAAATATCAAATCTTCTAACCTTCCAAAACTTCAACCCATGTTACTACTATATACCAGATTACACATATTTCTACATATCTGATTGACCACTAGCCTTAATCAAAAGTTCTCTCTCATTATTGGGAGGGGTAATTAACTATAGGGGCTTGCGCCTAGTGGAAACTTGAACTTAGATCATAAAGTCCTAGTAAAATGAGGGCGAAATCTCTGGGTAGTGTCTTATCTACAAACCCAATCTACCTTCCCAATATTTACCCCAAAACTTAATCCTTTAAAAGTCTCTCGAAAAGCAATGGGGAGGCCGGGGTCGAATTTTCGGAGCCCACACATATTATACATACATATCATATGCTATTGTATTAAGCCATCACATAATATGCAAAATATCACACACTGCAACTAAATAGTATGCAAATAAAAAATATATCATGCATGCATACATGCAAATATGTTGTGTACACTCACTACACTATATATATACAACCACTATGCAAATTCATCACACAAAATGCATGTAATAGTATATAGCCGCATGGACCCCAGTGAGCATAATGTATGCACACACATAATGTCTGAGGATGCTGCTCGGGTCAAGAAATGAACCTAAGTTTGAGCCCAATCCTTCTATGTGAATAGATAGGAGTTGACATGGCTCAAACTATCAAACAATATACGGATGCAACATTGACCAGGATATTTATTTTATACGTTCATATTAGGTCTTCAAGGTCTATAACAAGAAAATTCACTAATAAAGGCATAAAGCCGATAACGAATCTGATCCTTTGTTGATACGTAGACAAAATCGACAAGATTCAATCAATAAAATGAAATTTCTTAGAAGTACTCAATGGCTGCGTTGACAGAATATATCAAGTGGAGGGGAGCCCAAATATTTAAAATGCCTCTAAATTCTCATAAAATTCACTCAATGATGTCAATATTTAAAATTAAAAATAATCACCAAAATACTTAAAGAAACCCATCCACCCTCCACAAACCATGGTGGACAAATATGAAATCACTCTAGCTCGTAAAGAGCAAATGTCTAGTCGAGAATATCACTATGATTCATTCTCAATCTGTCTCTTGCTAGTAAGGATGTGGTACGTATCCTCTAATATGTAGTTTCACCCTCAAATAACATCACAGGTAAATGATTATGAACGAGGCCTAGCCTCTGATTGGGTGGTTTTACCGCTAAATGGCACCATTAAATTACGATCATGATCAGAGCCTGTATGTTCCCTAATGGCGTTAAATCCTTGAGTAATGAATCTATACGATATGATCGATATGTCATAAATCCCTCTGTTAGCTAAGGTTCATTCAAATTTGTCCCCTTAGGCAAATATTCACCCCAAGTCTATAAGGTACCCTTGGGCGAAGTAACTCATAGTTGCCTACAAGAATCCTTCTATCGAGTTGGGTCACTACCTCCTCTAACTAAGTAGACCAGGGATCAGGACGATGTGGGACGACAGAACTATGGGGATGTTAATCGGATCTATCATCATTCCCCTCCATCCGCTTTAAGTGAAAGGTGTTTAATTTCTAATTTTAACTATTAAATTTTCAAATACCAAATCATGCTGCTACTATATGCTAGATACTACGTATTTGTTTAACTACTAGCCTTAATCGAAAGTTCTCTCTCACTATCGAAAGGTTCATTAACTATAGGGGCTTGCGCCTATAGAAAACCTGAACTCAGATCATAAAGTTCTCACAAAATGAGGGTAAAATCTCTGTGTAATACTCTATTCAAAACCCAATCTGCCTTTTGAAAATTTGCCTCAAAATTTAAGTGTTAAAATTCTCCTCGACAACTAGAAAAAAGAGAAAAGGGGCCACGGAGAGTCTGTGGTGCAAATTTTCGGAGCCCACAATAGATTTGCATATATTCTTAATCGACATCTTGTGTTAGTTAAAAAATTATTCAAGGTACAGATTGAGCGGATCTTACATTTTATATTGAATGAGCTCATCATCATCAGCCATATCCTAAGTTCTTAGCTATGCAGAGTTGGCTTTTTTAACATTGATGAGCTTTGCATGCTTAATTATTAGAGCTATATTAATGTTCTCCTCCAATTTAGTTGTTTGGTAGCAGGAACCTTTTACGTTTACATGAATTAAGAGTAGAACGAATTTGGCAGTTGATTTTTATTCCTTTTTGACTTAACATAATATATCTTGAGTGATGAGCCATTCGATATTTGCTTTCAGTTATCTCTTTCGGTTTACACTATTGTCTCCGTTCTGTATTTGCTTTCAGTTATTTCACAAAGAATCATCACTCAAGTTTGTAGTTTTAGTCTTTTAGAAGACAATGATTTTTGAGAAGCTATGAGTTCAACTTTGCTTTATGCGTTCTGATTCAAACTGAACAAGTTAATGGCTTAACGCTCAGTTCTATGAAAAAAAAACTTGATCTTGTATTTTTGCAATGAAGATATTGAAAAAGTGCAGACAAACTTCTAATATTTGGGCGTGGCCAGAAGGTATCAGGAACTCTCAAATTAGTTTGAACTCTAGATTTTTTTTTTTAAAGAACATTGCTCGAACTTTCTTTTAAAGAAATATGCTATATAGAATTTTTTTTTTAAAGCCACTGCCGGTGCTTCCTTTTGCAACTCAACAGCCCTAGTCCACATAGGGTGGTGTTGACCAACGTATAAAGAAACAAAAAGAGAAAAAAAAAATCCTGCATACCTCAACCCGCCGGATCCTCGAATTCTGCCCGAAATCCAGCTGAATCGGCGCCGCTCCAGTCATTTCTCCACTATTCCCGCACTCGCCTCGACCCCCGCCCTGCCTTCTCGTCGTTAAATACCGAGAGGAGGAGGCTCTTCTGCTCCCATTCGCTACCTTCTCACCACATACGCAAATCTGCCCCTACCTGCTCCGACCTAGTCCCGACCTCCACACCAATTTTCGACCTCCTGTAACCGGCCGAATTCACCAAGCCGTGAGTCCCTAGCCTTCACCGACTAAAATACTCCTCCATTCTTCCAATCCCGCTTCCTACCCTCTTCCGACTCCACATCCCAACAGAGAGCTCCCGTCGTTGCTTCGGACCCCATCCCGACGACGAGACCCCATCTAAACCTCTACATCTCCCTCTATCGTGCCCTACCTCAAGCTGACATCCAGCTTCCTCCATTCGAGAGAGAGAGAGAAAGAGAGAGAGAGTGAGAGTGATAAAGCTTCTCCCTACCTTCCCAACCCCGATCTCCCTTCCTCCAGTGCTGACGCCCCCAGCAAGACCTTCCCTGCTCTACCCGATCTCCTCTCTAGCCGGCCCCTTAGGTATATTTATCTTATTTTGTTTTGTTTTGTTTATTATTATTATTATTATTATTATTATTATTAGTTAATTATATTTAATCAAAAATTAATTATGATTAAACATTCTAATTATATTTTATTATTAATAATAATGATTAGTTTTAATTAAGATAAATTATAATTAATTTTTATTATAAATATAGTTAATTATTATAATTAATAATTAACTATATTAATTAAAATTAATTATAACTAATTATTTTAATTTAAATTAATTATTATTATTTATAATTATTTATGATTAATCTTTAATTATAATTAATTTTTCTTAAATTGTAATTAATTATTATTAAGTATAATTAGTTAATATTATTAATAATAATAAAAAAATGATAATAAATAATAAGAGAAATACAAGAATATTTCTCTCCTTTTGCCTCGAGCCACAAGCCTCCACCGCCGGTCCACTTGCGAAGGTATACTCCCTAAACTCAGATTCTTGTTCTCGTCGTTGGTGGCGAGCTGGCAAACCCCCTACGCGCTCACATAGCGTAGTAGGGAGGGAAACTAGCACGGCGCCTACGACGAGGCAGGCAATCACCTTAAACCCCGCCCTCGATGCTTGCGACGAACCGGCAAACACCCTACGCACTCACGTAGCGTAGTAGGGTGGGAAACCCGTGCGGCGCCCGCGACGAGACAGGTAATCCCCAGACCGCTCATGTAACGTGAAGGGGAACAAAATTAAGTACCCATACGTGGAGAAATCCTCATGCTTTCTTTGTAACAAGTGCCCAAGACCCCTAAATGCTCATGTAGTAGGCGGGGATTGAAGAAATTTTGCTATCGTGGTGTCTACGGACATCTACCTGAAGCGCGCACGTCGCGTGGAGGGGAAGGTTGCCTTTTAGTTTTTCCCCTAAATGGGGGAGACACCGGGAGGCTGCCGAAATTTCATTTGAAGATTTTGAGGACTTGAACAAAATCTGAACAAACAAAGGACTCAATTTGAAGCATGAACTGAACTCAAATGAACATAAAATCTAACCTAAATCAGAGTTGATTAAATGATGTTGAATTGAACTCATATTTGGACAAGATGTGGGGCTTGAACTTGAACATGTAAATTCAAGTCATTTGAACACAAGAAAAAGAACTTGCAAGGACTTGTGAACTTGGAATTTGATTTGACTCAAACATAGCGGATGCCAACAAAACTTGAACCAAATGTTAAGGATTCGGACAACAGTGGACTCGAATCAAACTCGAACTAAGTTCAAGCTTGAACTCTACTTGAAAGTGACACAAGGGATTCGAACAATCAATAAAATATTTGAATCTAAGTGAAATAAGTTCATACTTGAACGTGATTCAATATTCAGAGAATATGACCATTTGGACTCAAACTCAAGTGAATAAGGGACTTATGGTAAAGCCGCAATGGCATGACGTGTTCACTCTCAGACAACGATGCAAGCCATCAAATAATCATGACCACTTACTAAGAGGCAATGCAGAAGAATTGTAGTGAATGCAAACATAACTAGTGTGAGGAGATTCATGGTCTCATAACACTTCAATCACAAGCAAACATCAATCATCGAAACATGTGAATGGTGAAGGTGAACATGATGTAAATGCAACAAACTCCTATAACAGTTCCCATATTGTTAAGTACATTGTACTTATAAGTGACAGCATCCAACTGTAAAATGCACAAGCATCTCTACCTGTATCAACGAAAGCTTTAATGCAAAACATAATCATCTTGCAAGTTGAAATGATGAATTTTACAAATGTTTGTAGAAGTCTTGCTGTGTATATAACATGTCTTTTATGAGAAGGATGCAAGGAGTCTGCTACAAGTGTTAAGATGCTCATATATCATACAATGAGGTAGTGGCAAGTAAATACATCTGTCTCCTACAAACGAAAGAAATTGATATGCATAATGATGGGCTTGCAAGTACCTACCAATTATCATAGCAAAGACACTACGGTACCTCCGCGACCAACGATTATCCAACATCAGTCAAATACTCTGATCCCCAGTAAGCAGAGGCAAGAAGATCTGCATTGCATAAAATCTCTTTACAAATACAGATGTATGTACAACACCCACCTATAGGTAGATGCAGAAAGACTTCAGTAAATGCAGTATCCTGAAGTTAATTCCAATCCATGAATGAAAATATCTACCTGCCTACAAATAGCAGTGGGGGAGATCATATAACGCCACGCCATCGGATCTGCAACATCTATGCAAGCAGACAGAAGGCGTACGAGTCCTCAAATGGAGCTCCAGTACAACGCCACCGGATCCGCAACATTCGTACAAGCAGACAGAAGGCGTTTACAAATATTCTAAAAGTACCCCCACACATGTGCACTTTAATTTGTATACACATAGGTACACTAAAAGGGGAAAATATAATCTTAAACCCGTATGGGCCCCGGCGAGCGTGTTATTGGTACACACGTGACGCCTAGGGATGCTGCGCGGGTCAATAAATTTGAACCCGATCCTCCTAAACCAAGTAAATAGGAGTTGACAAAGTTCAATAAATATTTATAAAATACCCCAAACACCCGCATGGGCCCCGGCGAGCGTGTTATTGGTACACACGTGATGTCTAGGGATGCTGCGCGGGTCAATAAGTGAATTCAAGTTTGAGCCCGATCCTTCTATTCAGGTAGAAAAGAGTTGACACGGCTCGAACTATTAAATAAATATACGGTCGTGAGATCGACCAGGATATTTCTTTTATACATTCATATTAGGCCTTCAAGGCCTATAATCAAGAGAATTCACTTACAAAGGCGCAAAGCCTACGAAACCCGATCCTCTATCGATAGCCCGATAGAGTCGACAAGGTTCAACTCATAAATAAAAATAATCCCAAACACCCCGATGATGGCTGCGTTGAATGCAGATCTCAACCGGAGGGGTTAATTTCAAATATCTCAAAATGCCCTCAAACCTCAGATATTTTCGAGTGACTTAAAGTCACCCCGATGATGGCCGCGTTGACTGAATATCTCAACCGGAGGGGTCCACACAAATCTCAAACAAATGTCTCCCAAACTACTACCAAATACCCAAAACTCCAAAAATTCCAAAATCATTCGAGATCTCAAAACTCCAAAAATATTTAAAAAACTAAAAACCATTCATCAATCACATAAAGCGAAATTCATCCATCATCCGCAACAGTTTGCCGAGGTGGATAAATTGAAGAATACTTCAGCTCACGAAGAGCCAATGCCTAGTCGAAAATATCACTAGGATTTATTCTCAAATAATCTCCTGCCAGCAAGGACGTGGTACGAGTCCTCTAACCAGTAGTTCCGCTGCTAAATGGCACTGCAGGATAAACGGTTATGATTCAGGGCCCTCTGAACCAGATGGTTGCCGCCAAATGGCACCATTATATTATGGTTATGGCCAGAGCCCGTATGCTCCCCAATGGCATCAAATCTTGAGATATGAATCAATAGGATATGATCGATAGGGCACAAAGCCCTCTGTTAGCTAAGGTGGAATCAAATTTGTCCCCTTAGGCAAATATTCACCCCAGGTCTACAAGGTACCCTTGGACGAAGCAACCCATGGCTGTCGATAAGGATCCTTCTGTCAGGTTGGGTCGACTACCTCCTCTGACTAAGTAGACCAGGGAACACGATGGCCGGGATGACGGAACCATGGGATCTTGATCTGGTCTATCATCCATTCCCCCACCATCCGCTTTAAGTGTAAGATGGTGAAAATTTCTATTTTAAATATTAAATCTCTCAATTTCTAATACCTCATACCCATGCTGCTACTATATGCCAGATAACGTGTATTCTACGTATCTGATTAACGACTAGCCTTAATCAAAAGTTATCTCTCGTGATTGGGAGGGGTAATTAACTATAGGGGCTTGCGCCTATAGGAAACCAGAACTCAGATCATAAAGTCCTCACAAAATGAGGGCAAAATCTCTGGGTAGTGTCTTATCTACTATCTCATCTGCCTTCCAAAATTTACCCCGGAACTTAGTTCGTTAAATCTCCCCCCCGAAAAGAAAACAAAAGTGGGCGGAGGCCGGGGCCGAATTTTCGGTGCCCACAGATTTCTGGCGACTCCGCTGGGGATTGGTTTCTCTTTCCATCTTTGGCTAGTCATCTCAGTACTATCGTAGCAGTCAAATCATCCCAGATTCAAAATTCGAATCTTTCAAAATGAGCGTTTATCTTCCAAGATAATCTGTTAAAGAATCAAAATTTTGAATATTCTTAAAATGGGCATTCAACAAATTTATCAGGATAACGTATTTAGCAGTATTTTAAATTTGTATTATTTGAATTTGCTCGCTAATGTTATCTATTTTTGTTTTCTATTCTGTGTAAGTCTCTACATTTTTGAAAGTGTGGGGTGATGTATCAAATTTTGATCACTAACCCTTACCTTTCATTTATGTGGATGGATCTACAGAATATGCCGATGACTGTCCAGCTGGGACAAAGAGCCAGGATCCAACTGGCGAATGCTATCATCGAGACAGGAAATGCTAGAGCTACCATCCAGTTTGGTAGCGTTGACTTTCCTGCCATTATTAAAAGGACTACCGCCATTCTTGCGAATGGCAGAAACACTGATGGGTCTGCTAGAAGGCCCCAACCTGCTGAAACTACCACTCGTCGTGTGCACCTGCAGGCACAATGACTTGCTGCTGCTGAAAATCCTCGTGGAAGGATTTCTGTTTTTGAACGGCTGTCACAGCCAGAAGCTCGGGCCACTAAGAGGATCGTGGCTGATGGAAGAATATCGGTGGTGACTGCAAGCACCACAGCTCTGTCAACTGGGTTACCTGCACCTAGGAACAACACTTCCGAGGCTTCCTCATCTGGAGGAAAACTGACCAGGAGGCAGAGGAGGAAACTGAATGCTGAGCTCTGGGCTCAACAACAATTCTCAACTCATCCCTCCAACCTGTCAGCCCAAGAGCCAGAAGCGAACATTCCTACCCTGAATGGGTTTACAAATTTGAAGTGGGTTAAGAGGAACAGCTCGACTGGGGAGCTGAAGAAGTCATTCTGGGACCGACAGCCTGAAGTCCCACCTCCTCAAAAGAAGAAGGAGCCTGAAACACTCAGCTCGAGTCTACAGGGTCCTGAAGACCGTGAAGGAGAGAGGACCGAAAAAGAGAAGGTACCAGCGGCCACTGATGGTCAAAACAAGAAGAACTCCACCAAGAGAGCGTCTGTCTCTTGATGTGGAGAGAAAGGAAAGAAAATACACCCCGCACGGTGAACATCGGGGCGTGACACCTGAACCTCGAGTTCAGGGATCCGTCGCCGAATGGTCCCGGCGAAAAGGAAAGGAAATCTGGAGGCCAAAGCCTCGCAGAGAAGAAGACATTAGAAGAAAAAGAACTGATTTGTGCGTGATATCCGGTACTGCTTCCCGGAGATCCGCCCCTAGTTACAAACAACGTCAAAAGTGGGTCCAAAAGAAGGTCTATGATGATGCTCCTTCCGACGGTAGACACCTTGGAGAATCCTACAGGGGATCCCGTCATTCTCTGACCCCTCCCAATAATGAGTCTAACTTCGACAGTAGCCCACGGGTTGAAGAGATCTTCCTGCCTAACCAAGAACCGGAGATCTAGTGGCGCCGCCGCTCGGAGATCCGAGTACTAGAAGAAGGAGAAGAAGATATGGGAGAAGAAAATATTGAAGAATACATGGAAAAAAATTTGGAAGAAAATCTAGAAGAAAATATGGAAGAATACATTGAAGAAAATTTAGAAGATGTAAACAACACCTTAGACATGGAAGTAGTCTACATGGTGAGACACATCAATGTTGATGATGAAGCCTACTATGACGAAGGTGAAGATGATGATGACCGCTGGCAACCGTCGCCTAGACAAGTATATCGGCGCTGCCATGAAGTTGGGTCCACCACTGGCGGAGGTGGTCATTCCCAAGGAGAGGATGAAGTTGAGGAGGTAGAAGAGAATCCCCCTGATCCCGAAAACATCACACTCGCTGATATGCGACGACAGATGAGACGGTAAATGAGAGTCAAAGATAGAGAAATCTCCCAGTTGAATGAAAAGATGACGGAGATGATGACTCAAATGACAATGATGATGCAGATGATGCAGAGAAATGCTGCAGTTGGTTCTATGCCCAATCCTCCCCCTGATCCTCCAAACTTCCAAGCGCCGCAAGTATCAGGAGTACGTAGAACTCCTGAAGGTGGTAATGAAGTTAATAACATCACCCGTCAACCCACTCCACAGAATATTGCAAGTACCTCCGAGCCTGTGACTGCTGCGCAGCTTGAAGGGATCATTACAGAGAAGATTAAGGCTATTATAGCTATTGATCAGGCAGAGAAATTGGTGGGTAAAGGTCGTCCATATCCTGTTGAGTATGATTAGGTGCCATACCCGAAGGGATATTCCATGCCAAAGTTTAACACTTTTGATGGCAATAAAAATCCAAGACAGCACCTGGCGCAGTTCAAAGCCACATGTGGGAACACAGGAGGAAATGACGCTCTACTCTTCGACAATTCGTTAGCAGTTTGACGGCATCTGCTTTCGATTGGTACGTTGAAATACCGAACAACTTTGTAAAGACTTTTGCATAATTAGAAAATATGTTCGTGAAGAGGTTCGCCAGTGCGACCGAGAAAATAACGATCGCTGACCTTGCTCTGAATAAGAGAAAGAAGGAAGAATCAGTGACCAAATATATCACTCGCTGGCGTAACTTGAGCATAAAATGTGAACAACAGCTTGAAGAGGAGCATGCCGTATAGTTGTTAATGGGAAACATTGATGACAAAATGTAACCCTTCTTGTGCATGGCTACTATCACCATATTTCAGGATCTACTAGATAGAGTGGCCAAGTTTGAGAAATTAAACTTGTCAAAATCGGAGAATTATTCTGATAAGCCTAAGAAGACTAAAGCCTCAGGTGCTAGAAGAGGTGAGGCTGACTCCATATTTTTCTCAGAGCTGATAAGGAGAAAAAGATGACGTATAATGTAGATAAAGGCAAGCAGCCGATGCAATATCAAGAAAAGCCTAAGCAAGTCTATAACCCTAACCCCCAGCCGAAGCTGATACTTGGGGGGAATGATAAACCACGAACTTATCAGGGCGGTGGAGAATGCCCGAGGCAAACAACGGGAACTGGTGATCGAACCTTCCCCTCCCTCAAAGATAAAATGAATAAAGAATATTCATTTAAAAGGGAAAGTGTTGCCAAGCTGTTTCGACAGGCGTTGAAAGCGGGTTTATAACTGCCAGAGTGCAAGAGACCCGAGGAGTCAAAACATAGTGGCGACCCAAACTACTGCCCGTATCATCGGGTGATGAGTCACCCAATTAAAGATTACTATGTCTTCAAAGATTGGCTTGAAAGAAAATATCAAAGAGGAGAGCTCACATTGTCCGACAATGTGCTGACTCATCCCAGAAAAGAATCAACTCGGGTAGTTACGACTTCCTCCGTAACCCAGGTTGAAGAAAGAAAAAATGAAAAGAAGCCAGCTCAGGAAGAACAGTGGGAGACTGCGGTCTCTAAGAAAACTGTGAAAATGCTGAAACAGCTCGAAGGAGTTCCGGGTGTAAAATGGAAATCTCCTACGGAGCCAGTGTTAAATATGAAGGCATTGCCTGTGGCACAAGCGTCTGCTTCTAAACAGTTTCCCAACCAAGCTGGAACTTCAAAATCTGGAAAGGTGAAGCCCTCCAAGAGGAAGACCAAACTGAAGAAACCCAAGGAGAAGAAGACTACAACTCAAAGGGTCATTGACAGTTTGGATGAGTATTATCAGACTGCGAGACACCCTATTAAGCTTGCTGATTTCATGTCAGAGCTTAAAATAGAGGAAGCTGAAGAAAGCAGTGAAGACCCTCTTCCGGTAGAAGTATGTCGGGTCATCTCAGTGGCTCCAAATGCGCTGACAAAAGAAGAATGTATTGAAGAAGTACCCTCTGAATCCTGTATGATGGTGTCATCAATGGACTACAGTTTAGAGGAGGATCTATATTTTCCAAAGACATATGGGTCAGACCCTGACATAGCGTCGTAGATGGGACATGTAAATCTGGGAGGTGACTCTGAATCAACAGATGAATCCCTAGACGCGACAATGGCCGACTCAGAAGAAAATGTACTGCCAAATGAGTCTGAACAAGAGGAGATCGCTTAGGTACAATTGAGAAGCCGCAAGATACTGCCACCTCCGCCAAAGAAAGGAATATCCAATAAAGATAAGGGAAAAGAGATAGTTGTCAACGAAGACATTATCTCTGAGGATCCCAAGAAGAAACATACTCCAGTTAAGGGAATAGATTATAATATCTTATCCCATCTGAGGAAGATCCCTGCCTAGCTCAGCATATACGACGCTCTGGTGATGTCTAAGGATCTTCGGGAGACTTTGATTCAGGCTCTCAAAGACCCCGAAAGATACGAGGCGTATTTTGCTGAGCGCAACCTGACTGAGGTTCTGCAAACTCGTAACGAGCCGTTCATCACTTTCACTGAGGATGACATGATGCTCGGGACTGCAGACTACAATCGACCTCTGTATGTTACTACAGAGAGTGATGATTTGGTAATCAGTCGAATTCTGATCGACCCTGGGTCCTCCATTAACCTTATGAGCTTAAAAACACTAAGGTCGTTGTGCCTTAACGTGAAGCATCTCGGACCAGATAAGCTTATGGTACATAGTTTTAACGAGAAAGGGCAGAAACCCTTGGATCATTTATGCTCCCTCTTGTCTTTGGAGAATTTCACACAGAAGCCAAGTTCCATGTAATTGACGCGGACACTTCATTCAAGGCGCTACTAGGTCGCCCCTGGCTACATGAATATGGCGTTGTCCCGTCAACATTACACCAGTACATGAAGTATCTCAGGGATGGAGAGGAGTTCAGGATCTCTGGTGACATCCAGCCCTTTACAGTCACGAAGCAACAGTCTATGAAGATGTGCAGTACTTCATGCCAAAGAAGCAAAAGTTATCAAGCTCTCTAAAGGCTCAAGCATCAGATCCAAAAAGTGCCAGCTATCCTAAGCAAGAAGGTGAGAGGAAGCAAGTGGGGAGAAAGAAGGCGTCGCCGACTCTTCCTAAAGAAACTTCCACTTCTAAAGAAAGAAAACATGTACCTCATCTTGGGAGCGACACAGATGAAGATGATGTCACCCCTACAAAATCCCAGAATGTATGCCTGAAAGTTCGATAGGGATGTTAAGCCCTAGTGAACTAGTCCCGAGGCTAACCAAGAGGGGGGGTGAATTGGTTATTTAAAAATTTCACGATAACAATGAAAATCTTTTTATAACGTGCAGCGGAAACGAATTAAAACAACGATAAAAAGATCAACCACAGATATTCACCCAAGCAGTTAATATCAGAAAAGTAAAGTGCAAAACTGAATCAGAAAAGCAAACCAGATTTTATAGTGGTTCGGTCAACTTGACCTACGTCCACTCCCCGGAGCCTCCCCTCCGGGTATTGCACTAAACAAAAGTGTCTCTCCTTTTGCTCCCACAGCAAGGCGGAGAAGCCTGTACAAAAACCTCCTTTTCACCACACGGTGAGGCAGAGAACCCGACCTCCTTTCGCTTCCTCCTGAAGCAGGCAGAGAACCTTCAAACTCCTTTCGCTTCCTCCTGAAGCAGGCAGAGAACCTTCGAACTCCTTTTGCTTCCACCTGAAGCGGGCAGAGAACCCCGGATCTTCTTGTGAACGATCCTCCCACGACGAACACCGACTAGACGAAAGACGACGAGCGGAGAAGATGACTCTGATCCGTGCTCGGAGCAACCTTAGTGAATCCCTCACTAACTCCCCCTCACAAGATCTTCTCTCTCTCTCCCAACTCTCTCTCTCTCTAGGGTTTCTCAGGGAAGGAAGGCAGCAAAAGATTTTCCCAAAAATTGGAAAAAGTTCTTTTAAAGGAGGGCTTAAAATTTGCCCTAAATCTCAACTGGTTGGCCAAGATCGTCCAGGACGATCGATCGATTATCCTGTACGATACGTTCAAATTTAGTTGTTTCAGCCTGGACGATCTGGCTCTTCTGGACGATCAGTAGAAAAAATTGTTCATATCGTCCCGTACGATCCTGCGATCGTCCGGGACGATTAGTGAAAATTGAGGAAAATCATCCAGAAGACAGTTCGGGTCGTCCAGAGAAATCTGTGCTAGACGACCAAAAAATGACTTGATCGTCCAGGACGATAGGGTCATCGTCCTGTACGATTAGTTCAAAAAGTGCCCAAATCATCCTGAATATAGTTCGGGTCGTACAGCTGAAATGTACTAAATGATCATGATCGTCCAGGACGATCCTACGATCGTCCAGGACGATATGATCGTATTAACCAAAAATAAATTTCTTTCCTTAATTACCAGATTAAATTAGGCATGATTGTACTGGATCGTCCGGGATGATACACGTATCGTACGGGACGATCAGACCAAGTATCTAAAAATAAGAACTTGCCTAACTTGATCTGGCGGCTGAGAATTTCTGATTTGGGCATATCGTCCCATACGATCCGGAGATCGTCCAGGACGATCTGCTCAATCAGACCCACTTAACTTAGTCGCCCTAATTAGGGTTTCTGTTTTAGCTGGATCGTCCAGGACGATGTGGAGATCGTCCAGGACGATGTGGAGATCGTCCAGGACGATCTAAACAAAATTTTTAACAGAAACTCTAATTCACTTAATCTCTCTCCCTGAGTGTGTGTGTGTAAGGTTACTTAGCTAGGGAATCAGTTACATTACAATTGACTCAATAAAAAGAAAAATCATACATTTGACACACTTGGACCCGATCTTGAGTTGGCTTGAGTGGCTCGCGGTCTTTTGTGCCTGAAACAGATTAGCCAAGCAAAACATACTGGAAACATGTTTGTCATCATCAAAACCAGATTTGCAACAATCTCTCCCTTTTTGATGATGGCAAACATTTATAAAGTAGTCTGAAAATAAAAATAAACTAGGAGATCAAACAAACAAACATTTTTTAAATTTTCATTTAACAGCTAAAATAATACAGGAAACATGACTCAGAAAACAGAAACAGACACAACTACAACTGACTCCCCCTTTTGACATCACAAAAAGGAGGAGGAAAAATAGAACACGGAAATAAAACATAAATAGAACAACTACAAAACAGGAAAATCAAAATTTTTCCTTGATTTTAGATTCAAAAACCAATGACAGGACGATTGACAGCGCTGAAATCCAGAAAAGGTTGGAAATAATCAACTTTCGTAACTCCGACCCCGGGCACCTTATCGATGCAAACCTCTTTCAAAAACAAAAATCTAATTCAGAAGAAAAGACATTAGATTTGAAAAGAGATCCTTTCAACCCTCGTTCCAGAAAAATATCTGATATAATAGTGTTACAAAGTAAAAAATCAGAAATCAGGATTTTCAAGACTCAAGCTTTTGAAAATATTAAGTGGTGCACAGATTTCTCTAAGACATTTAACAATCTGAAAGGGAAGAAAGCTTGTTTTGGGCTCATTTTGTGCCTCTTTTTCAAATTGGTTGGCGCTTTGCGCATCTTTTGATTTTTTGATACACTTTGTGTATCCAATTTGGCAATTTCGCATCTTTTCAGTTTTGGGCTCATTTTATGCCTCTTTTTCAAATTATCTGGCGCACTGCGCATCTTTTATAAGCTTTCTCCTTTTCATAATCATTAAAGAGTCTCAGCTATGAGATTATCTTCCAGACATAGGAGATGACTCTCCGCAGTAAGGAAGAACGATTCACAAAACAAAAGCCATACAACATATGATAAATGTAATTACTTGGTTTAGAAAATCAAACTAATGACTCAAGACTTTGAAAACCACTATTGATATGAGGCAGATTACTGTAGGAAGATAAAATAATCCCTATTTCAAAAACTTACATTTTAATTTTGAAGAGGATTTTTATTCAAAAGAAACTACACACCAGTAAAGGAGTTAGAGGAAGAGAAACAATTATCAATGTTTCTTCCCTTTAACAGATTCAGCGAAGTCAATCACTGCTTACCAGCTTCCAAATCAAAATAAGATAAAAACTCCCAGTCAAAAATTCAGATCACCAGAAGTAGTGAGCGGTGATCAGATCGTGTAAAGCATAAAACAGTAAGTGCAAGATATGAACCAGTAAATAAATAAAAACAGGTAGAAAATCACAGCAAAGTAAATACTCAAATCAAACTAACAGTAAGGCTAATACATAAATCAGCAGAAGAAATAAAATCAACTGAAAGCAAATAATCAAACCAAAACTAACTAACAGAAATCAAAAATCAGAATACCAAAACTACCTAACAGAAATCAGAAGTCATAATATCAAAACTAACTAACAGAAATCAGAATACCAATCAGAACAATCATAAATCAGTAGTCATCAGAATCAAGCATTTATATCAATCACTCCTAATCTGGTTCTCAAAATGCTGAATGAGTCAAAGGCCAGTAGTTTAGTGAATATGTCAGCCAACTGATTTTCAGTTGCTACATGATGTAGCTCAATGTCCCCTTTTGTAACATGGTCCCTAATAAAGTGATGCCTAATATCAATGTGTTTGGTCCTAGAATGTTAGATTGGATTCTTAGAGATACAGATGGCACTAGTATTATCACACAGAATAGAAATTGTGCCAACAGGTACTCCTAAATCCAAGACTTGTTGCTTCAACCAATGAACTTGGGCCACACAACTCCCTAAGGCAATGTACTCAGCTTCAGCAGTGGAAAGTGCAACTGAGTTCTATTTTCTACTGGACCAGGAGACTAATGACTGTCCTATGAATTGACAAGTCCCAGAAGTACTCTTCATATCCACCCTACACCCAGCAAAATCAGAATCAGAATATCCAATGATCTCAAAAGAGGTGCTGTGCATAGGGTACCAAATTCCTAGGTTTGGGGTTCCTAAAAGATATCTACGAATTCTCTTAACAGCAGTCAGGTGGGACTCTTTAGGATCAGCCTGAAACTTAGCACAAAGGCAGACACTAAACATGATATCAGGTCGGCTAGCAGTCAGGTAAAGCAGTGAACCTATTATCCCTCTATACTTCTTCTGATCAACAGATTTTTTATTTGAATCCTTATCTAACTGAACTGAGGAGGGCATGGGAGTATTGATTGGCTTGGCTTTGTTCATTTCATATTTCTTCAAAATGTCCTTAGTGTATTTTGATTGATTGAGAAATGTTCCATCATCCGTTTGCCTTATGCTAAAGCCCAAAAAGTAGGACAATTCTCCCATTATACTCATCTCAAACTCCTTACTCATCGTTTTAGAAAAGTCTTCACATAAATATTTATCAGAAGATCCAAAAATTATATCATCAACATAGATCTGGACAATGAGTAAGTCATCCTCTAATCTCCTCAGAAAAAGGGTGGTGTCTACGCTCCCCTTAACAAACTCTCTTTCTAACAGGAATGTGCTAAGCCTCTCATACCAAGCTCTGGGTGCCTGTTTCAATCCAGATAAGGCCTTTTTTAATTTATAGACATGACTTGGATATTGGGAACTTTTAAAACCTGGGGGTTGTTCTACAAAGACATCCTCCTTAATTACCCCATTTAAAAAGGCACTCTTGACATCCATTTGAAACAGCTTAAATCCCTTATAACAGGCAAAGGCTAGTAGCACTCTAATGGCTTCCAATCTAGCTACAGAGGCAAAAGTCTCCTCAAAATCAATCCCTTCTACCTGATTATACCCCTTATCAACCAATCTTGTCTTATTTCTCACCACCACACCAGAATCATTCATCTTATTCTTAAAGACCCACTTGGTTCCCACAATACTTTGATTTTTAGGTCTTTCTACTAACTCCCAAATATCATTCCTTATAAATTGATTCAATTCTTCCTGCATAGCTAAAATCCAAAATTCATCCGACAGGGCTTGATTGATGTTGGTGGGTTCAGTCATTGAGATAAAGGCAGAATGGTTTACTTCCTTCCTAAGTCCATGCCTAGTCCTAACACCTTCAGAAGGGTCTCCTAAGATCAGTTCTTTAGGATGACTCGAAGAATATCTCCAATCTCTAGGCAACTCAGTTTGAGGTTCTACCCTTTCCTCCAAATTTGTATTTCCAACTCCTTGGGTAACCTCAACAATCTCTTCATCTTCTACTTCAGATCTAGACTCCTTAGGATCAGATTCATCAAACACTACATGGGTTGTTTCTTCCACCACCAAAGTCCTCCTATTGAACACCCTAAAGGATTTCCCCACACTTGAATATCCTAAGAACACTCCTTCATCAGATTTGGGGTCAAATTTTTCTAAGGGTGACTTCCCGTTGTTCAGAATGAAAACCTTACAGCCAAAGACATGGAGGTGGGACAGATTTGGAGTTCTACCCTTAATGATCTCATAAGGTGGCTTGTTCAGTTTAACTCTCACATTCACCCTATTCAACACATAACAGGCAATATTCACCGCTTCAGCCCAAAAGTATTTTGGAAGTGAATACTCGACAAGCATGGCTCTAGCGGCTTCCACTAAGGTCCTGCTCTTCCTTTCAGCTACCCCGTTCTGCTGAGGGATCCTAGCAGCTGAAAAATTGTGACTAATCCCATGATCCTCACAAAAACTTCCAAATCTTTCATTTTCAAACTCCCCTCCGTGATCACTATGGATGGTAATAATCTTACATCCTAACTTCTTCTGAATCCAAGTAGAGAAGGATCTAAACTCATCAAATGACTCAGATTTATGTGACAAAAACTTAACCCAAGTGAACCTCGAATAATCATCTACAATCACAAAACCATAGACTCTCCCCCCTAAGCTGGCATGGCTAATGGGTCCAAAGAGGTCCATGTGAAGAACTTCTAAAGGTCTAGAGGTGCTAATGTCCTTAACAGAGTGAAAAGAGGACTGGACTTGCTTCCCCAACTGACAGGCATCACACAGGTGATCCTTAGTGAACTTAAGCTTGGGCACACCTCTAACTAAGTCCTTTTGGGTGACTCTCCTAAGGATTTTCATACTGGCATGACACAATCTCCTATGCCATAACCAAGACTCATCGGCAATAGTTTTTAAGCAAATTGAATTATCAGATTTAATACTACTTACATCCAGCTTGTAGACGTTGTTGATCCTTTGCCCCTGCAAAACAACTTCATCATTTAAGCTTAAAATGCAGCCAGTGGGCAGGAATTTGATGTTGTATCCCTTGTCACAGAGTTGACTGATGCTCAGCAGGTTGTGTTTCAGTCCATCTACAAGCAAAATATTATCAATCATAAAATTCTTTGAATCACCAATTATACCTGTGCCTACCACCTTCCTGGTGGTGTTATCTCCAAGTGTAACCTTGCCTCCAGCTCTGGCCTCCAGCAAAATGAACTGATTTGCATCCCCAGTCATGTGTCTAGAACATCCGCTGTCCAGGTACCACATGCTCTCACGAGGTCTTGTGTAAGAGCACACCTACAAAAGTATCAAACGTCAGTCTTAGGAACCCAAACAGGTTTGGGTTCCTTCTTATGAAAAGAAGAATGCAATGCATACGTGCTGTGCTGTGAAACAGGCAGTTTGGGTTTCCACACCCAATATGTACTACGGTGAACAGTGCAGGTGTGAGAAATATGTCCTAACATGCCACATGAAAAATATCTAACACCAGGAAAAGGGTTAACTAATCTACATGGATGATAATGCCTCTTCCTAGATGTATATGAAACATGCTTTGAAGAACTTGCAACAGATTTTTCAAAAGGTGGCGGTGCATAAAACTGTTTAAAAGTAGGTGGTGTTTTGTTCTTTTCAAAAGCACTGATCTTTACTTTCAAAAACTCATTTTCTTTCTTTAAACTTGCAATTTCAAATTTCAAGGTTCCCTTGCTACTTTCTACTTCACATGCCATTGTATCTAATTCTTTAAAAGCTCTTTCTAAGTCCACATGCGTAGTTTTCAATGAATCATGCTCAGAAACTAAATCAGAATATTTTTTATTCAACTCATCGAATTCATCAACCAAAGACATGTGATTTGAATCAAGTGTGGAATGATCTTTAACTACAGAATCATGCTCTTTTTGCAAAGTTAAGTAATCTAATTTCAGACTAGCATGAGTTTTCTTAAGCTTCCTATACGATGTATGAATTCTTTCAGAAACTTCAAATAATTGATCGTAGGTAAGCTCACATACCTCTTCCTGATCCGACTGACCAGGGTGATCATCAGCCATAAGACACAAGTTTGTTTCCTCCTCTTCAGCTTCAGTCTCAGAAGAGTCGGATGCAGAGTCTGCCTAGAACGCCTTCTGAATCCGCTTCTTGTCCTTTCTGAACTTTGGTTTCTCCTCACCCTTCTCCTTGCTTGGGTGAGCTTTAAGTGTTGGACAATCAGCCTTAATGTGTCCAGGCTTCCTGCATTCAAAACAAACAGATTTAGATGAACTCTTAAAATTTTTATTGGACTTACCCTTGATCCACTTCTGATAGTTCTTATGTTTCTTCCTTAGAAAGCTTTTGAATTGCCTTGTGATTAAGGCAACATCATCGCTATCAGGCCCGGAAGTGCTAGCATCTGCATCCTTGGCCTTTAGTGCCACTGTCTTCTCTTTCTTGCGTTCACCTGCATCAAGTTGCCTTTGGTTCACCCCTTGCTCGTAAGCAATGAGTGATCCAAGTAAGCTGTCAATAGAGTAAGTATTTAAATCTTTAGATTCAGTAATAGCAGTAATCTTAGCATCATAAGAAGCAGGCAAATATCTTAGAATTTTGTTGACTCTTTCGTAGTTAGTAAGTTCTCTACCTAGAACATGCAAAGAGGTAACAATCTGAGTGAACCTTGTGTACATTTCTGAAATAGTCTCACTAGGTTTCATGCAAAAAAGTTCATAATCATGTAACAAGATATTTAACCTACACTGTTTGACTTCAGTTGTACCTTCGTATGTTATGCATAATCTATCCCAGATTTCCTTTCCCGTTATACAAGTAAAAACACGCATATAGTCTTCAGATTTTAAAGCACAAAAGAAATAGTTCAAGCATTTTGCATTTAACTCTGCTAAATCACGATCATCAAACGTCCAATCAGCAAAAGGCAATTCAGTTTTCACATTGTTAATCAGTCTAAAAGGTGGTTCGTATCCGTCTTTAACTAACATCCACATACGATAATCAATAGATTGCAGAAAAGTAGACATGCGTGTTTTCCAAAAATTAAAAGGAATATTATCAAACAATGGTGGTCTTGTAATAGAATATCCTTCAGCAGTATTACGATTGTTACAGTTAGCCATGGATCAAATTCAAAAGTTTTTAAACCTAAATTTTGAATCCCGCTCTGATACCACTTGAAAGTTCGATAGGGATGTTAAGCCCTAGTGAACTAGTCCCGAGGCTAACCAAGAGGGGGGGTGAATTGGTTATTTAAAAATTTCACGGTAACAATGAAAATCTTTTTATAACGTGCAGCGGAAACGAATTAAAATAACGATAAAAAGATCAACCACAGATATTCACCCAAGCAGTTAATATCAGAAAAGTAAAGTGCAAAACTGAATCAGAAAAGCAAACCAGATTTTATAGTGGTTCGGTCAACTTAACTTACGTCCACTCCCCGGAGCCTCCCCTCCGGGTATTGCACTAAACAAAAGTGTCTCTCCTTTTGCTCCCACAGCAAGGCGGAGAAGCCTGTACAAAAACCTCCTTTTCACCACAAGGTGAGGCAGAGAACCCGACCTCCTTTCGCTTCCTCCTGAAGCAGGCAGAGAACCTTCGAACTCCTTTCTCTTCCACCTGAAGCGGGCAGAGAACCCCGGATCTTCTTGTGAACGATCCTCCCACGACGAACACCGACTAGACGAAAGATGACGAGCGGAGAAGACGACTCTGATCCGTGCTCGGAGCAACCTTAGTGAATCCCTCACTAACTCCCCCTCACAAGATCTTCTCTCTCTCTCCCAACTCTCTCTCTCTCTAGGGTCTCTCAGGGAAGGAAGGCAGTAAAAGATTTTTCCAAAAATTGGAAAAAGTTCTTTTAAAGGAGGGCTTAAAATTTGCCCTAAATCTCAACTGGTCGGCCAAGATCGTCAAGGACGATCTATCGATCGTCCTGTATGATCAGTTCAAATTTAGCTGTTTCAGCCTGGACGATCTGGCTCTTCTGGACGATCAGTAGAAAAAATTGTTCATATCGTCCCGTACGATCCTGCGATCGTCCGGGACGATTAGTGAAAATTGAGGAAAATCGTCCAGAAGACAGTTCGGGTCGTCCAGAGAAATCTGTGCTGGACGACCAAAAAATGACTTGATCGTCCAGGACGATAGGGTCATCTTCCTGTACGATTAGTTCAAAAAGTGCCCAAATCATCCTGAACACAGTTCGGGTCGTACAGCTGAAATGTACTAAATGATCATGATCATCCGGGACGATCCTGTGATCGTCCAGGACGATATGATCGTATTAACCAAAAATAAATTGCTTTCCTTAATTACCAGATTAAATTAGGCATGATTGTACTGGATCGTCCGGGATGATACACGTATCGTACGGGATGATTAGACCAAGTATCTAAAAATAAGAACTTGCCTAACTTGATCTGGCGGCTGAGAATTTTTGATTTGGGCATATCATCCCGTACGATCCGTAGATCGTCCAGGATGATCTGCTCAATCAGACCCTCTTAACTTAGTCGCTCTAATTAGGGTTTCCGTTTTAACTGGATCGTCCAGGACGATGTGGAGATCGTCCAGGACGATCTGAACAAAATTTTTAACAGAAACTCTAATTCACTCAATCTCTCTCCCTGAGTGTGTGTGTGCAAGGTTACTTAGCTAGGAAATCAGTTACATTACAATTGACTCAATAAAAAGAAAAATCATACATTTGACACACTTGGACCCGATCTTGAGTTGGCTTGAGTGGCTCGCGATCTTTTGTGCCTGAAACAGATTAGCCAAGCAAAACACACTGGAAACATGTTTGTCATCATCAAAACCAGATTTGCAACAATGTCATTCGATGGACGAATGGAGTAGGGAGGTCGCATATTCAAATGACGATTATGACTACGATTCTATTTACATGAACACGGTGCAACATGTATTCTCTAGAAGAATAGATAGCCTATCAATCTCAGACAGCGTGCTCGTAGTCTCTCGCATTCCCCTACAGTATTTAAAATAAATAATGTCATGAGATGTGCATAAGGTTGAAGAACTTGTGACCCGTTATCTGCCTCCAATCAGAAAAGGGATTGAGTCAGGGAATATATTCTATTCCATAGGAAAGGATGAAGAAGTGAATCGTGATTGGGATCATGTCTTCATCGATTCTGAAGAATTACTACCTACGAGGTTACCTAGGTTTAATACCAAAGGTATTCAAAGAATGTTGCGAAAATAAATTAATATTCCCACCTCCAAGCGACAGCTCCGTACATGCCTATGCCTCTGGTACGGAAGGAGACCGCGTCCCTTACGAAGGAAGGATATGAATGCATATAAAGGTATTGGATTCGTCAGGTGAAAAAGCATCCGGAAGGAGACTTGCTGGGCCATCACTTGTAGAGAAATTGAATCCGATAACAGTTGCGCTGAGGAAGTCTATGAAGCTAATGATCATGACGATCAGCCTGTAGAAGCCAAGCCAGCGCCAGAAGAACTTGAAGATGGTGGACAGGCAGCCACTATGGACGAACTAAAAGAAGTCAACTTGGGAACCAAGGATGACCCTCGCCCAACCATCATTAGTTCCCTTCTGCCAGCAGACCAAGTGGAAGAGATAAAAGAACTCCTCTGTGAATTCAGGGACTGCTTTGTCTGGATATATGCCGAGATGCCTGGCTTATCCCCTGATGTAGCAGTTCACAGGTTGGCAATCAAACCGGATGTTGCACCCGTCAAACAAGCTCCAAGGAGAATGAGATTGGAGATTGAAGAACAGGTGATTGCTGAAACCAAAAAGCTCATAGAAGCAGGATTTATCCGAGAAGAAAAATACGCCGACTGGATTGCCAATATTGTCCCTGTCAAGAAGAAAAATGGATAGATTCGTATCTGTATTGACTTTCGGGACCTCAACAAGGCGTGTCCAAAAGATGATTTTCCGCTGGCTGTATCCGAACTCCTAGTAGACAACACGTCAAATTATGACATGTTCTCATTTATGGATGGATCGTCAGGATACAACCAGATTAAGATGGCGCCCGAAGATGAAAAGCATACATCATTCAGAACGCCCATCGGTATTTTCTGCTACACGGTCATGCCCTTCGGCCTGAAGAACGCTGGTGCCACCTACCAATGGGCGATGACCCATATCTTTGATGAATTAATACATCAGAAAGTCGAGTACTATGTAGACGACTTGGTTGTTAAGAGCATGGACCGAAAAGATCATTTAAACGACCTGAGGATCGTATTTGAAAGAATCAGGAAATTTGACTTGAAGATGAATCCCCTTAAGTGCGATTTTGGGGTCTCCTCTGGTAAATTTCTAGGCTATGTCGTCCGTCACCGAGGCATAGAAGTTGATCCCAATAAAATCAAGGCGATTATAGAGATGCCACCACCCAGAAACCTTCGACAACTTCGTTCTTTACAAGGGCAACTGGCTTTCATTTGACGATTCATATCGAATCTGTCGGGTAGGTGTCAGCCATTTTCAAAGCTAATGAAGAAGGATGTCTGCTTCAAATGGGATGTAGAATGCCAGGAAGCGTTTGACAGCATCAAAAGATACTTGTTGAATCCACCCATTCTCGCAGCGCCAATTCCGGGGAAGCCTCTTATACTGTATACAACTGCATTAGAGGAGTCCCTTGGAGCATTGCTGGCCCAGCATAATGAAGAAGGAAAAGAAAATGCACTTTACTATATCAGTCGGAGATTAATCGGAGCAAAGATACGTTATTCTCTGATTGAAAAGCATTGCCTGGCGCTGATTTTTGCAGTTCAGAAACTTCGCCACTACATGTTATCTCACAAAATCACCTTGATATCAAAGATTGATCCACTGAAGTTCTTGATGATAAGACCAGCGTTGACAGGTCGTTTGGCAAGGTGGGCAGTGCTATTACTGCAGTTTGATATAGTGTACATGCCACAGAAAGCAGTAAAGGGACAAGCGTTGGCAGATTTCCTCGCCGCACACCCAATTCCTGCAAACTCTCCGCTCAATGATGATTTGCCAGATGAACAAATCATGCAGATTAATGAAGAAGAAAAGCTACCATTTTGGGAGATGTACTTTGATGGGGCATCGTCTATCAAGTCTCCCAAACCTCCAAATCTTGCAAAGGCCTAAGCTTGCATCGGTCTTGTCTTTATAGAACCCGAGGGAGGTATCATGAGATTCTCGTTCAGTCTAACTGAACCCCGGACCAATAATGAAGCCGAATATGAAGCTCTAATAGCAGGACTGTAGATTACAATTGATGTCCAAATCATAGTTCTTCAACTTTTTGGCGATTCTCAACTTGTGGTAAATCAAGTTCTGGGCATTTACAAGATTTGCAAACTTGAATTGGCCCACTACCACCAACGAGCTCTCGAGCTTCTAAAACAAATACCGAATGTCAAGATAACTCAAGTGCCTCGAGGACAGAATGCAAAAGTAGATTGTCTAGCTAAACTGGCCAAGGAGCTTGCAAATGAAGATAAAAGGCCACCTATATTCATTGCGGTTGAAAATCGTCGGGTCTTAGAGCCAGCAACCCTACAATTCCCGCAGGCAGAGGGAATACCAAGTTCAAGCCAACAGGATATAACCCCAGTTAGTCCTCAACCTCCCCAACCAGTCGATCTTAAATATCAACATGAAGAAAATCAAGCTCCTAAGAGAAGACGTAAAGACAGTCTAGCTTCAGAATCATGGTGGTATTGCTTAGATGTTGAAGTCGAAGATGATTGGAGGCGACCATTCGTCGACTACTTCAAAGAAAGCAAACTCCCAACAGATAAATCTCTGGCTGCGCAAATCAGAAAAAGGGCGTTACGATATGCGTTTGTCAATGATACGCTATATCGACGGGCTTTTGATCAGATGTGGCTCGATGCCTAGGGACCAAGGAAGCTGATAAAGTAGTAGCAGAATTTCATGAAGGACTTTGCGGAGCACACCAGTCAGGTCCCAAGATGGCTACTAAAATCAAAAGAATGGGTTATTACTGGCCTACGATGGTGAGAGATTGTATCAGCCACGCTAAGGGGTGCCACGAGTGTCAGATTCACAGTGATGTTATTCATCAACCGCCAAATCCACTGCACCCAACGATAGCGTCCTGGCCATTTGAATATTGGGGCACAGATATAATTGGACCAATAGATCTACCGTCTTCGGCAGGACACCGCTTTATACTAGCAGCAACAGACTATTTCTCAAAATGGGCAGAAGCAGCTCCATTCAGGGAAGTCATGTCCGAGCACGTGATCAATTTCTTCACCCACAATATCGTCTACAGATTCGGTGTACCACACCGAGTGATCTCAGACAATGGCACAGCATTCAAGAGTACAAAAATCTACAAGTTTGTAGATCGTCACAAGATTGACTGGCGGTACTCATCTATATACAACCCAAGAGCCAATGGTTTGGCTGAGGCCTTCAACAAAACACTGGTGAAGTTGTTGAAGAAGATCCTCACCAAGAATAAAAGAGAGTGGCATACAAAGATGACAGAAGCATTGTGGGCGTATCGTACGACCTATAAAACACCAACCAAAGCCACTCCCTACTCACTAGTGTTTGGGGCTGAAGCCGTCTTGCCACTAGAAGTTGAACTACCGTCTCTTCGGGTCGCTATCCAGAATGAGCTCACTGAAGAGCAAAATGCTCGATTGAGAATGGAAGAGCTCGATGCACTCGACGAAGTTAGATTTCAAGCCCAACAAAATCTAGAGATCTACCAAGGAAGAATGGCGAAATCATTTGATCGGATGGTGCGCCCTCGGTCCTTTCAAGAAGGAGAATTGGTCCTGGTGCTGAGAAGGCCAATCATCCCTCACCGAAAAATTGGTAGTAAATTTGTATCCAATTGGGAGGGTCCCTTTGTTATCGAAAAGGTGTACCAAGGAGGAGCCTTCTAGCTTATCAATCTGCACGGTCAGAGGCCTATGCTGCCGATCAACGGTCGACATCTGAAAAAGTACCATGCATAAGATTGCCCGAAGAAGTGTTATGTTTTATATATTGTGTATTTCATGCATATTCATATACACCTTACATTTTACATTTTTGAAATTCTCTTGTGCTGTAAGAATGCATTTCAAAATCTCCCTACAGGATAGGGGGCATTTTAAATATTTATTTGGGTTGACATCATGCTCCGCGCTGAGATCCCCAAATAAATATTTAAAATATCAAGAGTTCAAATTATTCTATTTTGGAATGTCCCTGCGAGATAGGGGGCATTTTAAATATTTATTCGGGTCGACATCGCGCTGCATGCCGAGATCCTTGAATAAATATTTAAAATCACCAACGCAAATATTCTTTTTTACTGAAGAATACAACAAATTCTTTTCAAAGTATATGCAGGTGAGCTTCAAAAGATCGAGACACCACCTTCTCCAGCGTACCAAGATTTCAAAGGTCAAAAAGAGATTTTTACAACTACACACTCTAACAAATTGAGCCAGAACAACCTGAAGTCTTTCAGCAGTCTGAAGCTTAAGGTTCGAGTGGGTGTAAGAGGTCGAATCCAACACGCCCAAATATGGCCGGATCGCTGGCAGCTCCGTCTACTCAACACGCCATAAGAAAGGCCATAGTAGCGGAACCCCCACTTCGTTAACCCGTTAGTAGGGACTGTAGGAAGTACGAAGGCAAATTTGACTCGATGAGTTCAAGTGATCGTAGTCTACCAAATTCTCCTAATTGACCGGAGAATCAAAGTTCCAATGAGAAGGAGAAATCTCGAGCAACTACCGAATGTGCGTAGGGTCCAAATCTTCAACCACAAAGGAGAACTCCAAATCTACCAACTTCAGCAAAATCAGCAGCGGGAAGCACATTTCCCCCTAGCTCAAGTCTGAAGCCTGAATGGGTGTAAGAGGTCGGATCCAACACGCCCAAATATGGCCGGATCGCTGGCAGCTCCATCTACTCAACACGCCATAAGAAAGGCCGTAGTAGAGGAACCCCCATCTCAGCAACCAGAGGACGAAGAGCTTTCAAATCCCAGCTCGCCCAATCTGATGAACTCAAGTGACTCAGATTAAAGTTTCCTCAAGTGGTTAAGGATTAAGATTCTACTCATTCGGTACTATCAAATGAATCCAAAACTTGCAAATCCTTCAACAAATCCATAAAGCACAAAGCTAGGATCGAAGGAATTTTTCTTCAATAAGTCCACCAAAGAACAAAGCAAAGGACCGAAGAAATTATCCCAAAGTTCATGAAAAGCTTAAGGCTGAACTAAGGGGATTCCGTCATCAACAAGCCTGTCATGAACAAAGCTCTGGACCGATGACTTCTCGCCATCGACCTATTACAAACCTAAGGGTTTAGGTCACCGGCATCTACTCCTTCATCAAGCCCGCCAAAGCTAGAAGCAAAGGGCTGAAGGTGAAAACCACCTGACAAGTCAGTAAAGACAAATCAGGCAAATCTGCATCAATGTCCGCCGCACAAAGCATAGGACAGAAAGAACTAAAATCTCAGAGAAGCTAAAACTATAAAAAGAAGTACCCCGAATGACGTCTACAAGTATCTCTAAGGACTGGGGGCATTTTAAATAATTATTTGGGTCGACATCGCGCTGCATGCTAAGATCCCCAAATAAATATTTAAAATTATTTACATCACCATCAACACAACTCGAGTTACAACCACAGAAATTACAAGAGCAGAATGAAAATCTTAGTGTGACATCCAAGCAAATTTTTGGAGATCCACTAAATGAAAACTTTAGTGTGACATCCAAGCAAACTCTTGGAGATCCATTAAATGGAAACCTTTATGTGACATCTAGAGCAAATATCTAGAGATCCATGAGGTCAATCAGCATGCAACAAACGTGGTTCGCTCTGGCCGCGGACCACATTTGTTGGGGGGCATTTGTTGACCAACGTATAAAGAAACAAAAAGAGAAAAAAAGAATAATCCTGCATACCTCAACCCGCCGGATCCTCGAATTCTGCCCGAAATCCAGCTGAATCGGCATCGCTCCAGTCATTTCTCCGCTATTCCCGCACTCGCCTCGACCCCCGCCCTACCTTCTCGTCGTTAAATACCGAGAGGAGGAGGCTCTTCTGCTCCCATTCGCTACCTTCTCACCACATACGCAAATCTGCCCCTACCTGCTCCGACCTAGTCCCGACCTCCGCACCAATTTCCGACCTCCTGTAACCGGCCGACTTCACCAAGCCGTGAATCCCTAGCCTTCACCGACTAAAATACTCCTCCATTCTTCCAATCCCGCTTCCTACCCTCTTCCGACTCCACATCCCAACAGAGAGCTCCCGTCGTTGCTTCGGACCCCATCCCGACGACGAGACCCCATCTAAACCTCTACATCTCCCTCTATCGTGCCCTACCTCAAGCCGACATCCAGCTTCCTCCATTCGAGAGAGAGAGAGAAAGAGAGAGAGAGAGTGAGAGAGATAAAGCTTCTCCCTACCTTCCCAACCCCGATCTCCCTTCCTCCAGTGCCGACGCCCCCAGCAAGACCTTCCCTGCTCTACCCGATCTCCTCTCTAGCCGGCCCCTTAGGTATATTTATTTTATTTTGTTTTGTTTTGTTTATTATTATTATTATTATTATTATTATTATTATTATTAGTTAATTATATTTAATCAAAAATTAATTATGATTAAATATTCTAATTATATTTTATTAAGATAAATTATAATTAATTTTTATTATAAATATAGTTAATTATTATAATTAATAATTAACTATATTAATTAAAATTAATTATAACTAATTATTTTAATTTAAATTAATTATTATTATTTATAATTATTTATGATTAATCTTTAATTATAATTAATTTTTCTTAAATTGTAATTAATTATTATTAAGTATAATTAGTTAATATTATTAATAATAATAAAAAAAATGATAATAAATAATAAGAGAAATACAAGAATATTTCTCTCCTTTTGCCTCGAGCCACAAGCCTCCACCGTCGGTCCACTTGCGAAGGTATACTCCCTAAACTCAGATTCTTGTTCTCGTCGTTGGCGGCGAGCTGGCAAACCCCCTACGCGCTCACGTAGCGTAGTAGGGAGGGAATCTAGCGCGGCGCCTACGATGAGGCGGGCAATCACCTTAAACCCCGCCCTCGATGCTTGCGACGAACCGGCAAACCCCCTACGCGCTCACGTAGCGTAGTAGGGTGGGAAACCGGTGCGGCGTCCGCGACGAGACGGGTAATCCCCGGACCGCTCATGTAGCGTGAAGGGGAACAAAATTAAGTACCCATACGTGGAGAAATCCTCCTGCTTTCTTTGTAACAGGTGCCCAAGACCCCTAAACGCTCATGTAGCGGGCGGGGATTGAAGAAATTTTGCTGTCGTGGTGTCTACGAACATCTACCTGAAGCGCGCACGTCGCGTGGAGGGGAAGGCAGCCTCTTCGTTTTTCCCTTAAACGAGGGAGACGCCGGGAGGCTGCCGAAATTTCATTTGAAGATTTTGAGGACTTGAACAAAATCTGAACAAACAAAGGACTCAATTTGAAGCATGAACTGAACTCAAATGAACATAAAATCTAACCTAAATCAGAGTTGATTAAATGATGTTGAATTGAACTCATATTTGGACAGGATGTGGGGCTTGAACTTGAACATGTAAATTCAAGTCATTTGAACACAAGAAAAAGAACTTGCAAGGACTTGTGAACTTGGAATTTGATTTGACTCAAACATAGCTGATGTCAACAGAACTTGAACCAAATGTTAAGGATTCGGACAACAGTGGACTCGAATCAAACTCGAACTAAGTTCAAACTTGAACTCTACTTGAAAGTGACACAAGGGATTCAAACAATCAATAAAATATTTGAATCTAAGTGAAATAAGTTCATACTTGAACCTGATTCAATATTCAGAGAATATGACCATTTGGACTCAAACTCAAGTGAATAAGGGACTTATGGTAAAGCCGCAATGGCTTGACGTGTTCACTCTCAGACAAAGATGCAAGCTCTCAATAATCATGACCACTTACTAAGAGGCAATGCAGAAGAATTGTAGTGAATGCAAACATAACTAGTGTGAGGAGATTCATGGTCGCATAACACTTGAATCACAAGCAAACATCAATCATCGAAACATGTGAATGGTGAAGGTGAACATGATGTAAATGCAACAAACTCCTATAACAGTTCCCATATTGTTAAGTACACTGTACTTATAAGTGACAGCATCCAACTGTAAAATGCACAAGCATCTCCTACCTGTATCAACGAAAGCTTTAATGCAAAACATAATCAACTTGTAAGTTGAAATGATGAATTTTACAAATGTTTGTAGAAGTTTTGCTATGTATATGACATGTCTTTTATGAGAAGGATGCAAGGAGTCTGCTAGAAGTGTTAAGATGCTCATATAGCATACAATGAGGTAGTGGCAAGTAAATACATCTGTCTCCTACAAACGAAAGAAATTGATATGCATAATGATGGGCTTACAAGTACCTACCAATTATCATAGCAAAGACACTACGGTACCTCCGCGACCAACGATTATCCAACATCAGTCAAATACTCTGATCCCCAGTAAGCAGAGGTAAGAAGATCTGCATTGCATATAATCTCTTTACAAATACAGATGTATGTACAACACCCACCTATAGGTAGATGTAGAAAGACTTCAGTAAATGCAGTATCCTGAAGTTAATTCCAATCCATGAATGAAAATATCTACCTGCCTACAAACAGTAGTGGGGGAGATCATATAACGCCACGCCATCAGATCTGCAACATCTATGCAAGCAGACAGAAGGCGTACGAGTCCTCAAATGGAGCTCCAGTACAACGCCACCGGATCCGCAACATCCGTACAAGCAGACAGAAGGCGTTTACAAATATTCTAAAAGTACCCCCGCACATGTGCACTTTAATTTGTATACACATAGGTACACTAAAAGGGGAAAATATAATCTTAAACACGTATGGGCCCCGGCGAGCGTGTTATTGGTACACACGTGACGCCTAGGGATGCTGCGCGGGTCAATAAATTTGAACTCGATCCTCCTAAACCAAGTAAATAGGAGTTGACAAAGTTCAATAAATATTTATAAAATACCCCCAAACACCCGCATGGGCCCCGGCGAGCGTGTTATTGGTACACACGTGACGTCTAGGGATGCTGCGCGGGTCAATAAGTGAATTCAAGTTCGAGCCCGATCCTTCTATTCAGGTAGAAAAGAGTTGACACGGCTCGAACTATTAAATAAATATACGGTCGTGAGATCGACCGGGATATTTATTTTATACATTCATATTAGGCCTTCAAGGCCTATAATCAAGAGAATTCACTTACAAAGGCGCAAAGCCTACGAAACCCGATCCTCTATCGATAGCCCGATAGAGTCGACAAGGTTCAACTCATAAATAAAAATAACCCCAAACACCCCGATGATGGCTGCGTTGAATGCAGATCTCAACCGGAGGGGTTAATTTCAAATATCTCAAAATGCCCTCAAACCTCAGATATTTTCAAGTGACTTCAAAGTCACCCCGATGATGGCCGCGTTGACTGAATATCTCAACCGAAGGGGTCCACACAAATCTCAAACAAATGTCTCCCAAACTACTACCAACTACCCAAAACTCGAAAAATTCCAAAATCATTCGAGATCTCAAAACTCCAAAAATATTTAAAAAACTAAAATCCAATCATCAATCACATAAAGCGAAATTCATCCATCATCCGCAACAGTTTGCCGAGGTGGATAAATTGAAGAATACTTCAGCTCACAAAGAGCCAATGCCTAGTCGAAAATATCACTAGGATTTATTCTCAAACAATCTCCTGCCAGCAAGGACGTGGTACGAGTCCTCTAACCGGCAGTTCCGCCGCTAAATGGCACTGCAGGATAAACGGTTATGATTCGGGGCCCTCTGAACCAGATGGTTGTCGCCAAATGGCACCATTATATTATGGTTATGGCCAGAGCCCGTATGCTCCCCAATGGCATCAAATCCTTGAGATATGAATCAATAGAATATGATCGATAGGGCACAAAGCCCACTGTTAGCTAAGGTGGAATCAAATTTGTCCCCTTAGGCAAATATTCACCCCATGTCTACAAGGTACCCTTGGACGAAGCAACCCATGGCTGCCGACAAGGATCCTTCTGTCAGGTTGGGTCGACTACCTCCTCTGACTAAGTAGACCAGGGAACACGATGGCCTGGGATGACGAAACCATGGGATCTTGATCGGGTCTATCATCCATTCCCCCACCATCCACTTTAAGTGCAAGATGGTGAAAATTTCTATTTTAAATATTAAATCTCTCAATTTCAATACCTCATACCCATGCTGCTACTATATGCCAGATAACGTGTATTCTACGTATCTGATTGATGACTAGCCTTAATCAAAAGTTCTCTCTCGTGATCGAGAGGGGTAATTAACTATAGGGGCTTGCGCCTATAGGAAATCAGAACTCAGATCATAAAGTCCTCACAAAATGAGGGCGAAATCTCTGGATAATGTGGGCCGAATTTTAGGAGCCCACAGGCGGCCTGAGATCGCCTCCCGCCACTTCATTAAATTGGGTCGCTCCTCAAACATGGCAGCGCATTCTGGCACCATGGTCATCAGACGGCGGGTGTTTGGGAGGTGCGCAAGGTCTGCTAGAGCGAACTTATCCCCTGCCAAGAAGCTCATCTCGTTGAGTCTCTTGTCATAGATATCAAGCACCTTCTCCACCTCCTTCTTGCTCTCCTGCACTTCCTCCTCATCCCTCTCAATGCCCTGCAATGGTGCAAATGCACGATAAAATACAAGTGTAGAGCTTGGAGGGTCGAATATCTGTGACTCGGTCCTCAGCCACTGTTCTATTGACGCCCTTTCTAGCCTACCTCTCCCCAGTAAGTCCTAGTTCCCCTGCTCGGCGTAAGTGTTGGCTACGTGCAGGCATATAGCCCTTGAATCTATCACAAGTCATAACAGATGATAAGAAGAGATGCAAAATCAATTATTAGTTTTGCTTTGCTTACCTACTAAAGTGTTCTTGCCATCTTCATAGGTGAGAGATTCGCCTGATGGCTGCAAAGGTGGAAACATAAGCATTCTATTTAGTGTTTTCGAAATAGAAGACTATTTGGTAGAGAATTCAGATATTGTTTCTAGTGATACAAATATCTGTAGCTTGAGATAATCTGGTCTCCTGTTTTTGCCTTTGTAGGTATCAGTGCGAATGAGCTGGAACTCAACTTCCTTCTCGAAGAGGCACGTCAGAACCCGAGCAACCTCAGCCGAAGCCGGTGATCCGAAAACCTGCACACTTGCCATTTGAGTTCAAAGAAGTTAACAAAGACTTGATGGTAAGAATCTTGGGACTCCTTGAAGGTAGTTCGGGGGAGGGGGAGGCCTTAAGATGAGTAAGAGATGTGTGAAAAGAAATGTGATGTGAAAGAAGAAAAGAGAGAGACATGGAAAGATAATGGATTGGCCAGTACTTGTTTGAGTAGCAGCTTAGGAACTGCTAATGAACGCTATTCTGGTAGAGAAGAAAGAAAAGCAAAAAAAAAACAGAACAAAATATAAAGAGAAAGAGCGGAGGTCTTGGCTTTAAGTTTGCCTCATGAAATATTATATTTTTTAGGACGTCTTCTTGGCTTTGTAGCAAACAGCACGAAGACTTACTGTCCTGTGTTTTAATTCTGTTGATAAAGCGCTTGAATCATCAGCCTTCATTCAGCCTATGCATGGTAAGCAACGAACGTCTTTCTAAATCAAAGTTTATTCCTCACTTTGAACGCTATTTTTGAAACTGTCAATTAAAGATGAAAGGTTGAACTTGTAACAATTCGCAAAGCAAGATAAATAATATTTTAAGAAAAAAAAGAGTACTTTTCTTAAGACGCTGATTTAACCGAGTGAGGGGAACATGGAAGCTGGTGTTGATGTCTTCTTATACTTATACCGTCATCATTTCATCTTCAGGTGCTTAAAGGGGTTTTAAGATTTTGTTAAATCATGCCATTGAAGTATTAATCATAGGTTGATTTTAAAACATATGCGATATTTTCTATGAGATTAAGGCTTCATTTGGGACTCCTTGAAGAAGTTTCTATTCTTTCAACATTTAAATCTTTAATAAGAAAGTTAATGTCATCTTTACATTTATCACCAAGAAAATTTGGATCGTTGCTTAATCCAGTTCTTCTCCTTGATAGAAACTTAAGTGAGGTTCCCTGGTTGGTTTTGGGTTCCAATAATAACGAATGGTTTAGATGATAAAATTCAAAAAGGTTGAATATTCTATTCTGCACTATTTTGAAGAAAACTTTTAAGAGATTTAAGAGCACCTTTCATACCATTATTTAAAAAGAAAATGGAAATGAGTCTCAAAAGACAAAAATACATCAATCATTAGCTGACAAATTAGCATACTGAAAAATAAAAAGTCCAAAAGTTTTTGATTAGAAATCTATGATCAAGTGAGTGGAGGTTTTATGGGATGATAAATCGGGGATAATAGGAAAGAGGAATAATTCAAACCAATTTGTGTTGCAAAAAACCCTATCAATTTTTGTTGGAATAGGATTTATAGTTTGGTTACTATAGCTTTAAATGTGAATTTGACTATTAATAGGACACAATGGAGAAAAATGATTCATATAACTAACCCCACGTAGTGGGATAAATACTTGATGTTGTTGCTGTTGTTGTAGGGTTTATAATTTGGTTGTTAAACCATTTATAAGAACAACTAGCACTTAGGATGTCCAATAGGTCCATATCAAACAAGAAATGTTTGATATTCTTAAGTTTGGTAGGAAGAGGAACTTTCCCTCTTACTTTGTCATCAATGGAGGAATATACCATTGAACCCGTCCAAATTATCAAGCTCTTGTTAATAGAAGATGGAATATGCAATGGAGAATCCCATAGAGACTTCCTCTCTCTGCCATAATTTAATTTTTTCTTTCTTCCCTTTTAGTCAAAGCTCTTTTATTGCTTTGTGCAGATGAAATCTATCAAGGTAGAATGCTATTTTATCTGCTAATATATACCTTGAGCATCACATGTTAAGATATATAAATTCACAAAATTTTGAAACATACAACATAAACATAGCTACGAGCCATCTTTTAGATCATCTTTTTTTTTTTTTTTCTAATTTAGAAGTTCTTCCGCACTTTATCACATAGATTTATGCACTTAGAAATTCCAATTATGTGTGCAATACAAGCTTACATTTATTGAAAGCATTAAGTATCAAGTATTGGTCAGATCTTCATACTTTGCACTAAACGTTGCAATGGTAAAAGGGCAAACCTGCATGCTTTTGCCATTATAAATCTTCTAGAATTAAGATCAGAATGGACAAATTAATAAGTATGATGCATGAGATACTACTGAATTGCTGATAATGAGATGTATATTTAAGAAAAAAATACCACTGAAAACTTAAAAAAAAATAGTTTAACTGTACTGTAGCCATGTTGGATACTATTGTACCATGTGTGCTGGTAGAACTTGGCTTTAGATAAATTAGTTCATCTTTTATAGAAGAATAAACAGTTGTGCAGGAATTACATTTATAGTAGAAAATAGATTATGCAAAATGTCACATACAGCATAGAAAAACCAACAAATCATAATTTTCGAGGTACGATTTAAGGGAAACAGGATAAAGATAACTGAAATGAAAAAGAGAGATTTTTTTTTAAGAGAATCCGTTTAAAAATTTCTTCATAAGCTAGGTTGCTGAGTGGAGCTTCTCATGAGTCTTTGAGATCCGGGTACAAAGTTTTCACTTAGTTTAGCATTGGGAAGAAGAAACAGAATTATGTTTCGTTTGATTGTTAACATCAAGCAGTCACTAATTGGCTTTTTCCTTTTCATCCTTGGAACTGGGATTTTTGTTGTTGTCTGAAGGTTTATCTTTCCCATCATCTGGTGCTGAACCTTTCTTAACCTGGTTATTTGAATCAATTGCGCCTCGATTATCATTTTCCTTAGTCACATCCCGTTCTTTTTCGTTTCCTGATGAATATTTATCTTTGTCACCAGATTTAAATCCATCCTCTTTGCCTTCAGTACCTGCATCATTTGTCTTACGTTCTTTGTTTTCATCCTTGGAACTGGGATTTTTGTTGTTGTCTGAAGTTTTATCTTTCCCATCATCTGGTGCTGAACCTTTCTTAACTTGGTTATTTGAATCAATTGCGCCTCGATTATCATTTTCCTTAGTCACATCCCGTTCTTTTTCGTTTCCTGATGAATATTTATCTTTGTCACCATATTTAAATCCATCTTTTTTGCCTTCAGTACCTGCATCATTTGTCTTAGGTTCCTTGTTTTCATCCTTGGAACTAGGATTTTTGTTGTTGTCTGAAGTTTTATCTTTCCCATCATCTGGTGCTGAACCTTTCTTAACTTGGTTATTTGAATCAATTGCGCCTCGATTATCATTTTCCTTAGTCGCATCCCGTTCTTTTTCGTTTCCTGGTGAATCTTTGTCACCAGATTTAAATCCATCCTTTTTGCCTTCAGTACCTGCATCATTTGTCTTCCGTTCTTTGTTTTCATCAATTTTCTCACCTTCTGAATCTTTCTTATCTGCTTCACGGTCTTTGATGTCAGCAATCTTAACTGGCTTTTCTTTGTCACCTGATGAAACTTTATCTTTGTCACCTTGTTTCTGTGCCTCTTTATTCTCTTCACTAGCTTGCTTATTTGCGTCACTTTCTTTTCTTTTATCAGTTACACCCGTTTTTCTGTTGTCATCCGATGAAGTTTTATCTTTGTCATCATGTTTGTTGGGTTCTTTGTCACCTTCTGGCTTATTTGCATAAGGTTCCTTCGTTTCATCAGTCTTGCCTGATTTATCTTTGTCACCTATCGAAGCTTTATCTTTGTCATCCGGTTTTGGTCTCTCTTTATCGGCTTCAGTAGGCGGCTTACTTGCATCCCTTTCTTTTCCTTCATCAGTTATACCTGATTTGCTTTTTTCAGTTGCTGAAAATTTATCTTTGTCAGTCGGTTTTGGTGTCTCTTTACTGTCTTCAGTAGCTGGTTTAACTCCCTCTATCTTTCTGCCTATTTCTGAACTTCCAAAAGGTCCAAATTTTATGCCATTTTTATGTGTAGAAGACAATGACTTATCTGTTTCACTGTTGGTCACTGGAACATAAAACTGGAGGCCTTCCTCTTCAAACTTTTTGACTACCTCCTTCCATGACTTTCGCTCAGAGATACTCTTCCACCATCGGTTAACATTCTTCCTATCCTTGAAGAGGTGACCATACTCAATAGAACTTTGAAGGTAGTATGTGTTGGGGAGATGGTACAGGTCTGCTAATGTGAAGTAATTGGCTACAAGGAAGTCTGATTCTCCCAGTCTTTGTTCATACAAGTTGAGGACCTTCTCCAATTGTTTTTCACTCTGGGTTGTCTTCTCTACGTCTGCCTCCATATTATATGCCAGGTAGAAAACTAGAGCAGAGCTTGGAGGGTCGAACCTATGCTCCTCTGACTTCATCCACTGCTCAACAGATACCTTCGCCAACGGATCTTTCCCTAGGAGATACGGGTAACCATACGCCCTGTACTTCTCCACAACATGCCTGCATATTTTCCTGGACCCTGCATCAAAATTTTTTGTTAATTCATTAACTCTGTTTCTAATTCTGTGATTTGTGTGGGATACTATCTTAAGAACAATAAAATTTAAGGCAAGTGCATTTAGTTTTTTATATTAGGAGTGTGGTAAAAAATAATTTAATTAGGAGCAAAAATAGTTTCTGTGCAGACGTCCTCATCACAGAGCTGAAAGCACATGTTAGCTTGGACCTTTTTCATGAAAACTCAAGGCTTGTAGGCATTTTCTATGATAAATCCAAAAATGCCTATGAGCATTCCCTGTCCATGTCTACCACCTGCAAAACATAGGGAATCCCTACTTGCACTGGTCAGCCTTAATAGAAGCATTTGGAGTCAAAGCAAAATGACATCCAAGACAAAATTTATGCTATATATAGGGGATCATCTCAAGCACAAACCTGCTGAGTTATAATTTCTATTAATTCGTTAGCTCTTTGATTCTAATTTTGTGATATAAATCGGTTGGTATCTTAAGAATTTGATCTAATTTGAGAGACATTTGGAATTTACAATTGTGGGTGTTCATTTATGAAAAGAAAAGATGTTTTAGTGATTGGCATATTACTGCTGGGATATTGAATCTCCTTTTTCATTTTATTGTTATAAGTGTTTTGTTCTATTTTGTTTTGTAGTAATTTAATCTTCTAACATGCTATTTGGAGCCAAGAGGCCTTGTTACCTAGCATAGTGCTTATGAATTCTGTTCTATATAAAATAAATATAGCACTGTAAGTATTTTGATTTAATTTTTTTAATTAAAATATCATCAAATATTATATCTCTTTTCTCTATTTCTACAAACAAATATAGCACCAAATTATCTTGTTATTCACACTGATTTAAATATCAATGTTATGAATTTCAAATATAAGATCAAAATTGTGCATTACTTTTAGCTTGTTAATGCTAATGGCATAAACAATTTTTAGAACTTCTATGATCGTTTTATAATCTATGGGAAACATCAAAATATTTTTAATTGATGATTTTTATTGCATTTGAAGATACTAATATGGCAACAAGAGTGGAGGTAGGAGGGGACAGGCTAGGCCAACCTAGCCAGCTAGTCGAGCAGAAAGGGGCGAACTGGGCAGAACTTGGAGGAACTAGGAAGATTTTGGTCGCCCTTATGGGGCTCATAAAAGCTATGATTCCATATATACGGAGGAGGAACATGGAAGGAATTAATCATTGTTTAATTCCAATTTGAATTCAAAATAAGGGAGGGAATTAATTAAGGCAATATGGGGGAAATAGGAAGAGCTTATTTAGAGCTAGTTATTTTGTATTTGGACTATGTTTTTATTGGAGTTTTGCTATAGTTCTATTTTTGAGGGCTTCCTAGTAACGTCTAGGTTATTTGGGAGAGCCAATCTTCCTCTCTAAACGTAGATCACCTGTACCTTATTTTTGCATTGAAGTTATAATTCAAAATTAGCCATTGTTTGGAGTATTTATGCAGTTTTCTCTTCTTTCTTTCCCTATTTTTACTTACAAGGCATATCAAATTGGTATTAGAGTGAGGTAAATGTCAGGAAAGAAGATGGTTGTGTTGGAAGGCGAGATTGAACAACTCAAGGATGGAAGAGGAAAAATATTCCGACGTGAAAGGAAGGCTCTCATCTATAGAGATCCACTTTGAAAACTTGGAAGGCATGATAAAGAAGATCGAGATGCAGTCGAAAGCCTCACCGATGATTCGTACAGTTGAACCAAAGGGAAAAGAAATTCAGGAGGACAATAATGAAGTGGAGAGCATTTTCCCTCTAGGACTACTATGCAGCACGCGCGCGCGCGTCCGGGGGGGGTTCCTCTGATGGCGGGTGGATTTGGGTAGTCTGAAGGAAGGGTAGCAAGAAAGGGGGAGACTGAACTCTTTAGGAGACCACCTAGGAATGGTGAGAGGTGGACCGGAGGAGGTAATGGTTGGACAGATACATGGGATCCAAATCATCCAAGGGAGGTAACCACACCATCAATATAAAGGAGGAACTAACAGAGGGTGAAGCCATTGGGGCATCCATGTGAGATCAAGGAAGTTAAAGATGCCAATTTTTGAAGGGAAAGATGCTCAGGATTGGGTGCATCAGGTGGAGCGTTACTTTGCTATCAATAGGCTGACAGAAGGGGAAAAACTCATGGCAGCTGGGCTATGTTTGGAGCAAAAATCCCTTGCTTGGTTTCAGTGGAGGGATGCTAGATATCCGATCTATTAATAAGGAGAATTTAATGATTGTTTGTTGGAACATTTTCGAGCCATTCGAGAAGGAGACCTCCACGAGAAGTTCTATGCCTTAACGCAAGAGGGGATAGTCATGGAGTATCGGGAGAAGTTTGAGCTATTGTCGGGTAATCTTAGAGGAATTTTTGAGGAAGGGTTGGAAGGAATTTCATGATGGGCCTTGAGGAAGACATACGAGTAGAGCTCAATATGTTGAGGACTAGAGGGTTAGAGAGACAATGGAGCTAGCATAAAAGGTTGAAGAGAAACATCAGAGGGAGAAGGCCATCCGAAGCAACACTACGGGAGGGGGCTTACAGGAATACCTCCATAACCCTGACACCGAGGACCCAGACAGTGTTATTTCAGAGGAAGGTGCTAAAGGAGAAGAACACTGGAGTTCATCATGGAGGAAATTTTAAGCTCCTTATAGAAGAAGAGGTGCAGGATAGGCGGGTAAAAGGGTTATGCTTCAGGTGTAATGAGAGTTTACATCGGGACATAGGTACAAGAATCGAGCCCTTTAGGTCTTGATGGTCTGTGAAGGGGGAGAGGAGAGCGAGGATGAGTTGGAGGAGATCATAAGGGAAATAGAGCAGTTACATCTAGAATTGGCAAAGGTGTCCCTAAACTCCATAGTGGGAGTTACTCCAAATCACATCATGAAGGTGAGAAGGAAAATCGCAGAACAACCAGTAGTGATTTTGATGGACAGTAGGGCTACACATAACTTCATCTGGAATCGGGTTGTAGATCGATTAAGGTTAAAGTTGATGAATATAGAAGGATGTGGGGTGATGATGGGAACATGTAAGATAGAGAGGAGTCGGGGAATATGTAAAGGGGTGGTGATGACCTTATAGGATATGCAAGTGGTGGAAGACTTACTTCTCGTAGACTTGGGAAGTACAGATGTGATTTTGGGGATGAAGTGGCTACAAACTATGGGGGTAATGAAAGTGAACTGGAAGTCTTTGACCACAGAGATGTAGGTAGAGGGGAAGAAGGTAGTGCTTCGAGGGGATGCTAGCTTATGCAAAACTATGTTATCACTTAAAACCCTGCTCAGGAAAATCTAGGTTGCCAGCTTGGGGTACTTGGTCGAGTTAAATAACATTGATGGGGTCCAAGAAAAAGAGGTAGGGGAAATCCCAATATGGGTCTAGCAAATTCTGCAGCAGTATTAGGACATATTATGGCAACCTATCGGGACCACCATCACGAGAGCACGAGCATGCCATCAACCTAAAAGAGGGAAACTCTCCCATAAATGTTAGATCATACCATTACCTCGAAATTCAAAAAGATGAGATAGAGAGTCTGATCAAGGAGATGATGGAAGCAGGAATCATTAAGCCTAGTATGAGCTCTTTCTTTAGTCTAGTTCTGTTGGTGAAAAAGAAAGAGGGTAGTTGGAGGTTCTGTGTGGATTACAGGGCTCTAAACAATGAAATAGTGCTAGATAAATTGCCCATCATAGTCATTGATGAACTCTTCGATGAGTTATTTGGGGAGGTGATCATCTCCAAGATTGATTTGAATTTGGGGTACCATCAAATCAGGATGGAGACAACTGATATGCACAAGACGGCCTTTAGAACACATGAGGGGCACTATGAGTTCTTGGTGATGCCCTTCCACCTCACCAATGCCTCTGCAACATTTCAATCCCTTATGAACCAAGTGTTCCAACAGCACCTCAGAGATTTATCTTGGTAATTTTTTATGACATCTTGATATATAGTAGGACAGAAATAGAACTTTGGGAACACTTGAAGGTAGTATTGGATACCTTGAGAGAGCATCAATTGCTTGCCAACTGGAATGAGTGCTCATTCAGGTAAGCACGGGTGGAGTATTTAGGGCATGTGGTATCCAAGGAAGGAGTGTCAGCGGACCATTCCAAAGTTCAGGACATGGTGGACTGGCATCTTCCTAAGAACTTGAAGGAGTTCCGTGGATTCTTAGGGCTTATGGGTTACTATCATAAATTTGTTAAAGGATATGATGCCATTACGAGACCTTTGATAGAGAAGTTGAAGAAAGATAACTTCAAGTGGGGGAGGAAGTGACACAAGCTTACAAGGAGTTGGAAAAAGCCATGATCAATGCACTAGTATTGGTGCTCCTAGATTTTAGGAAACCATTTGTAGTTGAGACAAACGCATCCAGTTATGGGTTTGGAGCAGTACTCATGCAAGACTAGAGACCTATTGTATATTTTAGCCAGGTGTTCACAGCCAGGGCAAGGCTCAAGTATGTGTACGAGTGGGAGCTGATGGCGATTGTCTTGGCTATTCAGAAGTGGCGACCCTATTTGTTTGGGAGGCATTTTATAGTCAAGATAGATTGGAGGAGTCTAAAATATTTGTTGGATGGTCTCTGAGCAGTATCAAAGATGACTATCAAAGTTGTTTGGGTATGATTTTGAGATCCATTATCGACCAAGCTTAGAAAACAAAGCAACAGACGCCTTCTCTAGGAAGGTCGAGAAGCCCCAGTTGGAAAACTTGTTAATACTCATGATCTTAGAGTGGAAAGCATTAAGACAAGAGAGTGAGTAGGATGAGGGGTTGAGAAAGATTAGGAAAGAGTTACTAAAGGACCTGGATAGTCACCCAAGCTAAACTTCAAGGGGGAATGATTACACTACCAGAGGAGATTTGTGTTACCCTGGGCCTTAGAATATATTCCCAAGCTAATGCAAGAGTTTCATAGCAATGCGATAGGGGGACATTTAGGTGTATATAAGACATATAGTTGACTATTAGCTAAGTTATATTGAGCAAGGATGCACTGGGATGTAGAAGATATGGTAGCAAGGTGTGATGCATGCCAACAGTATAAATACTTGGCAATGGCACCTGGGGGGTTACTGCAACCATTGGATTTACCTGAGAGGGTATGGGAGAAAGTGACAGTGGACTTCATGGAGGGTTTGCCATGCTTGGATGGATATTCAATGATCCTGGTAGTGGTAGATCGTCTGAGCAAGTATGCCCATTTCATTTCGCTAAAGAATCTCTACACTGCTATCTAAGTCGCCACATTATTTATTTGTGAGGTAATGCACTTACATGGCATTCCAGAATCTATAGTATCAGATAAAGACATGATGTTCCTCAGTCACTTTTAAAAGGAGTTATTCAAGATGCAAGGGATGGTCTTGAAAAGGAGCACAACATATCATCCACAAATGGATGGCCAAATTGAAGTGGTCAACAGGAGCGTGGAGACATACTTGCACTGTTTTGTGTCTGACACACCCAAATTATTGGCCAAATGATTAGTTTGGGCAGAGTATTGGTATAACGCATCTACCCACACAACTGCATGAACAACCACTTTCAAGATTCTATATGGGAGGGATCAACCTCATTTGGTATAGAGACAGGATAGTAGCAGAACTCAAAGGACATCTACTGAGTGCTCAACAACTTATGAAGAGAAAAGTAGATAAACATAGGTGGGAAGTATAGTTCAAGCCCGTGGATAGAGTTTATTTGAAACTAAGACAATACTGATAGAGGACATTGGCCAAGAGGAAAAATGAGATGTTATCACCATGATAATTTGGGCCTTATGAGGTGATGGAGCGCATTGGGGTAGTAGCCTATCGTCTAAGATTACCAGCATCATCATCAAACAACCAAGTATTTCATGTATCACAATTGAGGCGTACTATCGGAGATCACACACCCTCTTCCTCACTACCGATGACTTTAACTGAGGATGTGGAAGTGATTCTGGAACCCATGGAGATCATGGGAGCACGACAAAGGATGATAGGAGCAAAGGAGGTCCTAGTTTGATGGAAGGATTTATCTGATTATGAAGCTACATGGGAGCTCTACGAGATGATTAGGAAATATTTCACATCCTTCTACCTTAAAGACAAGGAGCATTTTGAGGAGGGGAGTATTAATATGATAGCAGGAGGGGATGGGCTAGGCCAACCCAACCAACCAGTCCAGCGGGAAGGGAAGGACTGGGTGGAACCTATAAGAACTAGGGAGATTTCAGCCACCCTTGTGGGGTCCAGTAAAGCTATGATTCCATATGTACGGAGAAGGAATAAGAAAGGAATTAATCACTGTTTAATTCCAATTTGAATTCAAAATAAGGGAGGGAATTAATTAAGCCAATAAGGTTGTTTTGGGGGGAAATAGGAAGAGCTTATTTGGAACTAGTTATTTTGTATTTGGGTTATTTTTGATTGGAGTTTTGCTGTAGTTCTTTTTGTGAGGGCTTTCTAGCAGCATCTAAGTTATTTGGAAGAGTCGATCTACCTCTCTAAATGTAGATTACTAGTATCTTGTTTTTGCATTAAAGTTATAATTCAAAATCAGCCATTATTTGGACTATTTATGCAGTTTTCTCTTCTTTCTTTCGCTGTTTTTACTTCCAAGACGTATCAGATACTCATGATTCTCAATAGGTAGTCTTTAAAGTTGCATGAACGTACATGCATGTGTTAGTGATGTTTTTATTGCAATAGTTTGCATTGATGAGTTACAATTGTAGCTGTTAAGTGGCTTTTACAGTTGCCAGGCTAGAAAGAATCCTATTTTCCAAACCTAAGGCTGTAGATTCATGATTGTAATAAAAGGAAGGTTTGTCTTTTAATTTTCTTGTAATGGTTTCTCATTTTTTTGGCCTTGAAAGCAGACCTGAAACATTTCCTATCTTTCTAATCTTTGTTGCACAATTTTTCTATGTAATTGCTAAATTATCACACAATTTTTGTAATCATTCAAGCAATTCATTTACTTTGCTAGAGTTGTAGTTCACCAAACCATTCATGATAGAGTTGACGGGCATGATTAATGAAGAGTAGGACAAAGGCACATTACCAAAGAGCTCGTCGGGGCCATCAATAAGCACTGGGGTACTCCCGTGAGATGATATCTGCATGCAAATGGAGGCAAAAACCTTAGAACATTAGAGAGCATTGTGATTTACGTAAGTATAGAGATTTAAATAAATTAGAAATAAAGTTTTATGCATGTTAAGTATCTGTTTGTGATCATTTTTTTTGTTTTGTTTCATGATTTTATTTAAAAAAATATTATTAAGTATTTTTTAAATATTTTTTACCTTTTCTTTGTAAAACTAAATAATTATATTTTTTAAACACTTAAATAAATTTGAGGTGTTTTGAGTGCTCTTAAAAACAAGTTTTATCATGGCCATTACTACTATTGGCCGTCATCGCCGCCAGTAACCATGTTGACGTCATCATCTTGTTGGTCACTGCTATTATCTTATCCGTGGTCACTGCCACTTTTGCTTAAACTAACTTATTTGATTTTTAAATTAAAGAAATATTTTTATGACACCAAATTTATTTTTATTTCAGCTCAAAATATAAATAAAATAAAATAAAATAAAATAAGAATAAAAGTCATCCAAAAGTGCCCCTAAATTATGACCCATGTTGTCAAACTCAAGATATATGCGTGTATAGATGGATTTGTTAAATCATAATAAAAAAGGTTATTTTTTATTATTTAGAAAGATATTGGTATTTTGCATTGCTATAAATGAATTTATCTAAAACAAGAGTAATAATTTGTGTTACTTATCTAATTATTTGATTGAAGCATGAATTAAAATGATTGTGGGCATTTATTAATGCTTTTGATAGTATTGTGTTGTGAGATCATATAATTGCTATATTATTTGATACTCATGAACTTATCAAATTTGATAATTGCTAGCTTCTCTTTTCTTAGTTAAATTTGGAACAAGTGTAAGCTAGTTTAGTACTTTTAATGTGATTTTGTAGTTAGCATATAATATATTTGTAGACTGTCATTATGATCATTTTACATTTTGTGAGGTTTGTAACTATTTTTTAGGTCAGATATTTTATAACCATTATTATCATATGATAGTTTTGTGCTAAACACTATCATTCCACTTTATCCTATAATGTAATTGAACACTTGGGAGTAAGTTATCAGGGTGATAGGTTTTTTTAAGTCATGCTTATATATATAATTTTATGATGTATTATTTGAAAGTACTTTAATTGATTTAATTTTATGTGAGATAAGCAAGTGTTTAGCTAATCGTATTCTAGCTCTTTGAGTTTGTGTAAGTAATTGTCATGGGATGATTGCTAATTTATGATGATTCTGATGTCAGTTCGTTAAAGTGAAGTTTGCTCAATAGCTCTCTTAACTTCATGTAGCTATGATGAATAAGGGGTGGCCTTTTTTTTTCGTATTATAATGCTTTGTTTCCATTTAAAGAGAAGCATAAAATTAAGTTAAGTGTTGCAGAGATGAGGATGCTCAAGTGGATGAGTGGCTTTACTCTTAGAGACAGAATGCAAAACGAGCCTATGCGTGAAAAGGTTAGAGTAGCTTCAATGGCAGATAAGATTAGAGAGAGTCGCCTTAGATGGTTTAGTCATATAAAACATCGACTTTCTGATGACCCAGTTAGGAGAGTAGATATATTAAATTTGGCCTATAATAAGAAAGGTATAGGTAGACCCTAAAAGACATAGTTTGAAAATATTAGAAATGACCTTTTTTGTTAGACTTAAATGAGAATTTGACTCTTAACATGACACAATAGATAAAAAGGATTCTTGTAACTGATCTCACATAGTTGGATAAAGGCTTAATGCTGGTGTTGTTGTATTATAAAGCTTTATTTTTGTAGGAATTGATGGGAGAGATGATTTAATTGATTGAGATTGACTTTAAGATTTATTCGGTAAGTGACACTGTACTTTTAATCTCATGATATTGATATTTATTATAACTTTTTGTTGGTCAAAATTATTCTTTTGTAATTTTGATATGAATTTTTTTGTTTGAGTGTATCAGGGTCATCTAGAACTTCACATCTCTAAGTAATTATATCTAAATAAATAGTTGTGTGAACCGAGAATTTATTTTGAATAAGCCTCACTTCATGTTTGTTAGGTGTGATGATTCTCTTTTTGTGCTTGCAATGTTCTTTTGATCCATTGTTCCAAATATGAAATTAATTTGCAGTAGATTTTGCACCTCACTTTAGTTGCTCTGCTTGATAATTCTATGCCAATTGATTCTTTCGCTTGAATGGCCCATGTAATATGCTTGACCTTATGTTTGAATATTTGTGCTAGTGTTGTAATGAACATATGTTTTAGATCCTAGGCACGTGTGTTAGATTTATTGCCTCTTTCTATGTGGTTGATTTTAATTATGAGGAAAAAATCCTTCTAAGTTGAAGATAATATAATAACCCCTATATAAGCTCCCGTCTTTGATTTGGTCATTAATATTTTTTATGTGCACTACTTTAACTATATGATTGATTTGGATTCTTTTGAATATAGGGTTTGTGGAGCACATTGTGTTGAAGTGATAATGATCAACTTTACGATCAAAATATTTTGCCAGTTTGTGTCATTTATTTGACGATTTACTCCTTATTCATTAAGAGATTGATGTACCTATTAGTTCTTTGTGGAATCTGATTGTATCCATCAATCGGGTTGCATTGTTGACTTGGGTTGCATTGTTGACTCAAAATATTTTTCCAGTGTGCCCCCTGCTTGGGTTATCAGGGGTGAAGTCCCCAATTTTTTTTTTGTGCAATGCCAAGGCTCTATTTTTATAGTGTTGAGATGTTGTGGGCTCATTGTACAAACAGAGAACTCATCATCGAGCCATTGTGGACACAATACTATGACACTATGAACCCCTCTAAGATAGCAAAATTTAGCGTCGAGGCGTTGTGGACCCTCTGTGAGATAAAGAACCCACCCTTGAGGAGTCACGAGCCGCCTGGGTCTTTTTTTTTTTTTTTCACATTGCGTGAGTTGTAGCTTTATAGTGGTTATGCTCTGGCGAATGAAAATGTGTGAAGGCTAACAAAGTGTAAGAAGAGAGAAAGATCTATACAATTTCTGTGAATTTCATAGTGGAATTTTTTGTGTGGTGTTACTTCATGGTTTTTCCCGTTTTTGGATTTTCCACATAAATTCTGGTGTTCTTTCTTCATTGTTTTTCTTTCTTATTTGTTTCAATTTTATTTACTCCCAACAGTTTCGTTCCCCGTTAAGGGCTTAATCTATGATATTTATTTGTATACTTTAATTATTGATAATAGATTATAGAATATGCTTTAATTATTCATAGTAATTCATGTTGTCATTTTGATATCATGTGATAGTTAGTTTCATGTTCTTTATCACACAAATTTCCAGTAAGTTCATGAATATTGTTTTGATTGCTAAGAAATGGCAATTGCACATATAAGTAATGAATTATTTCACTGTACAATCTAGTTTAATTATGATATATCTTCATTAAAAATCATTATTGTAATATAAAATCTATGTAGTATATGCATGTATGCTCATGCATATATTGTCGATAAAACTCTTTTCATATGAGTAGACTGTGTTGGTGAGTACATAGAGAAATCACTAGATTTTAGTGAAATTGGTGCATACCCATCCCAGTTTTAGGGTTTTGTAATAAACCAACTATTGATATATATACGTATATAGAAAGAAAATACAAATGAAGGATGAGTCATTTATGAATAAATAAGTATAATATGCTTGTAAGTGGATGTTTTTCTGATTCAAACGTAATGATTATTAGTTTTATATAATTTTTATGAACTCTAATATATAATAAGCCCTAATTAATGATTTTTATATTTAAAAATTTATATTTTATGCACTATCTATAACTTTTATACTATAATATTCATTTTGACTTTTGCCTCTTTTATTGATCACATTTATGCCATCTGCTTTACCATTTACAAATTGACTCCGCGGGTTTGACATATTGAGTTTTTTTTCTTGTAAATTCACACATTAGTTTATAGTTTTCAGGCTATTAGTTGTGCAACATCTAGAGGAAAGTCTTAAGACCAATGCTTAAAATATATCATTAAGAGTTAATTATGATTAGAAGTTGCTAAGTTAATTAATTGTGAAATTATTCTTTTTATGAGTTATTGTAGCAATTAAATTCCAATTGTATTTTAGTGGATAAATTTAGTAAGTATTATTGGATTTAGATGCTCGGATTATTTTATTGTTGGATAAATCTTATTGTAACCATACTTTTACTTTTGGAATTATTTCAAAATTTATCAACTCACTCCCCATCTTTCCTGGTTTTGCAAATTCATTCTAGGAATGATGAGTGGGGTGTGACATATTAAAATATTTTCAAAGGTTTTGAAACCCGCCAAAATAAAAATTTTGGTCAAAATATCCTTACATGATATGTTACTTTGTTCCACATTATAAGCTGAATATTTGCCACGCCACAATGAAAACTATGATTATTTACTTGATAGGCATACATGATACCTTTGCTACTTATGCAATAAACTCTTGTGGATTGTGAGTGAGATATTATAATTAAACATGGCGATCAATTTGTTAGTTCCTTTACAATTAGTCTTTTTCGTTTATAGTTTTCATTATGCTGTAAGATAATGGAGAAAATAGGGCCATGGAACCATGCATTGCAACTAAAAATCACCTTTTAAGCTTCCAAACAGACTGAAGTTTAGGAATTATTACTGAAGTAAACTAGGCATTTTTGACATAATCTAAATTCGTCAACTTGTTTTCTTTTTTGGGCAAGCACGAGTAACCTCAGCTAATTCTCATAATTTTTCACAATACGTTGTAAATTGTAGCACTCAACGCTTAGATAAGTGTTATGAAATGAAAAGCGCTGAGCATGAGGAAGGATCCATACTAACATACCTGTAGATTGAGGATGTCTTGGGACATTCTCATGCCTTTGTTCATGTCCTCAAGTTCAAACTTAATTTCCTTCTCATTTAGGCATGCCAGCACTCTTGCCAGGTCTGGAAGCATAGGTTTCCCATATATCACCTTAACCATTGGCGTTGCTGCCATTGCCTTGAGAGGAGTAGAATAAGAAAGCTTCCTCACTGCCTATTCTCTCCTTCAACAGTTTCACTGCCCTCTCTCAGTTTACTGCATTCTACTGTCTATTGACAAAGATGGGACAGTCTGCTCTAAAATAGGATTAAAAAACAACTACAATCAGGAGAATGCTAAGAAAGATAAAGGTAAAAGAAAAAGGAAAAGGGAAAGATGTACATTAAGAGAATGAGTGCGGCCTTCCAAAGTAAAGAGCAGTTCTAGCTTCTCCATAGAGCAGTCCTAAAACCAAATGGTCTCTTCACTGTGTGGACAGACTTTGATGTCATTAAGGCAATTATTTATTACTTTATGAAAGCAGCAATGTACAATCAAGTTTAAAGGGTAATTCTTTAAACAAAGAGCACATTAAAAAACAATGGTTCATGTTCAAGGGGAGTTTGTATAGTGGTCCATCAAGGCTAAATTTGGTCTCTTCCTATTGAAGCTTGAAGGAAAACGTACTCTGCTACCTCTTTCATTGGCTGTTTTCTATTTGAACTCTACCATCTATTCTAATGCATTTGATTTTTAACTTGGCTATGGTCAGCAAATAACATCTTTGCTTTGATATGGAGAGACAAAATCAGAGTTTTTTTTTACCAAAACTGAATGAACGAATGGTAAAGAATGACAAGGGAGTTAACATTTAATTTCTCAACCCTTATTTGTGCCTAATCAGACATTAATAATGCAAATTAGTATAATTTTCTTTGATATAAAAATTAGATTTCTTGGTTTTAAGATCATGTTATAATGGAAGTTTAGGGAAGTTCTACTTGTTCGCAATTCCCCAGCACACCAAAAACCCCTAAAATCAGAGTTTATCAGATCTTTGTTTTTTTCCCCCTTTTTTTCACATTTTTTTTCCCTTTATGGGAGACCCTCACGTTCTATTTGGAAGGTAGAAGGCAGTGCCATATGAAATATTAAAGATTTGCATATATTCTTGATCTACTTCTTGTGTGGGTTAAAAAATTATTGATGATACAGATAAATATGAGCTGATCTTACATTTTATGTTGATTGAGCTCATCATCATCAGCCATATCCTAAGTTCTTAGCTATGCAGAGTTGGCTTATTTAACATTGATGAGCTTTGCAAGCTTAATTCTTAGAGCTATATTATGTTCTCTACTAATTTAGTTGTTTGTTAGTTGGAACATTTTACGTTACAGGAATTAAGAGTAGAACGAATTTGGCAGTTGATTTTGATTCCTTTTTGACATAAGTGATAAGCCGTTGTATATTCTGGTCTCTTCAGTTTTTTTTTTTTTCTGTTTTAGTACTCAACTCTCCATGAAGGTTGGTAACTTTGACTACTAATTAATAGATCTTTGTTTCGAGTTTTGCGTATGTAATGTGTGTATGAGTTTGCTTTAATTGGCCAAAATGTCCCAAAAAAAATTTTTTTTTTGTAGCGTCTGAGTTTTGTATTTGCTTTCAGTTATTTCACTAAGAATCATCACTCAAGTTTGTAGTTTTAGTCTTTTAGAAGACAATGCTTTTTGAGAAGCTATGAGTTCAACTTTGCTTTATGCTTGCTGATTCAAACTGAACAAGTTAATTGCTAAACGCTCACTTCTATGAGAGAGCACTTTCTTATAAATTTTGTTGCCTCGTTCTTCAGTTATTGATGGCTGTTAAATTATCATTTTCATTCAGTCTGGAAGTAAGAGCTTAAATCAAACTTGATCTTGTATTTTTGCAATGAAGATATTGAAAGAGTGCAGACAAACATCTAATATTTGGGCGTGGCCAGAAGGTATCAGGAAACAATTTTAACTAGCAAAGGTAGTTTAAAGGCCTATCAACATGCTCTGTTCTCATAATCAGCAGTCATATACACATATGACTTGCAAAAGGATTGCATTTCTTTCTCTTCCTCTTGTTCATCTAATCATTAAAAGAAAGCCTGTTTTCATCTGAAGGGAGAAGAACTAGTCGGTGCTGCTTTCAATAAATTATTTTGAACTCTCAAAGAAATATACTATATTGATTTTTTTTTTAAAGAACTTTGCTCGAACTTTCAGTCACCAATCACTTTTTTTATTTGAAGTCAATTAAATTGTTAAAAATGATATAACAGCCAGCTTTGGTGAAAATCTTTGAATCACTGCATTGTAAGCTTGACTCTTTACACTGTTTTGCCTTCCAACTTCTTCAGTTATTCTTTGTGGGTGAACTCCCTGCTCATGGTGATGAAGCACATAAACTATCTATCAAACATCATAAATTGTTTATGACTATTAGATTAAAAGCACTTGCATTCCAATGAATAACTGTGAAATTACAACTTTCTTCATAGACCAACCTCTTCAACAGAACAAAGTGAACTTAGACCTTCATTCCAATCTATAAAGTTCATACTTGACACTACAGAAACACAGAAGCTTAACGCCACACAGAAACGAAGCAGCATATTCCTGAAGCTACTGCCAGATAAGTACCGATTTGACTCACACACAGTAAGCAAGCAAGAAAAATGAAAACAATGCAAGCCATGTATCCTTATTTAAGCCACTGCCGGTGCTTCCTTCTGCAAATCCACCACCCTAGTCCACTTCGGGCGGCCTGAGATCGCCTCCCACCACTTCATCACATTGGGTCGCTCCTCAAACATGGCGGCGCATTCTGGCACCATGGTCATCAGACGGTGGGTGTTTGGGAGGTGCGCAAGGTCTGCTAGAGTGAACTTATCCCCCGCCAAGAAGCTCATCTCGTTAAGTCTCTTGTCGTAGATATCAAGCACCTTCTCCAGCTCCTTCTTGCTCTTCTGCAATTCCTCCTCATCCCTCTCAATGCCCTGCAATGGTGCAAATGCAAGATAGAATACAAGTGTAGAGCTTGGAGGGTCAAAGATCTGTGACTCGGTCCTCAGCCACTGTTCTATTGACGCCCTTTCAAGCCTACCTCTCCCCAGTAAGTCCTTGTTCCCCTGCTCGGCGTAAGTGTTGGCTACGTGCAGGCATATAGCCCTTGAATCTATCACAAGTCATAACTGATGATGAGAAGAGATGCAAAAGCAATTATTAGTCTTTCTTTGCTTACCTACTAAAGTGTTCATGCCATCTTCATAGGTGAGAGATTCGCCTGATGGCTGCAAAGGTGGAAACATGAGCATTCTATGTAGTGTTTTCGAAATAGAATGTAACCAGTTATGAAGTTTGCACAGCTATTAAGGAAACATGATGGTCTGCTTGAAGACTACTTGGTAGAGAATTCAAATATTGTTTCTAGTGATACAAATACCTGTAGCTTTAGATAATCTGGTCTCCTGCTTTTGCCTTTGTAGGTATCAGTGCGAATGAGCTGGAACTCAACTTCCTTCTCGAAGAGGCACGTCAGAACCCGAGCAACCTCAGCCGAAGCTGGTGATCCGAAAACTTGCACACTTGCCATTTGAATTCAAAGAAGTTAACAAAGGTTTGATGGTAAGAATCTTGGGACTCCTTGAAAGATAGTTGGGGGGAGGGGGAGGCCTTAAGATAAGCAAGAGATGTGTGAAAAGAAATGTGAAATTAATCACGTGAAAGAAGAAAAGAGATAGAAACGGAAAAGATAAAGGATTGGCCAGTACTTGTTTGAGTAGCAGCTTAGGAACTGCTAATGAACACTATTCTGGTTAGAGAAAAAAGAAAAGCAAAAAACAAAACAAAACAGAACAAAAGATAAAGAGAGATAGCTGAGGATCTGGGCTTTAAGTTTGCCTCATCAAATATTATATTTTGTAGGACGTCTTCTTGGCTTTGTATCAAACAGTACTAAGTCTTACTGTCCCGTGCTTTAATTCTGTTGATAAAGCGCTTGAATCATCAGCCTTCAGCCTATGCATGGTAAGCAACGACTGTCTTTTTAAATCAAAGTGTATTCCTCACTTCGAACGCTATTATTGAAACAGTCGATTAAATATGAAAGGTTGAAGTTGGACGCTGATTCAGGCTTCGTTTGTTTTTTTATTTTTCCGTTTCCATTTCAAAAACGTTGCTACGAGAAACGGAGATTTTGAACAAAAAAATTAATACCATAAAGCTTCTCAAAACAGTAAAAAAATGGAGTTTCTGAAAAAGCATGTGTCACATTCAAACGGCGAAAAAGAAAAAATTATGCTATTTTGAAATGGAAAAAGTATTAGGAACGGACAAACAAATCAGGCCTCAATCGAGTGAAGGGAACATGGAAGCTGGTGTTGATGTCTTTTTATACTTACACCATCATCATTTCATCTTCATTTCATCTTCATTTCAGCTTCAGGTGCTTAAGGGGATTTGGTTAAATCTTGCTATTGAAGTATTAATCATAGGTTGATTTCAAAATGTATGCGATATTGTTTATGACATTAAGGCTTCATTTAGAACGGTTTTTTTAAACTTTCGAGTATAAAAATTAAAAAATTTATATTAGAGAATACAATAAGAAGTAATAAGAAAGTCATCCTAAAAATGAGGGTTTAGATTATACATTATTGTTTCTATAATTTATTCAATCGTCATCATGAATACTAATTTCTTAACTTATAAAATATAAAGTGTGAGAGAGAATATTATCGAGTTCTACACATACAAGTCATATAACATAGCATATATGTATATAGTATGTGATTAATCACTACTAAAAAATAGCTTTTCATAGTATTTTCTAGATATTTCTTGTAGTGTTAATAACCGCTGCAAAATAGCGTGCGGTGATTTTACAATCGTTTGAGAAGAGATTTCTTATCATTAATTTGTACCGTGGTTTAAACTACCGCAATGTGTACATTTTGTCTACTTCTATATGCATGATGCTCAAAATAGACTTTGGCACTTCATGTTGGCTAATCATGTCTTTGTGTAAAACATATTGCAACCCTAAAAAACAGAAATCCACGTTGACCAACTAGTCAAAGAAATCCTTGAAATCCTGTTAGTGTCAGCAAAAAGACTGTAAATTCACTTTTTGTTTAGGATTTGTTTGGACGATTTTCTTACTACGAGCAATTTTTTAGTGCAAAATTTTTTAAACTTAAAAATTTTGTACTAAAAAATTATTTTTGAAAGCATTAATGATGTTGTCCTAAATGAAGGATAGCTTTCTTATTGCTTTAAAGCAGTTTTTTAGTATAAAAATTAAATTTTTGTACTAAAAAGCTATTTCAAGTAGTAAGAAAGTCGTCCCAAACGAAACTTTAGTCATCAACTAGCACATGCTCAACAAGCCTTAGGCAATCACAATAACTTTGAGGGCAACCATCCTACACAATAGAAGATCTCTAGAAAATAATTGGTATACAAGTTGCTACCAAATTTTGAATAGCAGAATTGAACAACATAAAATTTAACTCAGGCTGGTAAGAATGCAATTTCCATGATTTCAACTCAAAGGCAATTTGCATTTAAAAAATATAAAAAAAATTTGTTAGATTACACGTTCTTAGTCTTATGCTCAATCTGTCTCTAGCTTTTTCTTCTTCTTCTCTCTTATCCCCTCTCTAATCCTCCGTTAGTTTGTTTCTTTCTCTTCCTCTAAGCATGTAAGCTTTGAGAACAATAATCATTGCCTCCATCAATGTAAGAAACAAATAAATTATCAATTAATAATATTAAAATCACTCAAATTGTAAAACAAATTAATAAGTTGTGATTGCACATATCATAGGTGGATAATGCATTTGAAATTGTTACCTAAATTCTTTCATCTCAATGTGCAATGAGCTCAACATTCTTATCTCAGATTGCAATGCATACACCTCCTCTTCGAATCTTATAACTCAAACTATGTAGAGTTTTAAACTTCTACCGACTTCGACCAAAATAATTTGAAGATTTATCACTTGTGAGAATTTGACTTCCATTGATCCTCATTGGTGCATATTTTGAGTTCCTTTGTAGTATTATTCTATCGATGAAATATATAACTTGCTATTAGCAAACATTGATGACCCATAAAAGAAAGTTTCTTATCATTATAAGCCATAAAAAATTCTATATTTTGATCACAACAAGGACAAGCAAACATTTATTTGGTACTCCAACTTGATAACATATGCTAGAAAATCATTAATAGTTTACATTTATGTCACATACATATTGAAATTTTACCTAGTATAGTTTACATTTATGACACAGACATATTGAATTTTACTCATTTGCAGTATTGAAGCATTAAACTCTATATCATAATTCACATAAGTCAAGAATTAATGGTTACTTATAAACATCAACATTGTTTCTTGGTTTTTTTCTCTCATGGTATGATCACAGATTGAATGAAAGAAGTTTATTTCATTTCAACCCAAAGAGGCTTATTATGAGGAACTAAAATCACAGGCCAAAAAATATATGTACTACTCTTAATCTTGAATGGATTAAATCCAACCCTAGTCAAACCATGATAAATATTTTATAGATCTAAAGTAAAATTAGGGTATAGAGAGTCAAATTATTTTCATGTTTCTCCATTAGATGGGTGTTGCAACAAATCATTTCTATTTCTTTATTTAGTATGAAAAATCATCTCTTCAACAGATTATTTTTGTTTAGAATAACCTTTGAAGTATGAAATTAATAGAAAATATTAAACAAATTTAGCTAACTTCATATGTATTTTTTCCTCAATAACATTATTCTCTTGATTAATAGTCTATCTTGATCAACCACAAGCATGACATATCAACTTATCAAATTTCTCTCTCCAATATAAAATAAAATCATTAGGACATGCATCTATCTTTATATATCTAAATTCAAATACTATCATTATTTTTTTTAATCTTATAGATATATATATATATATATATTCCTTATGCAATCAAATCTCTTTGAGGAAGACATTGACTAATAACTCGAGCAAAATTTTAGAAGATCTCGTGGTTAACAAGTGTTAGCACTTCAATATGAAATAAGTGCAATATGAAAGAAAATTTTGAGAATGAAACCCACAATATAGCTGTAAGAGCTTTAGGATTATAGTACAATTTCAACCAATTTGACATGATTGGAAAACGATAAATATTTGAAATTTTGTGTTTTCAACCCATTTGAATGTGCTTGGAAGTATTTTAATGCTAAAAAAAAATTTCATACGTTCTAGAATGAGTCCCAAGGGTTTAGAGTCAATATTGGCAAAATTAAAAAAAAATATTACTATTTTACCGCCACAATGTTAGGTGTTCGAGCGGTGTAATGGTGCTACAGTACCAGATGTCGAATAGTGACATTTCAGTGGTATAGTCTCAGATTTTGTAAAGTGAACTAGCGTCGCAATGCTAGGCCATTAATTGCACTTTAAATTTAAATTCAAACCATTGTTCCATTCATTCGATCGCATGCAGTCGGCCGAGAAGAGAGAGAGAAGGATTTGGAGAGGAAGAAGAGGGATTTTGAGCCGCTTCGGGCTGTTTTTAGTTGTCGGACTAGTTGAAAAATTTGTTCGTCTTGAGGTAGGTTATGTTTTATCTATCTCAGTTTTTAATAATTCAATATTTTTGAAATTTTTTTGATAAAATTGATTTTTTTTGTTACCTAAAAATTAGGATAACTTTATATTAGTAGAACTTTCGCTGCGTAACATTTTTATATGTTATAGAGAATGAGATTCTAAATATTTTGAATATTTTCTAAAATTTTTCCAAAGTTTTTTGGAATTTGTGCGATTTTAATTGAATAAAAAATAATAAGATTTTGAAAAATAGTGTCGGAGTATGATTAAAGTCTTAAAATCGATTTGCACAATCTCTAATAATTCAATTATATTTTAAAACTATGAATTTTTGTTGAATATTATTTATGCTGCCTACCATAAGACATTTTTTATAATTTTTGAATTTAGTTTAATTATACTTTAATTAATAAAATGTATCAAAAAATATGTATAATAATGAAAGAAATGTGAGATGATGTGATGTGATGTGGTATTATGTAGGAGCTAGTGGGATATTGAGGTGAGATTTTGTTATGTCGAAGCTAGTGGGCTACGAAGATGGGATTCTGTTATGCCGGCATTAATGGGCTACCGAGGTGAGATTCTGTAATGCTTGAGTCAGTTGGCTACTAAGGTGGGATTCTATTATGTTAGAGCTAGTGGTCTATCAAAGTGGGATTCTATTAAACTGGAGCCTGAGGGGTATCGAGGAGGCATTTTGGTAACAAAGATATGATTGAAAATTTTGGCTTAAGATCCATTCTAATAATCACTATGATAATCATTATGAAATGTTTACTCATAATTCAACTAGTTTCATTATTTTTTAAATGTATTTAATTTTAATAGGTGTTTCAGTTTTTCATACAATACTTTAATTTATTATTATAACATATTATTTTTAGTCGTTTGGTTCAAATTATTGATTCTTTTTTAGGCTATTATAGCCTACTAACACGTGTTAGATAGCGTCTACTTTTGCTTCTATATTTAGGTCAAGGAAAGGGTAAAGAGCAAGTTGAGTAGCTTTGGATATCAAGTTCAGATCTGTGCTATAGGTATGCCCTTTAATTAGTTTTATTTTGGAGGCTTGACTTTTTTATTATTATATTATATACTGGCAAACACTATTGTATATACCTCAGATTGTATATATTTTTTTATGAGAATAAAAAATCATTTATGTAGTCTTCCACTTTATATAGTATTCAGTAGTGGCTCTGCATAGTATATATATTAGAAATTTTATTTTATTACTTCTTCAATTGGATCTTGGGGTTTATGTCTTGCCACAATTGGACATGGTGTGACCTATGTAGTATCAAGTCATATCGAGTTGGGTTGTGATAAGCTTTTTGGTATCAGAGCATTGGTTGGAGAAATGAATTGTAGCAAGGCCATAGGACTTAATATGTAGAAGAGTTATATATTTTTGGGCAGTTTTGAGGGCTTATTTTATTTATTTATCATATGCATGTGTTGCATACATCAGTGTTCAATTTTTTGAGATGGTTAATCCATCTCAGCTAGATCTAAATATGGCCAATGGTCAGAGGTCTAGTCAGATAGCTCCTGTGATCAGATATGAGGATATGTTTTAGATTACGGGTATAGTAGCATAGTAGATAGGTGAGGCTCATTCACGAGTTTCTTGTAACCAATCTAATGACATATATAGATATTTATAAAATTTTATGATATTACAACCTCCTAGACTTTTAGATTTTATTGAGCTTAGAGCAGCTGAGGATTGACTGATGAGAATACAGAAGACTCCGAATGGGATGCATTATACTCATGAGAGGAGAGTTTCATTAGCTGCATTTCTTCTGGTTGTTGAGGCATAATGCGAGTGGTTGGGCTAATAGAGGGAGAAGTTTCAGGGTTGTGCAAATACCCTAATTATTTAGGAGGAGTTTATGGAGACATTCAAGATATTGTTTATATCTTTGTCTACTAGGAGGGAAATACAAAACTCATTTTTGAAGTTGATTCAAAAGAATATAATAGTGATGCAATACGAGACAGAGTTTACTATTCTCTCCAGGTATGCCCACAGTTGATTTATACTTCTTAGGAGAAGTGTTACATATTTTTGGAGGGACTCCAAGTTAGTTTGAGGAAGCTGCTATTAGCACATGATATTATAGACTTTGTTTAGTTAGTTGAGAGGGATAAGAGAATAGAGGATGATTATTGACCTCATTCTTTCATGAGGTTTATCAATCAAAATAAAATCCAAAATCAAAGTCAAATCCAAAAATTCAAACCAAAATTCAAGGTCAAGAGCCTCTATCCCATAACCCATTTTAGGTGATTTTTCAATCACGTAAAAACTAAATCAAATCAACTCATATTCATGATTTTTCCCTAGGTTTGACAGTTCAAATTTTGAGGTCAATACAATATCTCTAACCCCAAAAACTCAATTAAAATCTAAAAGCTATAAACCTTCAAATATTTACAACCCATACCACTAGACTTTGCATCTTATGAAATTTGACCTTGGGACCTTTCCCAAAACCTTTGAACATGTTCATAACCATCATTATGGCATGTTAAACCAAAATTAAACTTTTGATGGATCCTAGTTGACCCAAAGCTGACTATGGGCCAAGTGGACCCTAAAGTCCCTTAAGGGAAAAATTGAAGTTTTCTCTAAACTTTAACATGACTCAATCAAACCAAGCCATGGAACCTTTCTAATGCATCCTAGATATTATTAGGAGTGCGTTGAACTCAAACACAAGCTTTGGTCATGCTTAGTTGACCAAGTTAACCTAAGTTGACCAAATGACCCCTTCAGGGTTTAGATGTGCATTCAAAACCAAATGACCATCCCATGGCTTGAGACTTCCTTCATTGGTCTCAAAACATCAATCCAAACCTATTGGACCTAACTTAAAACTCTACTTCAACTTGGTTGACCAAGTTAACCAAGTTTGACCAGATGTACATACACTTGAACCTAGCTTAAACCCATTAACCAAGGCTTGACTAAGCCAATTTAGACCTTTTAGGGACCCCCTTTAAAAAATCCAACCTTTGGGTTCACTTGAGTTAGCTATAAAGCTTGGCCCAAGTGCCCAAAGAGGACTCTCCTTGAGCCAAATCTTAGCCTAAGCCAAATCAGATCAAACCAATGCTTACATTTGGCCCCCCATGACCCATTGCACCTACCCTATTTAGCCTTGCTCATGGGTCAACTCAGGTTAGGAATTGGGCTAGCCCAATGTGGCCAAAGTCACCTTGGGCTGAGCCAATTTTTAAACTAGGCCATATCAGCCCTAACCAATGCCTGAATTGGACCCCCTATGACCTAATACATCTCTCCTGGTTAGCCTAGCCCCTGGCTTAACCAGGGTTAGGACCCAAACTGACCTAAACCATCCAGTTTTGGGTCAACCCAAGTCTCCTTGGGTAATTGGGCTTCACCATGCCCAATTGAGCTCAATCTTGAGCTTACCAACTCCCGAGGCTCCTTTCCACCTCAGCCTGACCCAGGTGGTGGCCAGAGTAGGTGAAACTAACCATGCGTGGTCCCCACATCACATGAGCCAAGACTTGGTGCTTTTAACATGAGTTCACCTCTTTTGAGCTCAAGAGGCTTTATGTAGATGTCCCCTCCAACTGGCAAGAATCAAGAAGCTCACCTAGGCCATCCTAACCATCAAAAGCTGTGGAGATGGTTTGAATAGGGCACCTTAATCTAGAGCTTACCATCACTTCAATTCATTTCGAAAGAATCCTCATAGCCCCAGGAACTCTTCCCCAGCTCTCCGTCCTCTCTAATGCTCATTTTTGGTGAGTTCAAGCTATCTCCGATGAAACTTCTCTTCCCTTCGCTAGAAGTTCTACCTTTGGTGCTCCTTTGATCGGGGTGTCTAAAGGAGAACTCTTCCTCACCATCGTTTGAAGCTATCTGATAAAGGCGTAGAAATTTGGAGCTCTCTACAAGGTAATAACTCTATCCCAATCTCCTAGTTAGGCAGTTGTAGGCAAGTGTCAAATGAATTTTCAAACCACCGGGATCTGATCATTGGATTGACGAAGAATGTCATGGTGATGCTCTCTATGAAATTTAAATTGATCTCACCAGCAGGATCTCTTAGATCACTCTAGAATTTGCTTACGGCCACCGAGGCTTATGGGAGGTGGAAGAGGTAATTAGTGTTATTGATTTTGATCAATGGCTTTGATTAGATCTCATGATCTCGGAGCATGGTTAATCCAAACTATTCGATCTTTTATCAGATGGCCATGGTTAATCCTACTTTTTACCATTAGCTGGCAATCATTGGCCAATCAATCACCTAGCATTGCATGTTAAAGAGAACTGGTTATGTAATTGGTTGAATTAAAAATTCCAAATAACATTATGAACTTCAAAAAATGATATCTCCTCACACACTTATTCAAATAGGTTGATCTTAGGCTCATTGGAAAGGCCATGAGGAGACCTACAAAAGCCATATGGTTTTAGACCATATTCATGCATATAATTAAAGGTATTTTAGTAATACTCCTAGGGGCATTTTTATAATTTTGGCATTAAATCAATTCACCATGGTATGAAATTTTTGGGGATCAATCTTAGACATGTTTTGGACATGTCCAAAATTCCACCCCTCTATTTGACATCATTAAGGGAATAGTTTGATTAATTTATATCTATGGATCATTAATCAACCCTTAAGTTCAAATTAGTCTAATGACCTATCCAATGGGAATTAGGTTATGCTTGTTTGTGTTATTTGTGCTTAGGATGAGGAGTAGAGAGCCACTGATCACACCCCACCCCCCCTCCCTTATCTAGGTCTAAATAGCCCATGAAAATTCCTTGATATCAAACTTGTGTTTACCTAAGGTGGTCTAGTTGACAACCTTAGAGGGTCCACTATAAAACCAAATTTAGTGATTTTGACTTTTGGATCAAGTGAGCCCATGACCGAAACTTTACTAAATTTAGAATCCATTTGGTCGACCATCTAAGTAACCCATGTGTCACCTTCATAAATAATTTATGATTTTAATTAAATCATAATTAATTCAATTTAAATCCTAAAAATACAAACTGAGATCCTAATCATTCATAATTAAGTATATAATAAAAGGAAATTAAAATCCTTTTGATTTGAACCTAAAATAAAATTTTAATTAATATTAAAAAAATCATCAATTTATTAATTAAAATAATTAAAAATGATTAAAAAAATCAAAATGGTTCTAAACACTTGAAATCACCCCTAAGAATCATTAGTGACATTTTGGAGAGATTCCAAGGAGTTTGTGATTGATTTGGTACCAAAATCACAAAACCCCTCTGTTGCAAATCTTATTTTGATGATGCCAAATATGTTTCCAGTGTGTTTTGCTTGGCTAATCTGTTTCAGGCACAAAAGACCACGAGCCACTCAAGCCAAGTCAAGATCGGGTCCAAGTGTGTCCAATGTACTAGTTTTTCATTTTATTGAGTCAATTGTAATGTAACTGATCCCCTAGCTAAGTAACCTTGCACACACACACTCAAGGGGAGAGCTTGAGTGAATTAGAGTTTCTGTTCAGTTTTTGTTCAGATCGTCCTGGATGATATTGACATCATCCTGGATGATCTGGTAAAAATAGAAACCCTAATTAGGGCGACTAAGTTAAGAGGGTCTGATTAAGCAGATCGTCCTGGATGATCTCCGGATTGTACGGGACGATATGCCCAAATTAGAAATTCTCAGCCACCAGATCAAGTTAGGCAAGTTCTTATTTTTAGATACTTGGTCTGATCATCCCGGACGATACGTGTATCGTCCTGGATGATTCAGTACAATCATGCCTAATTTAATTTGGTAATTAAGGAAAGTAATTTATTTTTGGTGGATACGATCATATCATCCTGGACGATCGCAGGATCGTCCCGGACGATCTTGATTGTTTAGTGCATTTAAGCTGTACGTCCAGAACTATGTACAGGATGATTTAGGGCCTTTTTGAACTAATCGTACAGGACGATGTCCCCATCGTACTGGACGATCAAGTCATTTTTTGGTCGTCCAGCACAGATTTCTCTGGACGACCCGAACTGTCTTCTGGAAGATTTTCCTCGATTTGCACTAATCGTCCCGGACGATCGCAGGATCGTACGGGACGATATGAATAATTTTTTCTACTGATCGTCCAGAACAGCCAGATCATCCAGGCTAAAATAGTTGAATTTGAACTGATCGTAAAGGATGATCTACCGATTGTCCTGGACGATCTTGGCCGACCAGTTGAGATTTAGGGCAAATTTTAAGCCCTCCTATAAAAGAACTTTTTCTAAAAACAAGAAAAATCTTTTGCTGCCTTCCTTCCCTGAGAAACCCTAGAGAGAGAGAGAGTTGGGAGAGAGAGAGAAGATCTTGTGAGGGGGAGTTAGTGAGGGATTCACTAAGGTTGCTCCAAGCATGGATCAGAGTCGTCTTCTCCACTCGTCGTCTTTCGTCTAGTCGGTGTTCGTCGTGGGAGGATCGTTCGCAAGAAGATCCGGGGTTCTCTGCCCGCTTCAGGTGGAAGCAAAAGGAGTTCGAAGGTTCTCTGTCTGCTTCAGGAGGAAGCGAAAGGAGGTCGGGCGAAAAGGAGGTGTTTGTACAGGCTTCTCCGCCTTACTGTGGGAGCAAAAGGAGAGACACTTTTTGGTTAGTGCAATACCCGGAGGGGAGGCTCCGGGGAGTGGACGTAGGTCAAGTTGACCGAACCACTATAAAATCTGGTTTGCTTTTCTGATTCAGTTTTGCACTTTACTTTTCTTATATTAACTGCTTGGGTGAATATCTGTGGTTGATCTTTTCATTCTTGTTTATGTGTTTCCGCTACTATATATCGAAAAAATTTTCATTGTTATCGTGAAATTTTTAAATAACCAATTCACCCCCCCTCTTGGTTAGCCTCGGGACTAGTTCACTAGGGCTTAACATCCCTATCGAACTTTCAAGTGGTATCAGAGCGGGATTCAAAATTTAGGTTTAAAAACTTTTGAATTTGATCCATGGCTAACTGTAACAATCGTAATACTACTAAAGGCTATTCCATTACAAGACCACCATTGTTTGATAATATTCCTTTTGATTTTTGAAAAACACGCATGTCTACTTTTCTACAATCTATTAATTATCACATGTGGATGTTAGTTAAGGACGGATACGAACCACCTTTTAGATTGATTAACAATGTGAAAACTGAATTGCCTTTTACTGATTGGACGTTTGATGATCGTGATTTAGCACAGTTAAATGCAAAATGCTTGAACTATTTCTTTTGTGCTTTAAAATCTGAAGACTATATGCGTGTTTCTACTTGTACAACGGGAAAGAAAATCTGGGATAGATTATGTATAACATACGAAGGTACAACTGAAGTCAAACAGTCTAGGTTAAACATCTTGTTACATGATTATGAACTTTTTCACATAAAACCTAGTGAGACTATTTCAGAAATGTACACAAGGTTCACTCAGATTGTTACCTCTTTGCATGCTCTAGGTAGAGAACTTACTAACTACGAAAGAGTGAACAAAATTCTTAGATGTTTGCCTGCTTCTTATGATGCTAAAATTACTGCTATTACTGAATCTAAAGATTTAAATACTTACTCTATTGACAGCTTACTTGGATCACTTATTGCTTACGAGCAAGGGGTGAACCAAAGGAAACTTGATGCAGGTGAACGCAAGAAAGAGAAGATAGTGGCACTAAAGGCCAAAGATTCAGATGCTAGCACTTCCGGGTCTGATAGCGATGATGTTGCCTTAATCACAAGGCAATTAAAAAGCTTTCTAAGAAAGAAACATAAGAACTATCAGAAGTGGAACAAGGGTAAGTCCAATAAAAATTTTAAGGGTTCATCTGAATCTGTTTGTTTTGAATGCAGGAAGCCTGGGCACATTAAGGCTGATTGTCCTACACTTAAAGCTCACCCAAGAAAGGAGAAGGGTGAGGAGAAACCAAAGTTCAGGAAGGACAAGAAGCGGATTCAGAAGGCGTTCTGGGCAGACTCTGCATCCGACTCTTCTGAGACTGAAGCTGAAGAGGAGGAAACAAACTTATGTCTGATGGTTGATGATCACCCTGGTCAGTCAGACCAGGAAGAGGTATGTGAGCTGACTTACGATCAATTATTTGAAGTTTCTGAAAGAATTCATACATCCTATAAGAAACTTAAGAAAACTCATGCTAGTTTGAAACTAGATTACTTGACTTTGCAAAAAGAGCATGATTCTGTAGTTAAAGATCATTCCACACTTGATTCCAATCACATGTCCTTGCTTGATGAATTCGATGAGTTGAATAAAAAGTATTCTGATTTAGTTTCTGAGCATGATTTATTGAAAACCACGCATGTGGACTTAGAAAGAGCTTTTAAAGAGTTAGATACAATGGCATGTGAAGTAGAAAGTAGCAATGGAACCTTAAAATTTGAAATTGCAAGTTTAAAGAAAGAAAATGAGTTTTTGAAAGTGAAAATCAGTGCTTTTGAAAAGAACAAAACACCGCCTACTTTTGAACAGTTTTATGCACCGCCACCTTTTGAGAAATATATTGCAAGTTCATCAAAGCATGTTTCATATACATCTAGGAAGAGGCACTATCACCCACGTAGATTAGTTAACCCTTTTCCTGGTGTTAGATGATTTTTATGTGGCATGTTAGGACACATTTCCCACACCTACACTGTTCACCGTAGTACACATTGGGCGTGGAAACCCAAACTGCCTGTTTCACAGCACAGCACGCATGCATTGCATTCTTCTTTTCATAAGAAGGAACCCAAACCTGTTTGGGTTTCTAAGGTTGACGTTTGATACTTTTGTAGGTGTGCTCTCACACAAGACCTCGTGAGAGCATGTGGTACCTGGATAGTGGATGTTCTAGACATATGACTGGAGATGCAAATCAGTTCATTTCGCTGGAGGCCAGAGCTGGAGGCAAGGTTACACTTGGAGATAACACCACCAGGAAGGTGGTAGGCACAGGTATAATTGGTGATTCAAAGAATTTTATGATTGATAATGTTTTGCTTGTAGATGGACTGAAACACAACTTGCTGAGCATCAGTCAACTATGTGACAAGGGATACAGCATCAAATTCCTGCCCACTGGCTGCATTTTAAGCTTAAATGATGAAGTTGTTTTGCAGGGGCAAAGGATCAACAACGTCTACAAGCTGGATGTAAGTTGCATTAAATCTGATAATTCAATTTGCTTAAAAACTGCTGCTGATAAGTCTTGGTTATGGCATAGGAGATTGTGTCATGCCAGTATGAAAACCCTTAGGAGAGTCACCCAAAAAGACTTAGTTAGAGGTGTGCCCAAGCTTAAGTTCACTAAGGATCATCTGTGTGATGCCTGTCAGTTGGGGAAGCAAGTCCAGTCCTCTTTTCACTCTGTTAAGGATATTAGCACCTCTAGACCGTTAGAAGTTCTTCACATGGACCTCTTTGGACCCATTAGCACAGCCAGCTTAGGGGGGAGAGTCTATGGTTTTGTGATTGTAGATGATTATTTGAGGTTCACTTGGGTTAAGTTTTTATCACATAAATCTGAGTCATTTGATGAGTTTAGATCCTTCTCTACTTGGATTCAGAAGAAGTTAGGATGTGAGATTATTACCATCCATAGTGATCACGGAGGGGAGTTTGAAAATAAAAGATTTGGAAGTTTTTGTGAGAATCATGGGATTAGTCACAATTTTTCAGCTCCTAGGACCCCTCAGTAGAACGGGGTAGCTGAAAGGAAGAACAGGACCTTAGTGGAAGCCGCTAGAGCCATACTTGTCGAGTATTCACTTCCAAAATACTTTTGGGCTGAAGCGGTGAACACTGCCTGTTATGTGATGAATAGGGTGAATGTGAGAGTCAAACTGAACAAGACACCTTATGAGATCATTAAGGGTAGAACTCCAAATCTGTCCCACCTCCATGTCTTTGGCTGTAAGGTTTTCATTCTGAACAACGGGAAGTCACCCTTAGGAAAATTTGACCCCAAATCTGATGAAGGAGTGCTATTAGGATATTCAAGTGTGGGGAAATCCTTTAGGGTGTTCAATAGGAGGACTTTGGTGGTGGAAGAAACAACCCATGTAGTGTTTGATGAATCTGATCCTAAGGAGTCTAGATCTAAAGTAAAAGATGAAGAGATTGTTGAGGTTACCCAAGGAGTTAGAAATACAAATTTGGAGGAAAGGGTAGAACCTCAAACCGAGTTGCCTAGATATTGGAGATATTCTTCGAGTCATCCTAAAGAACTGATCTTAGGAGACCCTTCTAAAGGTGTTAGGACTAGGCATGGACTTAGGAAAGAAGTAAACCATTCTGCCTTTATCTCAATGACTGAACCCACCAACATTAATCAAGCCTTTTTGGATGAATTTTGGATTTTAGCTATCCAGGAAGAATTGAATCAATTTATAAGGAATGATGTTTGGGAGTTAGTAGAAAGACCTAAAAATCAAAGTATTGTGGGAACCAAGTGGGTCTTTAAGAATAAGATGAATGATTCTGGTGTGGTGGTGAGAAATAAGGCAAGATTGGTGGCTAAGGGGTATAATCAGATAGAAGGGATTGATTTTGAGGAGACTTTTGCCCCTGTAGCTAGATTGGAAGCCATTAGAGTGCTACTAGCCTTTGCCTGTTACAAGGGATTTAAGCTGTTTCAAATGGATGTCAAGATTACCTTTTTAAATGGGGTAATTAAAGAAGATGTTTTTGTAGAACAACCCCCGGGTTTTGAGAGTTCCCAATATCCAAGTCATGTCTATAAATTAAAAAAGGCCTTATATGGATTGAAACAGACACCCAGAGCTTGGTATGAGAGGCTTGGCACATTCCTGTTAGAAAGAGAGTTTGTTAAGGGGAGTGTAGACACCACCCTTTTTCTGAGGAGATTAGGGGATGACTTACTTATTGTCCAGATCTAAGTTGATGATATAATTTTTGGATCTTCTGATAAATATTTATGTGAAGAGTTTTCTAAAATAATGAGTAAGGAGTTTGAGATGAGTATGATGGGAGAATTGTCCTACTTTTTGGGGTTTAGCATAAGACAAACGGATGATGGAACCTTTCTCAATCAATCAAAATACATTAAGGACATTTTGAAGAAATATGAAATGGACAAAGCCAAGCCAATCAATACTCCCATGCCCTCCTAAGTTCAGTTAGATAAGGATTCAAATGGAAAATCTGTTGATCAGAAGAAGTATAGAGGGATAATAGGTTCACTGCTTTACCTGACTGCTAGCCGACCTGATATCATGTTTAGTGTCTGTTTTTGTGCTAGGTTTCAGGCTGATCCTAAAGAGTCCCACCTGACTGCTGTTAAGAGAATTCTTAGATATCTTTTAGGGACCCCAAACCTAGGAATTTGGTACCCTAGGCACATCACCTCTTTTGAGATCATTGGATATTCTGATTCTGACTTTGCGGGGTGTAGGGTGGATAGGAAGAGTACTTCTGGGACTTGTCAATTCATAGGACAGTCGTTAGTCTCCTGGTCCAGTAGAAAATAGAACTCAGTTGCACTTTCCACTGCTGAAGCTGAGTACATTGCCTTAGGAAGTTGTGTGGCCCAAGTTCTTTGGTTGAAGCAACAAGTCTTGGATTTAGGAGTACCTGTTGGCACAATTTCTGTTCTGTGTGATAATACTAGTGCCATCTGTATCTCTAAGAATCCAATCCAACATTCTAGGACCAAACACATTGATATTAGGCATCACTTCATTAGGGACCATGTTACAAAAGGGGACATTGAGCTACATCACGTAGCAACTGAAAATCAGCTGGCTGACATATTCACTAAAACACTGGCCTTTGACTCATTCAGCATTTTGAGAACCAGATTAGGAGTGATTGATATAAATGCTTGATTCTGATGACTGCTGATTTATGATTGTTCTGATTGGTATTCTGATTTCTGTTAGTTAGTTTTTGGTATTTTGATTTCTAATTTCTGTTAGTTAGTCTTGGTATTCTGATTTCTGATTTCTGTTAGTTAGTTTTGGTTTGATTATTTACTTTCAGTTGATTTTATTTCTTCTGCTGATTTCTGTGTTAGCCTTACTGTTAGTTTGATTTGAGTATTTACTTTGTTGTGATTTTTTACCTATTTTTTATTTACTGGTTCATATCTTGCACTTATTATTTTATACTTTTCAAGATCTGATCACCGCTCACTACTTCTGATGATCTGAATTTTTGACTGGGAGTTTTTACCTTGTTTTGGTTTGGAAACTGGTAAGCAGTGATTGATTCCACTGAATCTGTTAAAGGAAAGAAACATTGATGATTGTTTCTCTTCCTCTAACTCCTTTACTGGTGTATAGTTTCTTTTGAATAAAAATCCTCTTCAAAATTAAAATGTTAGTTTTTGAAATAGAGATTATTTTATCTTCCTACAGTAATCTGCCTCATATCAATAGTGGTTTTCAAAGTCTTGAGTCATTAGTTTGATTTTTTAAACTAAGTGATTGTATTTATCATATGTTGTATGGCTTTTGTTTTGTGAATCGTTCTTCCTTACTGTGGAGAGTCATCTCCTATGTTTGGAAGATAATCTCACAACTGAGACTCTTTAATGATTATGAAAAGGAGAAAGCTTATAAAAGATGCGCAGTGCGCCAGATAATTTGAAAAAGAGGTATAAAATGAGCCCAAAACTGAAAATATGCGAAATTGCCAAATTGGATACACAAAGTGTATCAAAAATCAAAAGATGCGCAAAGCGCCAACCAATTTGAAAAAGAGGCACAAAATGAGCCCAAACCAAGCTTTCTTCCCTTTCAGATTGTTAAATGTCTTAGAGAAATCTGTGCGCCACTTAATATTTTTAGAAGCTTGAGTTTTGAAAATCTCGATTTTTGATTTTTTACTTTGTAACACTATTATATCAAATATTTTTCTGGAACGAGGCTTGAAAGGATCTCTTTTCAAATCTAATGTCTTTTCTTCTGAATCGGATTTTTATTTTGAAAGAGGTTTGCATCGATAAGGTGCCCGGGGTCGGAGTTACGAAAGTTGATTATTTCCAACCTTTTCTGGATTTCAGCGCTGTCAATCATCCTGTCATTGGTTTTTGAATCTAAAATCAAGGAAAAAATTCTGATTTTCTCGAGCAGCTTGATAAAAAAAATGCTTTTATGTGTTTTTGCGGTAAGTTTTATTCATTTTTTGTGTTATTTTGATTTCATTGTTGTGTTTTTGGGATCCTGATCGATCATCTTCATCCTTCATCTTTTTCTGTTTTCTTCACATCATCCTGGACGATACCACTATCGTCGTGGACGATCCACTTCATCCTGGACGATCCAAACATCGTCCTGGACAATTCGTTCAAAATCGTCCCCACACTGCTCCTGCTGCTGAAAAATTCAAATTATTGGTGATCGTCCTGGAGATCCTTACATCGTCCTGGACGATATGATCCATATCTTCCTGATCTGATCAAACGGCTGATATTGCACCAATTATTATTTATCGTCCTGGATGATCCACCTCATCGTCCTAAATGATCCACGTGTCAGCCACTGGACAATTAGAATTCGGCCCGTCCGACATATTTATTGCATATCGTCCCGGACGATCCACCTAATCATCCTGGACGATACTTTTCGTCAACGGTCATCCAGCCTGACTCCTCGGGATGATCGCCTGTGTCTAATCGTCCTGGACGATATCTGATCGTCCTGGACGATCGGACCGCCTTTTTGACCAATCGTCCAGGACGTCATAAATGACCAAATCAACCCGGACGATCTCGCGATCGTACGGGACGATCAGTCTGTTTTCTATATAAACAGCAGTTTTCTTCATATTTTTCAGACCATTTTTCTTCCACTCTCCTTCTACTTTCTTCCTCTTTGGGTTCCTAATGGCTGGTGGCAAAAGGTCTCGTCAAAAGGGGGCCAGTTCATCCCGGGGACATGTCGATCCTCACTTCCCGAATGCCGCCGATCAGGCGGCTTTCGAATGCTATCGTAATGTGGGGATCACGCACTCTAAGATTGTAAATCCCCGCACTCTCACTTATCCCATTTTAGATCTGTTCGCACACACCTCCCTCACCTTCATTCTGACCTTAGCCTTTCCCTTCAATCTTGAACTCCTTCAAATCTTCTTTGCCAACTTGCGTATTTCCGCGGATTATTCCACTCTTCGATCCTACGTAAATCAACGCCCCGTGGAACTCACGACTCACGATTTTCATAATATTCTCAACTTGTCTGTCACTTGCGATAAAATTCACACGCTTATCACTGATCCTGACTATGATTGGAGTGTCGCCAATCACTTCCTTCACAATACCAACGCACCCTATCATGACAACGCTTGCACTTCCCTTCTCAAGGACGCCCGGACCATTCAGCTGTCCTTCGTTCCTCCGTCATTCCAAAGGTGGGGGATCAAATTCACATTACCCCGCTCCTATCTTTGACCACCTATACATCATGGCCCGTCGAGAATTTAATGCCTCTAATCTGATTATCCGATACATAGAACACCTAACCACCATTAGAGATCCGGGCCACAGGCATCGCCCAAATCTAGCTTTAGGTCATCTTATTCATTATCCCTTAGAGATAAAATATGACCTTCAGTATCCTGTCCCTCCTGATGTCCCTCCTTCCTTCTTCACAAACAACTCATTCCACGTCCTACACAGCACCCGACTATATCCGGAGCCCACCCCGGATGTTGAGGAAGAAGAGGAAGAGGCCGTTCCAGTTCCTGCTGCACCATAGGCACCTGCACCCCTTCGCATTGCCTCTCCCTTTGACCACCTGGTGCAGCGCTTCGATCAGTGGGAGGCCAGATTTGACTCCTACGTGGTTGCCCAGGAGCAGCGGCACGTCGAGGACATCCAACGCTTCACTGACTATGCTGCGGAGCAGCAACAGCAGCATGACCAGGACATTGCCTGGATTGGAGCCCACTTTCATGCCATTCACCATTACTTCAACCCTCCACCGCCACCTCCTCCTTCCGATCAGGATCCGCCTCAGTTTTAGTTTCCTGTTTTGTAGTTGTTCTATTTTATATTTTATTTCCGTGTTCTATTTTTCCCTGCTCCTTTTTGTGATGTCAAAAGGGGGAGTCAGTTGTAGTCGTGTCTGTTCCTGTTTTATGAGTCATGTTTCCTGTATTGTTTTAGTTGTTAAATGAAAATTTGAAAAAAATGTTTGTGTTTTGATCTCTTAGTTTACTTTTATTTTCAAACTACTCTACAAATGTTTGCCATCATCAAAAAGGGGGAGATTGTTGTAAATCTGGTTTTGATGATGATAAATATATTTCCAGTGTGTTTTGCTTGGCTAATCTGTTTCAGGCACAAAAGACCACGAGCCACTCAAGCCAAGTCAAGATCGGGTCCATGTGTGTCCAATGTACTGGTTTTTCATTTTATTGAGTCAATTGTAATGTAATTGATCCCCTAGCTAATTGCACACACACACTCAGGGGGAGAGCTTGAGTGAATTAGAGTTTCTGTTTAATTTTTGTTCAGATTGTCCTGGACGATATTGACATCGTCCTGGACGATCTAGTAAAAATAGAAATCCTAATTAGGGCGACTAAGTTAAGAGGGTCTGATTAAGCAGATCGTCCTAGACGATCTCCGGATCGTACGGGACGATATGCCCAAATCAGAAATTCTCAGCCGCCAGATCAAGTTAGGCAAGTTCTTATTTTTAGATACTTGGTCTGATCGTCCTAGACGATACGTGATCGTCCCGTATGATTCAGTACAATCATGCCTAATTTAATCTGGTAATTAAGGAAAGCAATTTATTTTTGGTGGATACGATCATATCGTCCTGGACGATCGCAGGATCGTCCCGGACGATCTTGATCGTTTAGTACATTTAAGTTGTACGTCCAGAACTATGTACAGGACGATTTAGGGCCTTTTTGAACTAATCATACAGGACGATGTCCCCATCGTACTGGACGATCAAGTCATGTTTTGGTCGTCCAGCACAGATTTCTCTGGACGACCCGAACTGTCTTCTGGACGATTTTCCTCGATTTGCACTAATCGTCTCGGACGATCGCAGGATCGTACGGGACGATATGAACAATTTTTTCTACTGATCGTCCAGAACAGCCAGATCGTCCAGGCTGAAACAGCTGAATTTGAACTGATCGTACAGGACGATCTACCGATCGTCCTGGATGATCTTGGCCGACCAGTTGAGATTTAGGGCAAATTTTAAGCCCTCCTATAAAAGAACTTTTTCTAAAAATAAGAAAAATCTTTTGCTACCTTCCTTCCCTGAGAAACCCTAGAGAGAGAGAGAGTTGGGAGAGAGAAAGAAGATCTTGTGAGGGGGAGTTAGTGAGGGATTCACTAAGGTTGCTCCAAGCACGGATCAGAGTCGTCTTCTCTGCTCGTCATCTTTCGTCTAGTCGGTGTTCGTCGTGGGAGGATCATTCGTAAGAAGATCCGGGGTTCTCTGCCCGCTTCAGGTGGAAGCAAAAGGAATTCGAAGGTTCTCTGCCTGCTTCAGGAGGAAGTGAAAGGAGGTCGGGTTCTCTGCCTCACCGTGTGGTGAAAAGGAGGTGTTTATACAGGCTTCTCCGCCTTGCTGTGGGGGCAAAAGGAGAGACACTTTTTGGTTAGTGCAATACCCGGAGGGGAGGCTCCGGGGAGTGGACGTAGGTCAAGTTGACCGAACCACTATGAAATCTGGTTTGCTTTTCTGATTCAGTTTTGCACTTTACTTTTATGATATTAACTGCTTGGGTGAATATCTGTGGTTGATCTTTTCGTTCTTGTTTATGTGTTTCCGCTACTATATATCGAAAAAATTTTCATTGTTATCGTGAAATTTTTAAATAACCAATTCACCCCCCCTCTTGGTTAGCCTCGGGACTAGTTCACTAGGGCTTAACATCCCTATCGAACTTTCACCCTCTAATTAAGCAATTAAATAATTTAATTAAATGTCAAAACTTCAAAAATCATAACTAATTATAGAAAATTTTAAATTGAGCAAACTTAAAGACATTGGACTCTTAGGTTCTAACATTTATAAAAAATATCAAATCACCGGAATTCATTAAAAATCAAAAGGTCAACATTTTGGTCAATGTTAGATCAAAAATACACCTAAACTTTAAAAAGTTATAACTAATTACAGAAAATTCTAAATTCAATAGACTTAGTGGCATTTTGCTCATCTTAGGGTTAATATTTATTAAAAATAAGGAAACTCCAGAAACTAATGTAAATCAAAAAGTCATAAAATGGACCATTTAATGAATATATTAAAATATTCCAAAAATATATAAAAACTTAATAAATCAACAAAATTCCAACAAACCACTAATCTAATCAATTAAATTAGATAACTAACATTAAAATGCACAACCAACATTCTATTAATGAATTTTTTAGGATGGACTACCTTGAGCTATAGCGCTATGTGTCCTAATGAGGCCTTGGTCCTTGTACCCGTTATGATAATGCCAAGAATGAATTCAGTGTAGTGCAAATCCATGAAATTAATAAATGATTAATTATCCAACTAATTTTAAATCCTTAATAAAACTACATCAATACGATTTTTAGGCTTGATTGCCCTAAGCTATGGGGCTATGTGTCCTAAGGAGGCCTTGATCATCGTGCCCATTATGACAACACCACGAACTGGTTGATGGAAAATATTAACAATTAAAATAAAAATTATTAACAAGATAATCACAAATTTTGATAACTTAATCAGTAAAATAAATCAAAATTAAACCCAAAGATAACTACCGGGTAACTTGGGCCTATGAGGCTATTAAGTTAGCCCCAATGAGGGTAAAATAAATCTCATGGCCCTGGTGTAAACAAAGGCAATTATTATTCAACATAAATAATTAACCATAAATCTCTAATAAATGGGAGCCTCCATACCTTATGTAAATTTCATTTTGGAGAGCATAAGTATATTAAATTTTGAGGCTTAAGGACTAAAACATCTTACTAAAATTTAGGATCTTAGAAAACCAATAATTAAACAACTCTAACACTTAAAACTCATCCTAAAATGAACACTAAAACACTAATACTTAAACTCTAATTAAATTCCCTTTGGCTTATAACAAAATAAAATAAAATATTAAAAAACTTCAAATAACAACCCATTCACAGTACATCCAAACCACACAGCCTGAAGCACACATTGTATATGGCTTGTTAGGGTAACGAACTTTCATTTTAGGCTAGGCCATTTTTCTTTTATATGTACTTTTTTCTGTGTGATGTGGTTTTTATGCTAATTTTATTGCATGTTGGTTGTTATAGTTTGATGTATTATGTGATGCCTTGATGTAATTTTTTTACTATGATTATCTGTGATATGATGTGATGGTTGCTAGATTTCTCCTAGGTTAGGAATAATCTAAATGCTAATAAAATCTTCTACAGTGGCAATGCTCATATAGGGTTATAGAAAATGGGGCTAAATAAAAAAAATTACTAACAAATTTTTTGCAGGTGCTAAATGTGCTAAGCCACCCCTAAAAATAAAAGAGCATGGCCAAGTGGATGTTTTGGCTCAAATGTGAGTACATGAAAACATAATTGCTTAGGATTTTTTTTTAAGATTCTTCAAATGTGAGTAAATGAAAACATAATTGCTTGGGATTTTTTTTAAGATTATGAATATAACTATTTAGGATAGCATGTAGGTTGTATTAGAATAATTTATATTTTTTATGTGTAGATTTAAATTTTAATGAGTTGTGAAGTCACTTAAAATAGAATATTTTAGTATCCAATTTAGAATCCAAAGAGGAAGGAAACACCCCTTCGAGGAAGAGTTCCTTTTATTTGGAGATCCAAATTAGGATGACTTGAAATCCAAAAAGAAAAGAAAACCCATTCAGGGAGGAGTTCTTTTCATTTGGATATCTGAATCCGACGAATCCAAGAAGCTCGAAGAAAAGAGCTGAAGAAGTGAAGACAAAAACATCCCATTTTCAAAATACTTGCATCATTTTATATGATTAGAATCTCGATTGCTGTTAGAGGTGCCCAGCCACTTTTAATTTTTATAGACCCTGGGTTATAATTAAGTGCCACATGGACTTTAAATATTTTCTATAATTAATGATGTGTTTAAATTGATTGCACATTAGAAATTGCCTATTTTTTATGTTTTTTTCTTGCATGCATAATTTGTTTTAGCTTGGAGAATGTGTTTAGGCTCTTAAGAACAATGCAAAAAAATTCTTATACTCATAACTAAAGAAAAAATTTAGACTCACATGAAACAATAAGGGTTATCTTAGAATTAAGCCCAAGAATGCCCAAGAGTTCTCATATATTAATATTTTACTTTCTCTTCCTTTCTAGGCACTTCCCCGCTTGCGGGTCATGGTATACCACTTGACATATTAGGGTATCATTCTGTCTAGGGCATGTTGTGCATTTCTAGGAAAAAACTTATTTTCTATGCCAAAAATTTTTAAAGTTCATCATATATAATTTTTGTACTCAAGGTCAATCAACATGTATTGCATTAGAAACTAATGAAAAGTTAATAAAATTTTAATTATATCGAACATAATCACCCAATATAATTAAAGGGGCCAATTAGGACCTTCTCTAGATGTTGGTCCCAATTTCTCAAAAACTTAAATAATAGCCTATCTATCTTTCATAAAGACCATATTCATGATTTTAAAGTGCTTAGGTGGTTTAGCTGGCACTCCAATCCAGGTTGAGACAAACCTAGATTTACATTTCATTAGTTAGGTTTGGGTCATTATGATTTTGTGCTTAACATAGATTTAGGATCCGAGGTGGACCTAAAATAATAAGTCACCAACCTCAAGAATCTAATCCCAACTTTCTAATAAATGATAACTCAAATTAAAATTTTTTTTGATCCAACATTTAAAGCCCAACATAAAGGATAGATTGGGATGTTTTTAAATTATTTCAGAATCCCAAAAACCTCCTACGTTTTATCATTTGGTCTCCAAAAATAAGTGCTCAAAATTGATTCATTCCCTATTAAAATTCTCACCTCATTCCTTTCATATCACTCCTTGAGAATTTGAAATTTCTACCATAATTATAATCAGGAGTATTCATACGAAGCCTAAATATTCATATTAACTATGAAGGCTTACCTTCGTAGGAGATTTAAAACCCTAGAAACAATCAAACTCCATTTTTTAGCTCCTAAATAAAATGGGAACAAGAAATTATTCTCATAGGGAAAATTAAAATCAAAGACGAACATCACCATATATGATAAGTCATATTTTTTTCATAGAGAGATATATCATTTAACAAAATGTCTTTGAATATAAAATTAATGACAATGCATCTAGATTACCATAGCTAAATATTTAATCGAATATCATTTTGACCCCCCAGGATCATATATAGTTTCTTCTTGAATTTGACTACGATAGTCATGATGAAATTTATGATTTTTAAAATGAACCAATTAGAGAATGATATTTTTACCACCCAAGGTGATATGTCATTCATAATGGCGAGTTCAGCTACAAAACTAAAAGAAACTCAAAAGGATTATGTTTGAATTTTCCTAAAAAATATAATTACAATTATTTTTCACTTTTCAATAATGTTAGCAAACACTGATCTAGTAACAGTACAAGATTAATGAATTGCAAGAAGGAATATGTTTGATAGTGAGATAGCTGGCAGTAGCCATTTTGAAAAGAAGAACGGCTTTATACCTGTTGAGTTCAAAAGAAGGGGACAATCGATGGTGATTTCTTCTAGATCTGATAAAGGCAGTGTTGCTAGTTTTGGCGGTTCTATTAGTGAGGCTCCATTATGTTAGAAGTATGGCAGGAGAAATAGTGGTCAGTGCTATAGAGCATCAAGATTATAATTTCTTTGTGGTTTACACAGACACAGGATGGTTGAGTGTTCATACGGCGGATTTGATAGATGTCCCAATTTGAGAGCTGATAGTTTTGGGCAATCAATAATGGGTAGGCCAAGGATAGCACCACCTGACCATATTTTGAGGCTTCCGATAACCAAAATGTTGGTCTGGTATCATGAGATATGCATTCTTTAGGTTTACGAGGTACTGGTAGTTTTGTTAATTTGACCCTATATAACCACAAATTTATAATCTAATACAGCAAAGGGACAGTGTGTCTTCAAATATCATGATAGGCATGACTTATATTTCTACATTACCTTGCCATATTTTATCTTATTCTAGTCCTAGCTATTCTTTCATGTTATAGTAGTACTTTGATTCTCTTGGTTTACCTTTTATACTATGACCTATTTCTTTATATGTGGTTTTGCCTATGAGAGATAAAATGGTAGCTAGTATGGTATATTTTTATGATTTTGAGTTTTCTGATTGGGTTTGGAGGTCTAGTTTGATTTTATAGCTTATTTTTGCATTCAAAGTTATTTTGGAAATGTAACAGACGAATCAGTATGGGGCTCAAATCGATTGTTTAAAAAAGAAAGTGATTTCGAATCAGAATGGTGAGAGTCTTATATTTTAGAAAATTAAGGGTATTCTTTCTTGTTTGATTTTTTCTTTAGAGGTGGATAGACTTTGGTGGAAAGATAGCCCAATAGTTTTAGTATATATTAGAGATATAAGGATCTCTTTTATATTTGTGAGTAGTATCCCTATAGTTCAAAAGTTTTCAAATGTCTTCTCTTAGAAGTTAATGACTTTCCTGTCGAATAGAGAGATAGAGTATTGTATTGATATTTTTTGGGGTACTATTTTAATTTGTAAGCTCCATATCAGATGTCGCCTATGGAACTTCTGAAGTTAAAGCTACAACTTTAGGGGTTGGTAGACTGAGGTTTCATTCATTCTAGTGTCTCCGTGGGGAGCACCTATACTATTTGTAAAGAAGAAAGATGATACCTTATAAATGTGTATCAATTATAGGGAATTGAATAAGATAACTATCAATAATAAGTATCCTTTTCTTAGAATCGATGACTTATTTGATCAGCTAGCAAGATGTTCAATATTTTCTAGAATCGATCTGCAATCAAGTTATCATCAGCTGAAGGTGAGAGAGGAGGATGTGATGAAGATTGCATTTAGCATAAGGTACATGCATTATGAGTTTTTGGTCATGCCATTTGGAGTCACTATTGCCCTAGCGGTCTTCATGGGTTTGATGAAAATAATTTTTTGCGAAGTATCTGGACCAGTTTGTGATAGTTTTTATTGATATTCTAATTTGTTCCATATTTGAGGAAGAGCATGCAGTACATTTGAGGATTGCTCTAGAGATTATGTGGCTGCATCAATTATATACGAAGTTCTCAAAGTGTGAGTTCTGATTGAGTAGTATTTTATTTCTAGGATAGGTAGTGAGCAATGTAGGAATTTCAGTAAATGCCTAAATGGTTCAAGCTATTTCTAATTGGCTAAGGCCTACTATAATTTCAGAGATTTATCATTTTTTAGGCTTGGCTAGTTATTATCAGAGGTTTATCTAGAGATTTTTTTTCACATTTCTTTTCCATTGATGAGACTGACTCAGAAGTTAGTTACTTTTGTAAGAACCCTAGGGTGTGAGGAGATTTTTTTTACTTTTGCTCTAATTTTAATGATTCCTTCAAGTACATATGAGTTTAGGTTTTCAATAATGCTTCACTGAAAGGTATATGAAGTATGCTGATGCTTCATGGTAGGGTTATTGCATATGCATCTTGATAGTTGAAACCATATGAAAAGAATTACAAGAAATATTATTTGGAGTTAGCTACTGTTATATTTGTATTAAAGATTTGGTCACATTACTTATATAAAGTCAGATGCGAGACCTTTACTGATCATCAGAGAAGTACATCTTCACTCAAAAAAATCTAAATTTGGGATATAGGAGATGGCTAGAGCTGATGAATGATTATGATATGTCTATTCAGCATCATCCTGGTAAGGCTAATATTATGGCAGATACTTTGGTCATCTAGTACTTCTATTTTGTTACTTTTATAGAATTTCTTATTTGATATTTGGAGAAGCTAGAGATAGAGGTAGTGTCTGGTGATATAGATTCTAGCTTGTTAGCTCAGATGATTATTCAACCTACTCTACAGGAAAGAATTCTGAAAGCTTATAAATTAGATACAAAATATCTAAAATTGAGTAGTAAGATTAAGATTGACAAGAGACCTGATCTTTTCCTATCTAATTATGGTATCATTTTCTATAAGGATAGATTGTGTGTTCCTTCTGTTGGTGGTCTAAGAGCTAAGATTCTACATGAGAGGCACATTATTCAGTCTACAATAGTCATCTAGGAAGTAGTAAGATGTATAAAGATTTAAAAAGTATGTTCTAATAGTCTAAATTAAAGAAAGATATAATACAGTTTGTTTTAAATATGTGGTCTGATAGTTGGTGAAGGCCAAGCATTTGGTCTTCTATAGCCGTTGCCTATTTTAGAGTAAAAATAGGAAGAGGTGACGATGGATTTTTTATGGGTTTTCTAAGATTGAGACAAGAGCATGATGCAATTTGGCTTATAGATGATTGACTGATGAAGTCTGCACATTTCATTCCTATCTAACAAACTAATTTGGTAGACAGGTTGGCACAGATATATATTATAGATATTATTAGATTACATGGAGTGCCAAAGGTGATTGTATATGATCGTGACGATCAATTTACCTACATGTTATGGAGAGGTATTCAAGCAGAGTTGGGTATAAAATTTCACTTCAATACAGCTTTTCATTCACAGATAGGCGAATAGTCCTAAAAGACTATTCAAGTACTGGAGGATCCTCTGAGACTCTATGTTATGGATATTCAGAGTAGGTTGAAGGATCATTTTCTACTGATAAAGTTTATGTATAATAATAATTATCAATCCAACATAGGTATGGCTCCTTATGAGGCTCTATACAGTATGAAGTGTAGGACCCCTTTTCCTTTGACAAGTGTGGGTAATATATAGGTGATTAGGTAAGCTTTTATCGATAACACTACAGTAAATATCCATTTGATCAGAGAAAGATTATGATCTACATAGGATAAATAGAAGAAATATTATGATAAAAAACATAAGCTAGTTGAATTTTAAGTTGGTGATTTAGTTTATTTCAAAGTCAGTCTTATAAATAATGTTAGTCAATTTAGAAGAATTAATAAGTTGAGTTTAAGGTATATTAGGCATTTTGAGATTATTCAGCAGATTGGTCATTTTGCTTAATGGTTACTATTACATGATCACATGTTAGATGCACTCATTATTTTTGATGTATCTTATTTAAGAAAGTGGATATCTAATTCTTGGAAGAAATTATCTACCGATGATATTGAAGTTCATCAAAATCTGCACTATAGGGAAAGGCCCTGGAGAATTCTGGCATATGATGTCAGGAAGTTGAGAAGTAAATAGATTTTGATGGTCAAGGTGCAATGGAAGCACATAACCACTCGAGACGCTACTTGGGAAAATGAATCTGAGAAGCAATAGCTATATCCATGTTTATTCTAACTTATTTTGATTTAGAAATATGAAGGATGACATTGTTTTGAAGAGGGGAGAGTTATAAGACCTCTAGGATCATAGTACAATTCAAACTAATTTGGCCCTATTAAAAAAATGTAAATATTTAAAATTGTATATTTTGAACCCATTGCTTGTGTCTGGAAGTATTTTAATGCTTGAAAGGTTGCACTTATTCTACAATAAGTCCCAAGGGTCTGAAGTGATTTTTAGCTAAATCTAAAAAATATTACTTTTTAAGCTCCACAGTGTTGGGTGCTGAGTGCTGTGGTGCTGCTACAATACCGGATGCCAAATAGTGACATTTCATCGCTATAGTCTCAGATTTTTGAAAAATAAACTAGCACTATAAGGCTAGGAGGTAGTGTCACAATGCTAAGCTACTAACTACACTTTAAACTTAATATTAAACCATTAATCCATTCATTCAATCACAAGCAATTGACTGAAGAGAGAGAAAGAGAAGGATTTGGAGAGGAAGAAGAGGGACTTTGAGCTGCTTTAGAAAATTTTTAGCCATCACAGTAGTTGAAAAAGTTATTTGTCTCAAGGTAGGTTATGTTTTGCTTATCTTAGTTTTCAATAATTTGATATTTTTGAGATTTTTCTGATAAAATTGATATTTTTATTGCCAAAAAATAAGGATAACTTTATATTGGTAGAACTTTCATCACGTAACTTTTTATGCATTATAGAGAGTGAGAGTCCGAGATTCTAAGCATTTTGAATATTTTTTAAAAAATTTTCATTGGGTGTTTTAGAATTTATATAATTTTTATTGAATAAAAATAATTCAAAGTCTAAAAAATTGTGTAATAATGTAATTAAAATCTTAAAATGTTCTTTAGCATAATCTCTGATAATTTGGTTATATTTTAAGACTATGAATATTTACTCAATATTGTTTTTATTTCCTATTATTAATGTATTTTTTTGCATTTTATTGAATTTGGTATAATAATGATTTAATAAATTAATTGCATCAAAAATATGAATATTGATGAAAGTAATATTAGATGATGTGATGTGGTGTTATGCAGAACTAGTGAGCTACCAAAGTGGGATTCAATTATGTCAGAGCAAGCATGCTATCGAGGTTGGATTATGTTATGCCTTGGCTAATGGGTTATCGAGGTGGGATTCTTTTATGCAATAGCCAATGGGCTAATGAGGTGTGATTTTGTTATGCTGAAGCCTAAGGGCTATTGAGGAGGGATTTTGGTAATGAAGATATATATATAAATTTGGACAAAAGTGCCATTTTGATAATCACTCTGACAATCACTATGAAATGTTTACTCATAATTCAGTTAGTTTTAGTATTAATTTAAATGCATTCAATTTAAGTACATGTTTCACATTTTCATACAGTACTTCAATTTATTTTTATAACACAAAATTTTCAATCATTTTGTTTAAATTATTAATTCTATTTTAGGCTATGATAACCTACTGAACTGTGTTAGCTTACTCCTACTTTTGCTTCCATATTTTAGGTCAGAGAAAGGTTAAAGAGCAAGTTAAGCAGCTTTTGATATTAGGCTCAGATCTGTGCTATAGATATACCCTTTTGGTAGTTTTATTTTAACAGGCTTGGGTTTTATTTGGTTATGTTGTAAGTTTCCAAGCATTGTTGTGGATACTTGAGATTGCATAAATTTTTCTGGATGAGAATAGAAAATCATTTTGAGATTTTTTGGCCTTCCACTTTATATAATATTTAGTAGTGGCTCTATGTTGTATATAAATTTGAAGTTTTATTTTAGTACTTCTCCAAGTGGATCTTGGGGTTGAAAGTTTAATTTATGGGTGTTAGACCACTTGAACTACAATAGCACACCAAGAGGGGGGTGAATTGGTGTTTTACAAATTTTCTTTCCAAAAATCCTTTTTGATAAATTTAATACCATGTTCAAAACTTAAGTTTAAAAATGGATCTTGTAACGCAAAAAAATAATGATATGAAAAATTAAATTCAAATTTTTTGTTTTGATTTTATATAAAGATAAATATGAAAATATATTATTTTCTTTTTAGTTTTTATATTTTATTTTCCTTTTCTAACAAAAACTAAATTCAAACGAATCTCAACATTCTAAACTCGAATTTGCGTGAAAGTAAACTGCAATAAATTAAAATTTTAAAAAATTCATGAGCGGTAAAAATAAGAAAAAATACACCTGAGATTTTTAGTGCTTTGATCTACCTTGACCTACGTCCACTCCTTGGAGTCCTCTACTCTGAGTATTGCACTAAACTCTTAGTGACTCTTCTTTTACCCTCACAACAAAATAAAGAAGCCCCTTATAAAATTTCTTCCACCAACCCAATATGATAGAGTAGTTGAATCCCTTTCACCAACTGTGCGACAGAGTAGCTGAATCCCTTTCACCAACAGTGTGATGGAGTTACCTGTGGCCCTTTGAGTCCTAGAGGTTCTTCCCAAAGTTTCCCTCAAGTAATACTTTGACTCATGGAGGAAGAAGGTGGATGATGATCAGAGCAATCATGTGAAAACTCTCTCTCTCTCTCTCTCTCTCACTCCCTTGATTCCACAAGGCTATTCTCCCTCTCTTTTAACACACTTTTCTCTCCCAAGCCCGAAGCTAACTTTTCAAACTCTTTATCGAAGAAGAATCAAGCTCCTTGACTGCCAAAGACTTTTCAAAATAAAATAAGTGTTGTTTAAAAAATAGGCTCCAAGAAAATTCTAAAATTTTAATTCAGTCATCATTGTTTGTATAGTATGATTTATAGATCATAAAATATAATTAATACAATTCTCCTACCATAGTTCCTTATGATGAATAGCCTATAGGATAATCAGTTAATGTGCTTTAGCTGATCATATTGTACGAAGGAATAGTAATATAGTATAATTAGTTCAACTCTAGATCGGATCATGCAGGATGAATAAAAATCATCTAGAGAGCCCTCGGGTGATTCAGAAAGTACAATTTTTGGATGGTACAGGGTGAACTCAACTTCATCTAGAGACTCCTCAGGTGATTCGTACCGTACGATATATGTATTATACATTACGATATGTAATCAATCAGATCTAATTTGATTGTTTAATTAACTAACCTAGTTAGGTAATTATTTAGAAAATCGTATGGTATGAAATGACTCATACTATATGAATATTACAAAATTTAAATTTGCCTATTTTAATTAAGTTTGATTTGACAGCAATGTTTATGATTATAGCTGATTATCCAGTACGATGTGCTATTTGTACTATACATTTAGTTATATTTTAAAATTATTATTTTATTTAAATAGGTGATAAGTAGGAGAAACTCAATAAACTCCAATAATATTTGTAATAATCAAAATATAGGCTCAAGCTCTGGGATTGCAATAATATCACATTTGTTGATGATGGCAGATATTATTGGTTAATTTGCAAGTTAATTATGTTTTTCTCTAAAGTTCTCCCCCTTACTAAGTGGTATCTTCTAAAAACATAGGCTATATATTATTTTTAAATAACATGGATAAAAAAATTTGAACACAAAAAATGCTGGAAATAATCTACACTAATGATAAAAAACTAATTACAAGCCAACAACTTCGTACTCTCCCTTTTGACATTACCAATAAGGAAGATACTAAGACTGAAAACTATAAGAAATAGACACTATAAGGAAATAAACATAAAAAGAACACATAAACTACAAGGAATAAAATAACAAGCATAAAATATAGCTACTTGTAGGATGATCCATGATCAAGTGGAAGTGGTGGATGAAAATAATGGAAGAGCACAGAAAACTAATTGCTAAACCACTGCAATCCTCCTAGTGTTGTTATGAAAGCTACTCCCAACACAGTGTAAACTACTTAATATGAGAATCAACTTTAACTCTAGTCAAGCAAAATGCTCTGTCTAGGCATCCTATTGATAATTATATTTGAGAAGAGGGGCAGGCTATGGTGGTGCTTCCCCTACTTCTTCTTCTTTTGACTCAGAAATGTCTACTGGGGATCTACGACATTCACTATAAATAATTTGGAAGGAATGATGAGTGAAGAATGTAGGAATATTTTCAAATAGTGTAGGATAAGTAAGGATATATTTGGATTCTAGGATGTATCCAATGATATATCTTAAGGAAAGATTTCACTTTTGTTGGGCTCGTAGATTCCAAATGGAGGTTGATTTTAAATATATCAAAAGATTAAGTCATAAACATTGAATTGGGTATTGAGCATACAGTAGTAGGTGACTAGGGATAAAAGTGGAGTGATATTAATATAGTCACCAGCTTTTGGTATGAATTTTTTTGAAGAATGTGCTTGATGACCCAAGCATTGAGGACTAGTGTGCTGACTAAAGGCTGGTGGTATGCTAGAATGGAGTTCCTATTAAGGGTGTTGACTTGGGTCTAGTTGTAATCTATGGAACTAAAAATAAAATGTGGAGCAGGACTAGTAATAGAAAGGTGAAGAAGCTCATGAAGATTATCTAGGGTGAAAGTGACTCTACATTGATAGACTTGGGATTGAAGAGTGGTGTAGTCAGAGGTGACATGAAGATTTAAGAAAAACTCTAATAATAGTTTAATGTGGTATGGAAACTCCAGGCAAAAGATGAATTGGCATGTATAGGAGATGAATAATTTGAATACCTAGTATGAGAAAGGTTCTTGATTAAGAACTTTAGAATCAATAATGGAAGCTCCTATGTATCGAACATATGCATCTTCATCTTCCTCGTATTGAACCTCAAATTCAGCAGCCGGTGGAGCTTCGCACAACCTCACTTTTGTGGAGCCATAGAAAGGTGAGTAAGAGAGTAGAGTTAGAAAGGAGAAAGGAATTTGAGCTTGAAGGTGTAATTAAAATGACTATTTTTCCTTCCCTTTTATAGCTCAAGTTGAATGTATGGTATGATCGGTGGTTCATATAGTATGATAAAGTCTGCCTAAAATGTCTCTTTGAGAACGAATAGCTAACGATCAAATCTTATAGTATGATCGGGTGTCATACTAGATGATCATTATAAAATCCATCATCATCCTAACGAGTCATTGGTATGACTATTGACTAATAGGTATCGTATAGTACGATGAGTAATATGAATAGTACAATCAACAATAATGAATCTAAAAGTTTAATTTGGGTTATTAGACCTACTTGAACTGCCCAAGGCACACCAACAGAGGGATGAATTAGTGTTTTAAATTTTCTATTTTAAAAATCTCTTTTTAAAAATTTTAACTAAATTCACAACTTAAGTTCAAAATCAGATCTTGTAATATGGAAACTAATGATATGAAAAATTAAATGCTATTTTTTATTTTAATTTTGTTGAAAAACAAATGTGAAAAAATATTTTTCTTCCTTTTTTATTTTCATATTTTACTTCTTTTTCTTTCTAAAAAAAGTTAAACTCGGTATTCTCAACTCAAATTTATATGTGTGTGAAATAAAAATGCAAAAAATAAAGTGCTAAAAATAAATAAGAATGAGCACAACAGATATTTATAGTGGTTCATCAACCTTGACCTGCATCCACTCTCCGGAGTCCTCCTCTTTTGGTATTGTAGTAAACATTATAGCGATCTCCTTTAGCTCCCACAACAAGGTGGAGAAGCACTTATAAAATCACTTCCACCCTTCCATCATGTGGCTGAGAATTTGAGTCCTTTCTACCCTCCTTGTGAGGCAAAGAACTTGAAGTCCTTTCACCCTCCTCATTAGGTAGAGAACCTGATATCCTTTTCATCCTCCTAGCGAGGACGAGAAGCTGGAATCCTTTTCACCCTTTAGTGAGGCAGAGAACCCGATGATCTTTGGCCTTAAAGACTTTCTCCTTGGAGTAACCCAAAGATCAACAAAGACACTTGGAGGAACCAAGGTGGAAGTTTACTTGGAGCACCTGTATGAATCCCTTCACATTACTTCTCCCTCGCACATAACATCTCCTTCTCCCTCACCAGGACTCCAAATCCTCTCAAGCACTCTCACAGAAGTCTCACAAAGGCTAAAGACTATCAAAAAGTATAATGATAATCATTTAATACGAGGCTTAAAAATCCTAAATTTTTAATTCTGTCATTCTTATCATAGAATAAGATCAGAGATCGTATAGTATGTTAAGTCATTTCATCATATTAGTAATATATGATGAACAGGGGTCTACACGATTAGTTTAAATACTTGAACTAATCATACAATATGATAGCAAGCATCGTACAATATGATTAGTTCAACCGAGTAGGATTTTTGTACAGGACGATTGGGTATGATTAATTATCTTCATTAGAGATCTGATCATATAGTATAATCAAAAGTATCAATTAATCCTAATCTAATTTCCTAAATACTAGATTATATTAGGCAAGATTTAATTACATCGTACAACATGATAGGGATCATACGATACGAATAATTTAAACTTTGAAATTTAAAACATTACCTAATTTGTGATTGACGATATGGGTTTTGAGTTCTACTAATTATCCTATATGATTGGTATCATATAGTATGGTTAGTACACATAAATAATCATATTGAAATGTTTTAATTAATCACTAGTTTACTCAGATCATAAAGTATGATACAAATCATACAATATGATCTTCACAGAAATTAAAACATTTAATTTTTCTCCTGGTGCATGTGTGCACGGTTGCTAAACTGGCATACACCTTTACATGACTTTTGACTCAAGAAGTATAAAAATAAATACATTAAAATGTAGACTCTTACAAAATATATCAAATCTATTCTACCCAGTCTTGCGTCAAGCCTTTTGCATGGTGTATGATGAACCTAAAATGTTAATGTACACATCACAAATATATATTAATAATATCAAGAAGACCAAAGTAGAAACCCAATAGTATTTGTTATCATAAAAATCATAAGCTCGGGATCCTGGATTACAAAAAAATCATCCAGAATAGTTAATATGACAATAATTAGGGCCAATGAAATCTTATGTGGATCGTACAGTATGACAGGTGTATCATATAGCATAATGTGAACAAATTTTTATGTTTTGTGTGTGATGATCAAGAAAAACTCAAGCCAGAAATACATACAAATAATAATCATTCATTATAGAGATAACTAAATTGGACAAAAATAAAATACATAACATAAAATTGCCAAACACACAATCATGTTATAACAAGGAAAACCACTACACTTTATGTCTACCCCATTTTCTCTAAGCATTAATATTAATGACTCCTAGTCTAGTCCTAAGTGTACTGATAGAGTCATAACTGAGGGGTTTTGTAAAGATGTGCCAATTAATTTTTTGAAGGCATATGATGCAATTTTGTCTCCCTTTGTTATATGATCCCTAATGAAATAACATCTAAAGTCAATATGCTTTATACAAAAAATATTGGATTGGATTCTTTAAAATACATATAGAACTAGTGTTATCACACATAATAGGGATAGTGCCAACAAAAATCCAAGGTCAAGAATTTGTTGCTTTAGTTAAGACTTGGGTAACATAATTTCTTATAGTTATGTATTTCGCTTCAGCAGTGAATAAGGTTATATAATTTTATTTTTTACTTGACTAGTAAACTATAGATTTCATTTTAAATTAAGAAGTGCTAGAGGTGTTCTTTCTATTTACTCTAAACCCAGCAAAATCTAAATCTGAATATCCTGCAATTTCAAAGGTGGCGTTAGGTCTATGATATCAGATGCCTAAGTTTTGGTTGTTTATAAGATATATAAGAAATCTATTTACATCAGTCATATAGGATTCTTTTAAATTAGCATAAAATCTAGCACAAATATAAATAATAAATATAATATCTAGTGTTCTTGTGATCAAATAAAGAAGTGATCCTATGATTCATCTATACTTCTTTTCATCGACTGATTTTTCATCTACATCTTTATCAAGTTGGATGGTTGAGCTTATTGGTGAATTTATATTTTTTGAAAATTCCATATCAATTTTTTTAATATATCTTTAATATATTTAGTCTGACTAAGAAAGGTACCACCCTCTCTTTACTTTATACTAAATACAAAGAAATAGCTCAATTCTCCCATTATACTCATCTCAGACTCCTTACACATAGTATCTAAAATTTGTTTACATAAATTTTCATTTATAGATCTATTAACCTCATTTTTGTATGAGGTCACCAAGATCCATCCAGACTTATGCTTGTTGATATGATGGTTGATAATCATCCAGTGGTCAATCATCTAGAGACTAATCAAATTCTAATTCAAACTTCAATCCAGCCCTACACCAACCTTCAATCAATCTTCAATTAAGCTTTGATCATATCCAATTATCAATAATCATCTATTTGATTATGATTGATGTGTATAATTCAAATTCAATCAACCAAACCCAAAGTCCAGTTCAAATTTAGAATTCCAGACCAAAATTAAAGGGTAAGGCCCTTGTCCTAAAACCATTTTGAGTGATTTTTCAATCACCTTAAAACCCAATCAAATGACCCCCGATTCATGATCTATCAATTGCATATTAATTAGGCATGTGCCAAGGGTAAACCTTCCAAATTTAGTTCAATTTGACACCTCTAACCCCAGAAATTCAATTGAAATCCAAAGGTTGCAAAACCTTTAAATATTTACAGCCTATGCCACTAGACCTTCAACTTTGTAGAATTTGACCATGGGACCTTCCCCAAGACCTTTGAACATGTCCAAAACCTTTGTTATGACATGTTGAGTATTAAATATATTTTGGTGGACCTAGGTTGACTAATAGTTGACCATGGGTCCAAATGACCAAAATGCCCTTTAAGGGGAAATTAGAATTTTCTCCAAACCTCAACATAGCACGATAAAATTAAACCTTGAAACCTCTTCTAATGTATCCTAAACATCATTATGAGTGCATTGGACTCAAATTCAAGCCTTCATTGTGTATGAATGACCAAGTTAGTCCATGTTGACCAAATTGCCCCTAAAGGGTCCAAATGGTCATTTCAACCCAAATGACCACTCCATCACATGAGGTCACCTCCATTGATCCCAAGTCACTCATTTGAACTTGTTGGAACCAAACCCAACCCCTAGTTTGATCTGGTTGACCAAATCAACTCTTAACCTACACCAATGTCAAAATCAAAGCTCACAGCCATTTTAAACTAATTTAACCTCTCAAAATCATTCAATTGGACATTCCACTTATATCCAAAATTTTCCCAAGTTAAATCACCTCTAATTTCACTTGGTCAACCCAATTGGAAGGGTCAAAATGCTCTTTATTCTCATGAATTTGGGAAAAACTCTAAACCCATGACTTTAAACACTAGGCTAAACACTCAAATAGCCTAATATTCCTCCTTAATTTCCACATCAGCCCCATTAATAGGTTTGAAGAGTGAAATGGTCAAATGTGCTCTCACATGGGCTTAGGTGGCCATGCAACCTTAGCAATCCATGCATAAATTCAAAATTTGGTTTTAATCTGATGTAAAGTAGTCCATGCCCATCCTAAAAAGGTCCTAGTGCAGCCTCTAACCAATGTTTAAGCTTTGGTTCACCCAAATGAGGGAAAAAGCATGTGGTCCCCTCTCTATATGAGCCAAAGGAGGCCCTCTCATGAACCAACCTTCCCCCTAGCTTTTAACAGCCTTAGGGGACACTTGGCACCCATCCAAACCTCCCTCAATCAAATCTAGGCCATTTTATTCAAAAGTAATGGGTTAAGTGTGGGGACTTTGGCCTAAAGCACTCATTCTAGCTCATTTCACTAAAACCCTTCCTCTAGAAGCCTCCAAGTCTCCCAGTTCTTCCCCAACCTTCTCCAACCCTTTCCTAAGCTTTCCCAAGCTTTTCTCCACAACCCAAGCCTCAAATCACCATTTTGGTGAAGAGAGAGGGTTTGAGTGAGAGAAAGTGAAATGTGCAACTAAACTTTCAATCTAGCCATCATTTACTTCTAGAGTCTTCAATAAAGTTGTAGAGGATGCTCTCAAGAGAAAAAGGAGCCCAAGAACTTAAGAATCCATTCATTGGTTTGTAAGTTATCTCAACTTTTAGGTAGAAATCAAATTTGAAACTACATAAAAAATTATAATGCATGAAGCCTCTAAATCTAGACATTGGAAGATTAGACTACCATAAATCTATATTTCAAATTTTATTAAATTTGGCCAAGTATTTTAAAAGTTATAACCATTTGAATTTCTAGTTCAATTTGATCTAAAAAGCCCTGTTCAGATCAGAACCATCCGATCGTAATACACGCATGATCAAATGGTCAACAATGCATCAAACGGCATGACTCATTCGACAAAGCAAATGATGGATCAAGCGTGGAACATTTAGCTGGTGACATGGCTCAATCAGAGCTATTGATCACCTGCATTTTGATTCAATAGCTGGATCAAGATGTTGACTCACTTAAGTAAGTTCGAGTATCATGCCGCATGTCGCCCGCCCATGTAGCCACGCATCCCCCAACACCGTTGAGCCACCGCATATGCTAAGCATTAGGCCATGCTTACGCTACATGGCCTGCTGTTTGGTTTTTTTATTTTGAATTAAAAGTTAATTTAAATGGCCAGAAACTTTCAAAATTTATAGAAATTTCATTTTTTTAACTAAATTGAATTATTTTTGTGTCATTTGAAAGGTGATAATGCTTAGTATATATTTTTATCACTGAATTGTGAGTTATTTGAGTTTGTTTGAATTCAATTTTTGGCAAATTTCTCATAATCTAGTGGTGAAACTGGACAAAACTTTTGGTAAAATTTTTTTGAGCATCTTAGGCATCTCTTATGTTTTTCTTAGGTCCAGATGCTCAATAAATTTATGTGTGGTGAATTGACAAAGTGATGGGTCCATTTTGTACCCAAAACTTTGAAAATTCATAACTCTCCAAATTGGTATAATTAGGCTATGTGTTTGCCGTGGTGTGCTTGTATTTGTGTTAGGGCTAGCTAGACAAAGATTAAAATTGACTAGAACACTTGTGTCACCTAGCAAAAATAATTAAGGTCATGGTCTAGACAACTTTGATACCCTAGAAAATTCTATACACACCCAATAGGGAATTTTCTTAGTTAAAATTCATCCCTTCAATGGACCCTGAAACTTTAAAAAATTATAATAAATCTAATTTATCTTCAAAAAATATAAATAATATATCAATAATTCTAAATGCCCCATAACTGGACCTTCAATTTGAGCTTATTTTAATTTTTAATGAGAATCAATATTTAATTAAATTAAATATTTAAAAATTATCAATAATTCTAAATAATTCTCAAAAATTTGAAAACACTCCCATGGGTTATCTTTAACTTTTGGGAGTGATTTCATAAAGTTTGGAGCAAAATCATTAAAACTCTTGACCTCATTTTTGTATGAGGTCAGTAGGACCAATCCAGAACTTAGGATCATTCCAATCTTTAGGATTTAATCCTGACCCTAGGATCAATCTGATCTTAGATCAATCCAGATCTCAATATAATTTCAACCTCTAATTAATCTAGATCTTAGTTCAATCTAGATTCAATTTCCAGACTTATCTAGGACTTTAGGACCTATCTTAGATCTTAGGATTTCTATATCCTGAGATGCCTCTAGATCCTAAGATTCCTCTAGATAATAGGATTTCTAGATCTTAGGGTTATTCTAGACCATAGACCTTAGGATATTCCTAAACTTTAAACCTCAGGATTTCTTAGACTCTAGAATCTCCTAGAATTCAAACTCTAAGATCCCTCTAGATTTCATTCCATAGGATCTGTTCTAGACCCTAGGATTCCTTTAAGCTGATCTGAACTCCAGGACCTATTCTAAATCCTAGGATTCTTCTAGATCAATCCAAGCTTCAATTCAATCTAAACTTAATTCAAATCCTATCATTCAAGCTCAAAATCCAATTCAAAACCAGATTTCCAGATTCAAATCCAAGGCCAAAGGTCTAAGTCCTGAAAGCCTTTTTCAGCAAATTTTTGAACACCTCAAAACCCTATCAAATGACCTCTGATTCAAGATCTATTAGTTCCACACTGATGTGACATGTCTCTAGAGGCAACCCTCCAAATTTGAGCTCATTCTGAGGTCTCTAACCCCAGAAACTGAATTGAAATCCAAAGGCTGTAAAACCTTCAAATATTTACAGTCCATGCCACTGGACCTACCACCCAGTGTATTTTTATCCTGGAGCTTTCTCCAAAGCTCCAAATCACTGTCAGAGCCTTGATTATGACCCACTGAGTAATAAACTGCATTTTGTTGGACTCAATTTGACCCCCAGTTGACCAGGGGTCAAAATGACCAAAATGCCCCTATGGGGTGTGAATAGTCACTTTGGTCAAATGACCTCCAAATCAAATGCAGTCACTTCCAACAAATTTCAAATGTCAAACCAAACCTGTTGAACCCACTTCCAGCCCCTGGGTCAACCTGGTTGACCAAGTCAACCTAGTTTGACCAAATAGGCCTTTATGGGTCAAAATAGGTCATTTTGACCAAATGACCTTCCCAGACCTTGGGACCACCTCCATTAGTCTCCAAATATCATTTCAAATCTGTTGAACCCATTTCCAGATCCTGGACCCACTTGGTTGACCAAGTCAACCAGGGTTGACCTAAAAGGCCCATTAAGGCCCAAATAGGTCATTGTGACCAAACAACCTCTCCAGGCCTTGAGATCACCATCAGTAGACTCAGAATGTCATTCTAAATTGATTGAACCCAATCCCTGACCCTGGGTCAACTTGGTTGACCAAGTCAACCTAGTTGACCCATTAGGCCCATTAAGGGCCTAAACAGGTCATTTGACCTAGATGACCCATTTAAACCCTGAAACCACCTCCACTAGACCCCATTCATCATTTCAAACCATTCCAGTTCAAACCCTAACCCTGGGTCAAGTTGGTTGACCAAGTCAACTCAGTTGACCCATTAAGCCCATTAAGGGTTCAAATAGGTGATTTGACCCAAATGACCTATTCAAACCCTCAAACCACACCTACCAGACTCCATTTATTATTTAAGATTAATCCAGCCTAGACCCTGGCCCTAGGTCAACCTGGTTGACCAGGTCAACTCAGGTTGACCACTTTCAACCCTTAAGCTCATTTAAACCCAATCAAGCTCCAGATCGATTTCAAACTCATTCAAACTTCTTTGATCACATTCCCCAATGATTTGGACTTGACTGGACCCATTGACCCAGTCAACAGTTGACTTAGTCAACTGAGTCCAACTCTAGTCAAAATTGACACATTTGAATCAAATCAATGACTTTTAATGGATCAACTCCTTTAAAGCCTTCAAACCCTCAAAACCATTTCATTTGATGCTTTAGATACCCTTGAGCTCATTTGAAATCAAGTCATGATTTATTTGACCAAGTGAAGTCATTTTGATTTGGTCAAACCTTTTCAAAACCCCCTTTCATTACATCAAACTCCAATCTTTGAACCCTCAACCTCTCTAAAGCATGTCAACCAGCTCCTCATGATACTCTAGCTGCCACCTCACCAATCAACAAGTCAAGTTGACTGGTCAAACAGTCAAAACAAGGCTCTAGGGAGGGTCAAAGTTGGTCAAATGACCTTTTGAACTTTAACCCTTCAAACTCAAGCCATTCCAGCAGTCCCAATAGACCCCTAGGCCTTCCCTCATGCCACCTCAACTGCCATGTGGCATGGGGACCAGTCAAAGTGTCAAATCTAGGTCTTAGGATGGTCAAACGTGGTCAAATGACCCCCTAAGCCTAATCTCTTCTAATCCAAATCATTCCAGCAAGTTTAAATGTTCTCTAGAACCTTCTCAGGCCCATTTCCAGCCTTTAGATTGAAATCAAACGGTTTGTATTAACTCCACATGCTCATATGGGACAAAAGGGGTCTTTACACGTCATCAGTCCTTGTGTCCTTGATACCCCTGCTCCCACCAACTCCCTGGACAGATGGCAGCATCCTAGCAACCTACTAGAGCAATCCTAGTCGCCCATTCAAGCAGAGGACATCTCAATAGGGGAAAATACCCTAAGGGAGCTTGATTCGAACCCTAGCATTCTCTCACCTTTCAAGCTCCTTCCAGACCGACTCTCTATTCTTTCAAGCTCCTATAGAACTCCCACACACTTTCCCACTTAAATATAGCCGGTCAAAGCCATCGCCGACGAGCTTTCCGACGAGCAAAAGGCTAAATCCATCCAAAGTATTTAGCTCTTAATCCAGGCGTCAAAAGCTCAGGGGGTCTTCTACAAAATTATACGTGGACAAACCACAAATTCAGAGAATCCAAAAATACGCAAATCCAATGGTTAGTTTGCTCAAAATCCTTAACCCTAGTTAAATACACTTATATTTAATTAACTTTTTAGTAAGTGCTTATTGAATCGTCCAAATGCTACCACATTGATTCTGTTCATGCATGCTTACTATGCTTAAAATTTCGTTAAAAATCTTCGATTCGATTAAGAGAAAACTTAAAAAAACCATTTCTAGGGTGTCACTCGTAGCCTGCTGCAAGTGTACGCTTTCTGGACCGTTGATCGCACGATAAACGGTCCAGATTTAGTCCTTTCACGGTATTTTCGAACGGCAGATCCCATCCTATGGTGAGATCTTCGTCTGGCAGAATCTGAGCCCTTGATCCAGAACCGCGGGGTCGAAATCCCACCGTCTGATCTCTCCCCGCGAGGTCAGAACTGCGGGATCGAATCTTGACCGTTGATCCCTTAATGCGGATGATCCGATGGCCGCTACGCTCTATTTGACGTGGATAAGTGGCGGCAATCATTTCCGCGCCGCCACTAATCATTACCCGCCGCCACACGTTCCAAGCCCGCAAACCAGTCGCTGCCGCGTGTCCCACTCAGCCGCCGCGCGACTTTGACCTGCCTATCGGGAACGGCCACGTGGCAATCCGTTGTTAGAGATAATTAAATAGTTTTAAATTAATATTAAAACTATTTAATTATCAGAAAACTTTAAAATTTTATTAAAAATTCAATTTTAATCAAAAAAATTAGTATAATATATCAAACTGCTCGGATTTTTTAAGCTCTTTATTTTAAAATTAAAATCAAGTTAAAATAATTAATATATTTTAATTAATCTCTAATATTTAATATTTGAAATTTTATAATTAATATTTGACTATAAATAATCTTAACATTTTAATATTTAATTAAATTTTGAATTAAATATTAACTTATATAAAAAAAAATTTCAAGATTTATTTTAAATATTTTAAATCATTAAGAACCATATTAAGATACTTTAATCATTTTAAGTATTTTAGATATTTTAAATGATTTCAATTATATAATATTCTAATATTTAATTAGTTATTGATTTAAATTATTTTTAGTAAAGAAAACTTTACTTTAAAATAATTTTAGATGTTTTCAAATATTATTTTGAAAGTATTTGAATTATGTCTTTTTCTTTTAATCTTAAAACCAAAATAATTTCAAAATCTAAAGTTTATTTTAAAATTATATATGATGAACTTGAGAGCCTTGAATGTGGATCTTGAAATTTTAAACATAGATTGAAAATAATTGAACTGAATTAATGTGGAATGATTAGTGAGTAATTGTGTTCCAATTATTCACTAATCAAATCATTAGTTATATTAATTATCATTTAATCCTTGCATGCTTAGGATATACACACACCACTTAGTTTAAGGCTCTCTTAGACTTAGGATTGATTGTGTTTATATGTGTGCATATCATGCATGTTATGTTAAGGGTTAGAAGAATTTTGATTTGAACCCATTTAAATTTAGTATCATTAAGGACAATAATTAAGGACTTTATTTAGAGAACTTAAATTAATTCTCATAATTAGGATTTACACCCTCTTGACTTGAAATTCAAACCATTTGAACTTAGTGACATACTCAGCCCATAGAAAATATCTCACTGAATTTTGAAATCATTAAGCATCTTAATTAATTTAATTAAACTTAAACCTTAATTAAGCCTTTAAACCTTCCAGAAATTGTAATAAATCAAATTTAAATCTAAAAATTACATACAACCCCTCTAACTGACCAGAATTAAACCCCTAATCAATGAAAAATAAAAACCTCTTGACTGGACTTCAAAAATAAGTTTAATTTAAGTTTAATTGAAATTCAATATTTAATTAATTTAATTAATTAAAAATAATTAAAAATTCCAGAAAATTTCCAAACACTTGGAAATCACTCCTTAGGTCATTCCTGACCTTTGGAGTTGATTTCAAGAAGTTTGGAGGTCATTTGGATTCAAACCATAAAAAGAGTCTTAATTAAACAATTTTTGAAAATTCAATAAATACTCAAAACTTCAAAAATTCATAACTAATTCAAATAAACTCCAAATTGAGCAAACTCAAAGGCATATGACTCATCTTAAGGTCTAATATTTAACAAAAATGTTAAGTTTCCAGAAATCAATCAAATTTGAAAAAGTCAACTTTTGGTCAAACCTAGTTCAAATTCAAGTCAAAACTTCAAACCTTCATAATAAAATCTAGAAAAATCCAATTTTAATGTACTTACTGTCTAACTGATCGTATTAAGGTCTAGTATGTTAATAAAATATTAACTTTCCAGAAAACATTTTAAATTAAAAAGTCAAATTTTAACCCCTTAATTAAATGATTAAAATAATCCAAAAATACCAAAATTTAATAAATCATTCAAAATTCCAGAAAACACTAATTCAAATTTAAAACCAGCAATCAACCAATCTTAATTAAAATTTAATCAACCTTCAAACTTTAATCAAACTCAAATCACTTAATTATATCGGGTACCACTAGGTAACCCAGGCCTACGAGGCTATTAAATTAGCCCAAAGGAAGGTGAAATAAACTTCACGGCCTCGGTGTGAAACAAAGGTGGTATCCAATAAATAATTAAAATCAAATTTAAAATCAATTTCAAGTCATTACAATTTAAACTCAAATTAAAACTCTCTTGAAACCTTTCAACCAACCAGAACCTCAAACAACTTCAATCAAGTGCCTATTTAAGACATATCAAAACCACACAGCCTACCTCACACACTTTAGATGGTTTGCTAGGACAAACAACTTTAGTCTTAGGCTAGGCCGGTGTTTACTTTTCTGCTGTGTGCCAGATTTTCAAGCTTTTACTGCATGCTGTTTGCTAGTGATAGAATTGATGTGATTGTTTATTTACTTTCTACACTCTGTGATATGATTGATTGTACGTTAGATCTACCCCTAGGATAGGGACGATTTATACTAATCTAATCTTATGCAGGTGGCCATGCTTATACAGGGCATTTAAAATTAAAGGGGGCAAAATCATAATTATTAAATTTCACAGGTGCTAAGCATGCTAAGACCCCCTTTAAAATTAAAAGAGCATGACCAAGTGTGGCTGGTTTGAGCATTTTTTAATTTTTAATATATTAACTGCTTGGGATGTCATTTTTAAACTGCTGATTATTAGGATAACCTTGCAGGATCGAGTCTAGATTTTTCAATTTTTATCGATGTAATTTGAGATGATATTTGAGTTGTAAATGTTAAGTGATTTGAGATTGAGATGTTTAAACATCCAATTTGGAATCCAAAGAGGAAGGAACATCCCTTAGGGGAGAGTTCCTATCCATTTAGAGATCTAAATCAGGATGAAGTTCAAATATCCAAAGAGAAAAGATAACACCCCTGATCAGGGGGAGTTTCTTTTCATTTGGATATCCAGACCCGACGATCCAAGGAGTTCCAAGAAGATGAAGAAGCGAAGAACGAGAAGAATCTCAAATCTCAAAGTCACTTGAGTCTTAGGAATAGAAACCGGGTTGTAGTCAGTGGTACCCGGCCACTTTACTTTACTGCAGACCCTGGGTTGTATAATTAAGTGGCACTTGCCACATGGACTTTCAGTTTGAGCATTTATTTATTTAATTTAATTATTTAATTGATTTGATTTATGTGTTGATTGTGATTAAGGACCAGCATGCTTTTAAAAGTTTATTTGGCGCCCTTGCATGTCAATTTTGATTTAGCCTGGAACCCGATCGGAGGCTTGTGAGGGTACGATCATTAACTATTTTTATTTAAACAAAATTAAAAAATTTAAGCTCAGATAGAAACTCTAACGCTCTTAAGAAGTAAGCCCGGACTCGCTGGGAGTTTTTTATGCATACATATTGAACCTTCTCTACTGTGTTAGGCACCTCCCCGCTTGGTAGACCACCCGACCTATTAGGGTGCAGTTCTGTCCAAGGGGATGTTGTGCAATCTTTAGGATAAAACCTATTTTTTAAGCCTGATTTTAAAATTGCTTCATTTTGATTTAAGCATTTCATCGAGTCAATTAGCATGCATTGCATTAGATACAAATTAAAATTGAGTCTAATTCTTAATTGCATTTTTATTCAGACATTTAATCCAACATATGTTAAGGGGTCAATTAGGATCTGCTCTAGATGTCGACCCCAATTCTTTAAACCAATCATAATCAATGTTCCTACCACTCTTGCATAATTGACCTGACTCATGGTTTTAAAGCGTTTAGGTGGTTTAGCTGGCTCCCTAATCCAGGCCGGGGTAAGTCCAGATTGCATTGCATTAGCTAGGTTCTGGGTCACTAATTTTTAGTACCCAATTTTAGACTTAGGTTCTGAGGCAGATGTTCAATCCTAAGACCTCAACTTTCCAGGGATCTAATTCCCACCTTCTAATAAAATTGACCACTTAAACATTAAAATATCTTTCAATCTAATTCAAGCCCAACACTTAGGATAGTTGAGGTGTTTCTGAAGCAATTCAGAATCTTAAAGCACCTCCTACCATTCTTCCTTTGACTCCAGAAAGAACTGCTCAAATTTGATCCAATCCCTATTGAATTTCTAACCCTTAACCTTCTTTGACATCTAGCTTTGAAAACCTTAAATAAAATTCGTATCGCTATTTTAATCGAGAGTTTTCGTAGCAAATTTTTGGTTTCCTATGATGTAATTAACTACGAGGGCTTGCGCTCGTAGGAGATTTAGAAACCCAGACCAGATTTCAAAATCAAGCTTTTCAAAATTTCAATTAATTATCTTTGGGAAATTCAAAAGACAACGATCATTACCCTCATTTTCAAATGATCGATAATAGACGATATCCTCTTTCCTAGGAAAGATATATCGTACTATTATCGTGATCTTGATTATGAAATTAATGATCTTTTTACTAGATTATTATAGCTAAACATTGGATTTAACATCATTTTGATCTTTTGAGATCATATGTTGTTTCTCCTTGAGTTTGACTACGATAATCAGATAAATTCAAAGATTTGTAATCTGAACCTGTTAAAGAACGATATGTTCGCTTTTTGAGGTGATATATCATTCATAATAAGTGTTCGATTATAAAATTTAAATTCCAGAAATTAAATATTTCCCAAAGAAAATTAAATCTTTTTCAAACCTATATTTTTCAATCAAACATCTTTCAATTAAACAATTTAAAATTTAATTAATCACTCAAAATTTAAATAAAATTCATAATTAATTTCAAAAAATTCTAAGACGACCAAACTCAAAGGCACTAGACTCTATTTAGGGTCTAGTATAGGGGTGTAAACGAGCCGAGTCAAATCAAGTTTTAGCATTACTGAACTTAGCTCATTAGTCAGAAAGTGAGCTCGAGCTCAAGTCAAGCTCAAAAGATGAGCTCGAAATTGAGCTCATCCCACTATAAACGAGCTTGAGCTGGCTCATGGGCCACTCGATTTCTCATACATCCCATTTTTTTATTTTTCCCTCCCAGTTCTCAATTTCCCACATGTAAATGATTGAATGGAAAGTTTTTATTTTTTCTGCTTGTGAATGGATGCCATCTTGAAAAGCTGCCATCTTATAAAGAGCAATTTTTATTAATGAAAAGCTACCTTCACTTAAAATGAGACAATGAAAATAAACTAAAGTTTATGAATTAACATGAAAAACAACTGTTTGGTTCCCATATTACAAGCTGGCTACCTTCACTCGGGCTCGAGCCCGTGGGCCAATAAGCTTGGCTCGCAAGCTCGTTAACGAGTCAAGCTCAAGCCGGCTCGGCTCACTTACACCCCTAGTCTAGTATTTATTAAAAAAGTCAAATTACCAGAAATAAGTCAAAGTAAAAACGTAAACATTTTGGTCAATTATAGTTTAAATTTGACTCAAAACTTTAAAAATTCATAAATTAATAAAGAAAAATCTAAATTTAGCAAACTTAACGTCTAATTACTCATCTTAGGCACTAGTATTTGAATGTTTGTAAAGTTTGTTAAACCTTTAAGAATAAGCTAGAGGCTAACCAAGAGGGTGGGTGAATTGGTTATTTTAAAAATTACTTAAAGCAAAAAAAAAATCTTTTTATCTTTTTAAATATTTTAAAACAAACAAGTTTATCCCACAATATGGAAGCAAATTAGGATCACAATAATCAGAAATTTAAACCACCCTAAAATCACAAACGAGAGTAGAAATTAAAATGCAGAAAATTAAAAGAACAAATGCAAAGAATTTTATAGTGGTTCGGTCAAATCTGATTTACGTCCACTCCCTGGGGGCCTCTTTTGTGTATTACACTAAACATTTTAGTGCCTTTCCTATAGTCCCCAGAGCTAGGTGGAGAAGCCCTTACAGAATCACTTTCACATTCCCAGTGCGGCGAAGAACCAAAAGCTTTTATACCCTCCTGATGACTGTAGTGAACCTTGGATCTTCTAGACCCTCCTGGTGTAGGTAGAGAACCCGAATCCTTTTACTCCCTCCTGGAGTAGGCAGAGAACTTGAATCCTTTCACTCCCTCCTAGAGTAGGCAGACAACCAGAATCTTTTTACTCCCTCCTGGAGTAGGCAGAGAACCTGAATTTGATGCTAAAGAATGTCTCCCAAGAGCCACCAAGGAATCATGAAAGAAGCTTGAAGAAGATGATGTAAACCTTGCTTGGAGTAATCTTTGTGAATCTCTCACAACTGCCCCTCACAATAATCTCTCCCTCTCTCCCAAAGCTCTTTCTCTTCCTTCTCTAAGCTCTCTCTCAAAACAAGTCGACAGCAAAAGATATTACGTAAGACTTTAAGGGAGCTTAAATAGGGAGCCTCCAAAAGACTCCCTAATTTTTAATTTTTCACTTCTGATTGTCTAGTATGATCCATGATTGACTGTATGATTTGTTCAAAATTACCTTTTCAGCTAGTATAAACTCCACCCTACTATATGATTAGTACAAGTGTTTATATGGATTACTTAGTATGATTGAGAACACTATCCCGTCCGACTTGTACAAACATATAACTATTCATCCCAGATGATGGGCGGTGTTTAAATATTGTCCCATGCAACAATCGGATCTTCATGTATAATTAAGTACATCATCTGGTAAGATTAGTATAAATATATAACTAATCATCCTAGATGATAGGTGGCGTTTAATTATTGTCCCATACAAGAATCGGGTCATACAGTACGATCGTCTCCAATCGTCCTGCATGATCTGAATGAGCAGTTTAATCATAATTAAAAACCTAATCACAGGATCAATTTAGGCAAGATTGTCATATATCATACAGTAAGATATAGATCGTACAGTACGATTAGACACATATTTTGAATATTAAAATATTACCTAAATTGTGATTGGCAGCTATTTTGCTAATTATAACTTATCATCCTGTATGATATAGATCGTACAACACAATTAGTTTAATCACTCTTATTTAACAGAGGATTCCCTAATTAGGGTTTTCTAGTTAACAGATAATCTAGTACGGCAGAAATTGTACTATACGATTAGTTTAAAAAACTAAAATTTTTTTTAACTCACAAACTCACTCCCTTGAGTGTGTATGTGCAAGGTTACTCAGCTTAGTATCCACCAAATACTTAACTTGACTCAAGAAAGATAAAAAATACATAGAAATTGAAATTACAGACTGACTCAACCCCAGTTTACCTGATCTTGAGCTGATTGATATTGCTAGTGGACTTATAGACTTGAAATGTAACTGAGCAGGGCAACAAAATAGATATGTAATAATGATAGTAATAAGGAAATAATAATGTTTGTTATCATCAAAATCACCACGCTTGGGCCTAGATTTGCAACAGTATTTAGAAAAAGTAACAAAACTCCAGAATATAACTTAATTTAAAAAGTCAAAATTTAACCCCTTAATTTAATGCATTAAATAATTCATAAAACTCAAAAAATTCAATAAAATTAAAATTTCAAAAAATATTAATTTGATTATTAAAATTAGTCAACCAACCCCTTAATATATAACAAGCACTCCAAAGATGAAATTTTTAGGATGGACTACCTTCAGCTGCAGGGCTACGTCTCTCAAGGATGTTATATTTTATTTTTTATTTTTTATATTTTATTTTGTTCTTTTTTTATTTTTATATTCTTAAAGAAATGCACAACAGTAAATACCAAATAGTAAACAACAAATAAGAAACTAAATTCATTAACATAAAATATGTAAACAACTAACAATAACCAACAAACTACTACTCCCCCTTTTGACATAAAAAAAAGTGAAAAAAGAAAATACTAAATAGAACAAAGTAAATACATCACAAAAAAATAGATAATCAATAGAAATAAAATAAACTAGAACCGATAGGGATCCTGATCAGGAGGAGGAGGAGGTGGTGGTGGTCGAAAGAGGTGGTGAAGAGAGGCAAACTGATCTCCAAACTAGTCCATATCCTGGTCATGCTACTGATGTTGCTGCTGTGCCACATAAGCGTCAAAGCGAGCTAAGTCTTGGTCATGGTACTATTATTGCTCGGCTATGTACGAGTCAAATCTAGCCTCCCATTGATCAAACCTTTAAATCAGCTAATTAATAGGAGACTGCTGGCGGATAGGAGCTGGTGCTTGGGATTGTTCTTCTGCTACCTCTTCTGGCTTGCGGTCAACATAATAAACATTGTGGCTATGAGCACTGTGAAGGGCATGAAAAGAGTTATTGGAATAGAAGACTGGGAGATAATTAGGTGGTACAGGATATTGAAGATTGTATTTGGACTCTAGGACATAGGAAATATGATGTCCTAAGGCTAAATTGGGAAATCTCTTATTGTGAGAATCTCGAATGACAGTTAGATTTTTAAGGTAGTGAATAAGAAGGTCACTTGTAATGAAGTCAATTTTAGCCATTATGAAATATGTTTCAAGAGATAGAACAAGGGTATTATTTATCCGATCACCAGTATTTGGAACTATGGAGTTGCTAAGAATATGTTAGATGATCCTAGCATTTTATACTAATGTGTTAATAGTAGAAATATGATAGTTAACAGTGGATTCTCTTAGAACTGTGTTGGCTTGGGTCCAATCAAAATCAGGATTTACAGCTTGAATGTGAACTTTTTCACCAGTAGTAGAAAGATAGAGAAAGTTATGGAGGTCTTGGTAGGTAATCTCTACTGGCCTCCTATTAACAAAGGATTGGAGGGCAGTACCCTCACTATTAATTCTCAAGCTTACAAAAATTTTGAAAAGTAATTTAGAATTGAAAGGAAAGGCCAAAGTAAGGATGAATCCAAGAGTGGTATGGGAAAAAAGTTCAAGCACCTGAAAGTTTAGCACCTCTTAGTTGACTATCTTAGACAGGTTAATTCCAACACTTTTATAACGATGATAATCTACTTTGTCAGCTTCTTCAGTGAATTTAGGATCGATAGTTTGCCTAGAGGAACTACCCGTGAGAGCTCAGGAATGCTTTCCACCAGCCATTACAAGGAAGGAGAGCTCAAGATTGAAGTGAATGATTAGAAGATTGGAATGGTGCGAAGAAATTGAAAGAATTCTTGCTGTTTAAATAGAATTGGACTAATCATACAGTACGATCATAAGATCATACTAGATAATATAGTGTAATCAATTCATCCAGATGATTGGTCAAAAAGGGGGTTATATTATACAGTAAGATCATACATTATACTAGATGATTAGATACATGATGATCTTCTTGAGGTGTTAGCCTGTACAATCATTGACCGACTAGATCATACCATATGAACATGTGGATTATGCTAAAAGATTTGTCATAAAGGATCATTTCAACTACATTCAAATCATCTAATGGCTTCTGCTCTGTGGATCATACAGTATGAAGAACGAATCATATGGGATGATCACCAATAATTGATTGATATCAACCATTGGATGTGATGTGATCATATAAGTGATGTTTTATTAAGATCATACAATATAATATGAATCATATTGGATGATGTGAATAAATATAGAAGAACTTAAAGAATGGAATGTGATAATCAGGAAGGGTTCAAAATAAAAACCAATAAAAAATAATAGAAAATTGATCAAAAAATATGATAAAAATAATAATAAGATAAAATCATGAAAGTTCGTTAGGGATATTAATCCCTTGTGAACTAGTCCCGAGGCTAACCAAGAGGGGGGTGAATTGGTTATTTTAAAAATTCATGAGCAAAAATGATTTAGAAAAATCTTTTTGAATGTTTTAAAATAATTACAAATTTGTGATGATGTGCAGATGTTCAATAATAAAAGAATAATAATTACAATCACACGAACATCAACAGAAAAATAAATGTAGAAGATAATCAGAAAGAACATACCAAAGTTTATAGTGGTTCGATCAACTTGACTTACATCCACTCCACGGAGCCTCCCCTCCGGGTATTGCACTAACACTAAGTGACTCTCCTTCTGCTCCCACAGCAAGGCGGATAAGCCTGTACAAAACTCCTTTCCACTAACCCGGTGAGGCAGAGAACTTGGACTCCTTTTGCTTCCTCTTGAAGCAGATTGAGAACCCGGACTCCTTTCACTTCCTCCTGAAGCAGGCAGAGAACCTGGATCTTCTTGCGGATGATCCTACCACAGAGACACTAGCAAGACAAGAGACGACGACCGGAGAAGACGACTCAGATCCTTGCTTGGAACAACCTTTATGAGCACCTCACAAACTCCCTATTATATGATCCTCTCTCTCTCTCTCCCAAGCTCTCTCTCTCTCTCTCTCTCTCTCTCGATTTTCTTTGGAAAGGAAGGTGGCAAAAGATTTTAATGATTGAACGAAAAGATCTTAAATAAGAGGGCTAAAAAATTGCCCTAAATCTCAACTGGTCGTCAAAGATCATCCAGGATGATCCTTAGATCATCATGTACGATCAGTGTAAAATAGACCCTTTTGGCCTGGACGATCTGGTTCTTCTGGATGATTAGAAGACAAAATCCATTCAGATCATCTGGAATGATATTACGATTGTCCTGGATGATTAGTTTAAACTAGGAAGATCGTCCAGTAGATTTCTGGGGTCGTACAGCCAAATAATGCTGGACGGTTTTAAAATGAATTGATCATCTAGGATGATATGTATATCGGCCCGTATGATTAGTTCAAAATCAGGAATATCTTCTAGCAGATTTCTCGGGTCGTCCAGGTGAAGTGCTTCAGACTGTAAGGATTTTACATGTATCGTCCAGGATGATATTACGATCGTCCAGGATAATATGATTGTATCAATCAAATATTAATTACTTTCCTTAATCACCAGATAAATTTAGGCATAATTATAAAGGATCATTCAGGATGATACACGTATCGTCTGGGACAATCAGACCAAAATTCTAAAATTAAAAACTTGCCTAACTCAGTCTGGTGGCTGAGAATTTTTGATTTGAGTATATCATCCTGTACGATGGGTCTATCATCAAGGATGATCTGCTTAATCAAACTGACTTAATATGGTCGCCCTAATTAGGATTTCTATTTTCACTAGATCATTCAGGATGATATTAATATCATCCAGGATGATTTAAACAAAATTTGAAATAGAAACTCTAGCTCACTAAAACTCTCCCCCTGAGTGTATATGTGTAAGGTTACTTAGCTTGGGGATCTGTTACATTACACTTGACTCAACAAAAATGAAAAAGTATATTGACCCTGAACCATGAACAGACTGACTCGATCTTGAGCTGGCTTGAATTGGAATTGATCCTGTGAACCTGAAAGATTAGAACCTCAAATAAAAATAAAATAGTTTACTATCATCAAAATCATAGTCCTTGAAACCAGATTTGTAACATATCAAAGTTCTTTTTTGAATCGATCTGCTCCAGTAAATAATAAATTTACCTTATTATCATATTTATCAAACACAACATGAGTGGTCTCATCTACCACTAGTGTCTTTTTATTAAAAACTCTATAGGACTTCCTAATATTTTAATACCTTAGGAACACTCCTTCATTAGATTTGGGATCAAAATTTCCTAGTAGAGATTTTCCATTATTTAGAATAAACACTTTACATCCAAAGACATGAAGGGGAGAGAGGTTGGGTGTCTTATCCTTAAGGATTTCATAGGATGTCTTGTTCAACTTGGATCTAACATTAACCCTATTCAGAACATAACAGGCTATATTCACCGCTTCTATACAGAAGTATTTAGGAAGTGAGTATTTAGCTAGCATGGCTCTAGTGGCTTCTACCAGGGTCTTGTTCTTCCTTTTAGCTATCCTATTCTATTGAGGGGTCCTAGGAGCTTAAATTTGTGATCTATCCCTTGCTCCTTACAATAACATTAAAAAATTTTACTTTCAAACTATCATCCTTGATCACTATAAATTAACAGAATTTCATAACCTAGCTTTCTCTTAATCCAAGTGGAGAATGGTCTAAATTCCTCGAATAATTCACTTTTATAAGATATGAATCTAATCCAAGTAAACCTCAAGTAATCATCAACAATCACATACCCAAAGACTTTCCCTCCTAGGATTGCAATGCTAACAGGTCCAAAGAGATCCATGTGAAGCACTTCTAAAGGTTTACTAGTGTTAATGTCCTTGATTGAGTGGAAGGAGGATTTGACTTATTTTCCTAATTGACAGGAATCACATAGGTGGTCCTTAGTGAACTTGAAGTATGCCTCTCACTAAGTCTTCTTGGGTGATTTTTCTAAAGGTTTTTATACTTGCATGACATAATCTCCTATACTATAACCAAAATTTATCTATAACAGTTTTTAGGAAAAGAGAGTTAGTAGGTTCAATATACTTTAAATCAAGCACGTAAATATTATTGATTCTTTTTCCTTGTAGCATAGTATTTCCATTTAAGCTTATAATACAGCTGGTAGATAAAAATTTGATGATGAAGCCTTTATCACAAAGCTGGCTTATACTGAGTAGGTTATATTTTAAGCCGTCTACCAGTAATAAATTTTCAATGAGGAATTTTTTTGAACCAACTTATATTACGCCCACCACTACCCTGGTGGTGTTATCTCCAAGTGTCACCTTGCCTCCTGCCCTAGCCTCCAATGAAATGAATTTATTTACATGTCTAGTCATGGGCCTTGAACATTCACTGTCTAGGTACCACATGCTCTCATGAGGCTTTTTGTGAGAGCACCCCTACAAAATCACTAAGGGTCAGATTTGGGAACCCAAATAAGTTTGGGTTCCACCTTATAGAATATGGGATGAAATGCTTACATGCTATGCTGTAATTTATATAATTTTGGTCTCCACACCAAATGTGTTCTAGGGTAGATAGTGCAAGTGTGGGAGATATGTCCTAGCATGCCACAAGAAAACATCTAACTCCAAGAAAAGGGTTTACTAATTTATGTGGGTTATGGTGCCTCATCATAGGTTTGAATGATGCATGTTGTGGTGACGGATTATGTAACTGTACAAGTGTAGGTGATGTTTTATTTTCTTTGAAAGCATTTAATTTGATTTATAAAAATTGGTTTCCACTTTTAAGAATTTAATTTTTAATTTTCAATGCAAGCTCCCTATCATCAGCTTCATCTAAATATGCGTTTAATTTCTTAAATGAATCTTCTAAATCAATATGTGATGCTTTTAAGGAATCATGCTTATCAGTCAGGTCAAGATGCTTCTTGTTTAAAGTATTAAGTTTATCTAATAAAGCCATGTGATTACTATCCAAAGTGGAATGATCTTTCCTGAGGCATTCATGCTCTTTCTGCAGATTTGAAAAGTTAGATTTGAGGCTTTCTTGTAACTTCTTGAGCTTCCTATATGTAGTATGAATTTTTTTAGAAACTTCAAATAATTCATTATAGGAAAGCTCACATACCTCCTATTGATTAAAATGATCAAGCTAATTATCTTCCATTAAGCACAAGTTGGTTACCTCCTCTTCTGCTCGTATTTCAGATGAGTCTAAAGCAGAGTCTGCCCAAAAAGCTTTCTGAGTCCTTTGCTTGCCCTTTTTGACTTAGGTTTTTCTTCACCCTTCTCCTTGATTAGGTGATTTTTTAGATTTGGGCAATTCGACTTCAAGTGCCTTGGCTTACTATATTCAAAATAGATAACCTCAGTAGAAATCTTAGATTTTTTATTAGCTTTACCTTTATTCCATTGCTAATATTGCTTTTACTTTTTCTTTAGAAAGCTTTTAAATTTTCTTATCATTAGTGCAATGTCATCATCAGGTGTAGAATTATCACTATTAGAATCATTTGCCTTTAGGGCTATAGTTTTCTCCATTCTCTTTTCACCTGCATCAAGCTGTCTTTGACTCACTCCTTGCTCGTAAGCAATGAGTGATCCAAATAAGCTATCAATAGGGTAAACATTTAGATCCTTAGATTCAGTAATAGCAGTAATTTTTATATCATAGGAAGTAGGTAAGCAACGTAAGATCTTGTTAACTTTTTTATAGCTGGTAAGTTCTCTTCCTAAGACATGTAGGGAAGTAATAATCTGAGTGAACCTAGTATACATTTTAGAAATTGATTCATTAGATTTCATATGAAAGAGTTCATAATCTTGAAGCAGAATATTCAACCTAAATTATTTTTCTTTTTTTCCTTCATAAGTTATATAGAGTTTGTCTTAAATCACCTTGTTAGTAGTGCAAGTAAAAACACACATATAATCTTTAGATTTTAAAGCATAGAAAAGGCAGTTCAAATATTTTGCATTCAGTTGGGCTAAATCTCTTTCTTCTATACTTTATTCAAAAAAAAGGAAGTTCAGTTTTAATGCCATTAACAAAGCATGGAGGTGCAAAATATCCTTCTTGAACTAACATCCACATAAGATAATTTATAGATTGTAAAGAGGTAGCCATGCAAATTTTTCAAAAATTAAAAGGAATATTATCAAATAAAGGTGGTTGTGGGATTGAATATCATTCCATGGTATTACGATTTCCAAAGTTAGCTATTGATCATTTTTCAAAAGTTTTCTAAAACTTAATTTATAAATCGTATGCTCATACCACTTGAAAGTTTGTGAAGATTGTTAAACCTTTAAGAACAAGCCAGAGGCTAACCAAGAGGGGGAGTGAATTGGTTATTTTTAAAATTACTTAAAGAAAAAAGAAAAATCTTTTTATCTTTTTAAATATTTTAAAATAAATAAGTTTATCCCACAATGAGGAAGCAGATTAAGTTCACAATAATAAAACATTTAAACCATACTAAAATCACAAATGAGTGCGAAAGTTAAAATGCAAAAAAGTAAAAGAATAAACATAAAATTTTATAGTGGTTCGATCAAATCTGACATACGTTCACTTCCTAGAGGACTTCTCTAAGTATCGCACTAAACCTTTTAGTGTCTCTCCTTTTGCCCCTAGAGCTAGGTGGAGAAGTCCTTACAGAATCACTTTTACCTTCCCGGTGTGGCAGAGAACCAAAAGCTTTTACACCCTCAGGGTGACGGCAATAAAACTTAAATCTTTACACCCTCCTGGTGTAGGCAGAGAACTCGAATCCTTTTACTCCCTCTTGGAGTAGGCAAAGAATTTGAATCCTTTTACTCCCTCCTAGAGTAGGAAAAGAACCTGAATCCTCTTACTCCCTCTTGGAGTAGGCAAAGAACCTAAATCTTATGCTAAAAAATGTCTCCCAAAGCCACCAATGAATCACAAAAGTGGCCTGAAGAAGACAATGAAAATCTTGCTTAGAGTAGCCTCTATGAATCCCTCACAAGTCCCCCTCACAAGAATCTCTCCCTCTCTTCCAAAGCTCTCTCTCAAAATAAGTTGACACAAAAGATTTTACATAAGACTTTATCGGAGCTTAAATAGGGAGCCTCCAAAAGATGCCCTAATTTTTAATTTTGTGCTTTTGATCGTCCAGTACGATCCATTATCGTACTGTATAATTTGTTTAAAACTACCTTTTCAGCTAGTACAAACTCCACCCTACTGTATGATTAGTACACATATTTATATGGACCATCCAGTACGATTGAGAACTTTATCCCATCTAATTAGTACAAACACATAGCTAATCATCCTAGATGATGGGCAACATTTAAATATCATCCCATATAACAATTGGATCATCTTGTATGATTGAGTACATCATCTTGTACGATTAGTACAAACATATAACTAATTATCCCAGATGATGGGCGGCATTTAATTATCATCTCATACAAGAATTGGGTCATTCAGTACGATCGTCTCTGATAATCCTGTATAATTTGATAGAACAGTTTAACTATAATTAAACACATAATCGTATGATCATTTTAGGCATGATTGTCATACATTATACAATATGATATAGATTGTATGGTATGATTAGACACAGATTTTAAATATTAAAATATTGCATAAGTTATGATTAGCAACTATTTTGATGATTATAACTTATCATCCTATATGATATGGATCATATAGTAGGATAGTTTAATTACCCTTAGTTAATAGAGGATGCCCTAATTAGGATTTTATGGTTAATAGATCACCCAGTATGATATAAATCGTACTGTACGATTAGTTCAAAAAATTAAAAATTTTTCCAACTCACCAACTTCCTTGAGTTTGTATATGTAAGGTTACTCTGCTTAGTGTCCACGAAATATATGATTTGACTTAAGAAAGATAAAAATACATAGTAATTGAAATTACAGACTAACTCAACCCTAGTTTACCCGATCTTGAGCTGATTGATGTTACCAGTGGATATGTGGACCTGAAATATTATTAAGCAGGGCAACAAAATAGATATATAATAATAACAGTCAAAAGGAAATAATAATAATTGTTATCATCAAAATCACAATGCTTGGGCCTAGATTTATAATAGTATTTAAAAGAAATACTAAAACTCCTTAATATAACTTAATTTAAAAAGTCAAATTTAACCCCTTAATTTAATGCATTAAAAAATTTATAAAAACTCCAAAAATTCAATAAAATTAATATTCTAGAAAAAATTAATTTGATTATTAAAATTAGTCAACAAACCTCTTAATAAATAACAAGCACTCCAAAGATGAAGTTTTTAAGATGGATTATCTTGAGCTGCGGGGCTACGTGCCCTTAGGAGGTTTCATCCTCAAGCCCACTGTGACAATGCCATGAATGGATTCAATAGAATATAAAATATTAAAATCAATTAATTATTAATTATTCAATTAACGTTAAATTTCTAATTCAACTACATCAACTTGGTTTATAGGCTGGACTATCTTGAGCTGTAGGGCTATGTGTCCTAAGGAGAATTCATCCTCGAGCCCATTGTGACAACACCACAAACCAGTTGATGAAAAATTTAATTAATTCAATATTTAAAATCAACAATTATTTAATTTAGTTAAAAATTATCAACCCTTAAGTTCAAACAGTCAAATTAATGAAATATTATCAGTTATTACTGAGTAATTCGGGTCTGCGAGGCTAATAACTTAGCCCCAAGGAAGGTGAAATAAATCTCATGGCCCTAATGTAAATAAAGGTAGCAGTTTCTCAACCCTTAAAGTACATCTTAAAATTAACTTCCAATCATTAATACTTAAACTCAAACTCAAATCCCTTAAACCTTTAATAAATCTAAAAACTATACAACTTTAACAAATTAACCAGTCCAAACCACACTGCCTAATGGACACACTTTAGATAGTTTGCTAGGACAACCAACTCTAGTTTTATGATAGGCCATTATTTTCTTTTCATGCTGTTAAGTTTTAGGTTTTTTGTGGTTTTCACTACATGCTATTTGATTTGGTTGATTGATGTGATTATTTATTATGTGTTAACTTTATATAATCTATGAATTAATGTGATGGGCATTAGATTACTCCTAGGTTAGGAATGATCTGGATACTCACAAAGTTTTTTGTAGGTGGCTATACTCATGCAAGGCTATAAATTAAGGGGGTAAAAATTAAAGATTTAAATTGACAAGTTTTCTGTAGGTGCAAAAATACTAAGTCCCCCTTGAAATCAAAAAAGCATAGCTAAGTGTTACTTTTTTTAATTTGAACATATATATAACTGCTAGGGATGTGTTTTAATTATAATTACTTGAGATAACCATGTAGGTTATCTAGAAATTTTTTATATATTTTTATATGTAATATAATTTATTGTAGTCATGTTGTGAAAGTGATTTTTAGACGGAATATTAACCATCTAGCTTAGAATCCAAAGAGAAGGGACCATCCCTGAGGGGAGAGTTCCTTTTCATTTGGAGATTCAAGTTAAGATGATTTGAAAATCAAAAGAGAAAAGAAACACCCCAGAGAGGAGTTCATTTCATTTGGATATCTGAACTCAATGAATCCAAGGAGCTCACAGATGGAAAGAAGACAAAGAAGTGAAGAATTAGAGAATATCCCTCTCTCAAAAATCACTAGAATCATTTCTAGGATTAGAATCTAGGTTGTTGTTAATGGTACCCAACCACTTTTACTTTCTACAGACCCTAGGTTATAAATTAAGTGGCACTAGCCACATGGACTTTACATTTAATTTGATTATATAATTAATTTATTTACATTAATTGTGCTTTAAAAATGACCTATTTTTAAGGTTTCTTTCTTGCATGCCACTTTTGTTTTGGCCTAGAAATATTTGGAGGCTCGTGAGGGAACATTTAAAATCTTTTTTTACTCAAACCAATTTAAAAAAAATATCAAGGTCACATAGAAATTTTAATAATTTTAAGAAGTAAGTTTGGGTTCGCTGAGAGTTCGCATGTATTCATATTAAATTCTTCTCCTACTTTTTAGGAACCTCCATACTTGCTAGTTCTTACAGTGCAACAGACCTATTAGGGTGTATTTTATCAAGGGGTAATGTGCAATCTCTAGGATAAAATCTATTTTTTAAACCTTTTTAAAACTACTTCATACTCATTTATGCATTCAAAGGTCAATCAGCATCAATTACATTAAATTAAAGAGTCAAAAAAATTTTAATTGCTTATTTTAAAGCATAATCACTCTACATAATGACAACATCCCTAATTTCTCAAAACTTAAATGACAACGTCCCTACCTATCATTTATAAAAAGATCTGGCACATAGTTTTAAAGCGCCTAGGTGGTTAGCTGGCTCCGCAATCTAGGATGGGATAAGTCTAGATTTGTACGTCATTAGCTAGGTATTGGCCACTACTATTTAGTGCCTAAATTAGACCTAGGATTCGAGGCAGACTCAAAATCATAAGACCCCAACCTCTAAAAATATAATCCAAAATTTTTAATAAAATGATAACTCAAATTAAAATATCTTCTGATCCAAAATTTAAAACCTAACACATAGGATATGCTGAGGAATTTTTAAGTTATTTAAACTCCTAAAGTGCCTCCTATATCTCCTCCATTGGCCTCCAGAAATAGGTGTTCAAAATTTGATCCAATCCCAATTAAAATTTCAGCCTAAGTTCCTTTTATATTAATCCTTAAGAATTTAAAATAAAATTTTTACTATTATTTTCATCGAACATTTTTATAAGAAACTAAGGTTTCCTATGATATAATTAACTACGAGGGCTTATGCATGTAGGAGATCCGAAGAACTCAAATAAATTTTTAAAATTTAATTAATTCTCTTTAGAAAAATTAAAATCGATGACGATTATAATCTTCATATTTAAATCATAGATAATAAGCAATATTTCTTTTCCCAGGAAAGATATATCATTGATTAACATGCTTTTGAATATGAAACTAATGTTGCTTCATCTAGATTATTATTGTCAAATACTCGATCGAATGTCATTTTGACCCTTCGGTGTCATATATAGTTCTTCCTTGAATTTGACTATCATAATCAGGATGAAACTTATAGTTTTATTATCTAAACCCATTAGGGAATGATATTCTTACCTCCCTAGGTGATAAATCATTCAGGATGATGTGTTCGATTCCAAAATTAGAATTATAAATATTCAAGTTTTTTCAAAGAGATCTAATTCTAATCTATTTTACATCTTTTATAAAGCAAACTCCTTTTAAAAATCAACAAAAAAGGCGACTTCATTGGGGATTAATCTTTCTCTCCATCTTTAATAATTGTAGAAATTTTATTGCATCGATAGTTTTGTCTACCCTCCTTCCATTTGTCCCTCTACCCATTTCTTCCTTGGGTGAGTGTGGCCAATATCAAAAAAAGAAAATTAACAAGAGAGGTGAGTGAGGAAACCTCTTATAACATTTAGGCTTTGACATTTCACCCCAACTCAATTGGTGAAATAAAAGAGTCAAGCCAATTTTTATGATTCTCATGTCAATTTTGTAAACCCTCATGTTAGGTGAAAAAGTCAACTTGTTGCGTTTCAAAATTTAAAAGAAAAATCAATTAAGTTCAAAATTCAAATTCTTTTTCAAAATTAACTAATTCAAATCATCTTTTCTTAATTTCAAAAAATTAAACAAACTCAAATGCTTGGGAAACTCATATTCTCCCTGAATAGAGACACAACTGTAGAAGAAACCCTCTATGGCAATTCAATTTAGTTTGGCATGGGATTTTAGATTTTTAAGGTCTATTAATGGGAAAAGAATGATTGATATGTCTGCTGGGACACAAAAGGTTGTCCCCTTAGTGGACATTACCTTAGTGCTGGGAGCTAACTCCCCCATCTTAAAAATGGAGGATGTTGTAGCCCTCTTGTCCACTGTGCCCCCTAGTCAAGAGGATAAGAAATGAAAACTAGTGACAGTAGATGAGAGACCATCTATGTCTAAGATAGGGCCAAGTTCTAGCACCCACTTCACCAGCAAGAACTAGGAGAAAAACTACATGAGTAGATTCATAAAGAAAATTGTTAAGGCTAGAAAGATTAATAAGTCAGAAGCCTTAAAATAAGTCAAATCTTAGGCTAATAGAGAGTTTGTTGCTCCTTACACATACCTCCTCTTTCGTGGAAGTCATTTCCACCCGCTTCCTTTTACCCAAGGAAGGGAGGTTGTGAGAATGATAGTGCAATCTCCACCATGCCCTTTTGACTTTTGCACTAAAAAGATCAATCAAACCAGAAGTGAGTAATCACCAATAATAGAACATATGCCCCTACTTTAAGGTTATGACCCATCCACTTTATTAGAGGATGTTAGATCACATTATTATGTGTGCCCGACTACATCATTTATAGAGGAGGATGTATAGAAATCACTCGGGGTGCCACTCTTATAATTGCTAAGTCACTAGTAATTAGTGAGGGGGAATAATGATGAATATGGGATCTTATCAGATAGTGAAACCATTTGAATTTAACTTCTAAAGGGGTTTCTATCGTGATATATTTGTAGGTTTAGTTGCCTTATTACAAAATGATGCCGCATTAACTAGAGATAGTGCAGACCCCACAATAGTCTCTACCTCCTAAGAGATTGTAGAAGTATAATTTCATATTTGTAGGGTCTTACCACATAGACTTACAATTTTAAGGAAAACATATCATTTCTCAAGTATACTGGGTCAAGATTTTTAAGATAGTCGATTCATCCTTTTTAATGAAAACTGACCTCTACTTTAAAACATAAATAGGAGAGAGTTTTAGTTGACTCCACCAGATTTTTAAAGGCCCCTCCCACCCACCACTTCTATGGTTGATTTAATTTTTGAATTTAAATATGTGTCAAACTTAAGTTGGTTTTAAGAATATAAATCTTCTCAATCTTCTTGCAATTTTCTATCTTAATAGGCATTTCTTGCATTCTTAATGATTTTTCTAGTCAAGTTGATATTCTTATCAAAAGATTGCATCCTCTTTGATGATTATTCTTCTTTGTATAAGAGAATTAGTTTTATTTTCTTACACTTGAGAGATAATCTTAGGATTACAAAAAAAGGAGAGTAATCATTTTATGCTTTTAAAGAAAATGAAGCCACTTATCAAAATCAACAAAAGTCAAAAGATGTGCAAAGTGCACCAAAAAAGTAAGAGATGCACAAAGTACGCTAAAGAAATCAAAAGATGCTCAAAGTGCACAAAAAGATGTGCAAAGTGAACCACCAAAAAAATGAAAGAGGTTTCCTTCTCTTTAAATCCTTAAATCTTGGGAAACCAAATCACCCTTAGTTACTTGACTTTGGAAAATCTTAAATCTAGATTTATGATCATGTATAGATGGTCTATCAGATAAAAAATGTTATGCAAGAGAATTAGAAAGATTAAATTTCTCTCTCCAACTTAAACTTTTTGAAATTGATTTTAATATATATATATATATATATATATATATATATATAAGGGACCAAATCAATTTCTATGAAACTTGCTCTGGGTCAATAAAACCTAAATCCTTAAACCTTTCCAAATTAGTTAGAGTCACTCTATTTCTTATTGCACTTTTGAATTTATTCTCATTTATCATTCTGACACAGTCCAAATGATCATGATGGAAATTTTTCAATAAAAAGAATGAATCTTCTACTCTTGATAAGAATTCAAATCTTATTCTTGAGGGATGTGTGTAAACCCTTATACATAGGCATCATTTCCTTTAGAATCCACTTCACTAAATCTCATCATGTGCTGGGTCCAAGACCATTCCCATCTAGAGGTATAGTTTTCATCACTAGGAATTACCATTCAAAATCAAATCACAACTGAGCGAAGTGCTCGACTCTGATTAATGGAGCTCAAGTTCCTTGTAGAGTGTCACTTACAAGCTTAACAAAATTTGAAATTATATAAGTCACGAATGATTCAAGGTCAATATAAATTACTTAATCCTAGAACTTTTCAAGTAGGAGACTTGGTTTTGATTCTTTGGAGACCTATTTTAGTCTTCATAAAATTGATGGAAAGTTTGAATCTACATTGACTGGATTGTTCATCCTATAGATAATCTATGAGGGAGGTTCATATCAATTGATTGATTATGAATGATACCACTTGATGTTTTCTATCATTGGGGATATTCTTCAAGAAGTATCATACCTGATGAGTATCAAATTTAATATTAAATAAAATTCTTTAAATTAATAAAATTCTAAATTCAAAGCTCTCCAAAAATCAAACAATCAAATCAAGTTCAGAAATCCTCCAAATTCAAATCTCTATCTGAAATTAAAATACAGCCTTCTTTTTCTTAAGGTTCAGTGTGAATAATCATGCTTCCTTTTTTTAGGATTAGATCCACTAGTGATGTAGAACACCCTTTATGGCACTATCCTAGTTTTAAATCCTGCCTCAATCCTCTATGGCTAAGAGCACTTCCTTCCCACATGATCATCCAACCTTTTTTTCATTAAGGTTAGGCATGAGTCATCGTGCTTCCTTTCCTTAGGATTAAATCCATTAGTGATGGAGAGCGCCCTTTGTGGCACCATCCTAGTTTTAAATCCTCCCTTGATCCTCTGTAGTTAAGAGTGCTTCTTCCCACATGATCATCCGGCCTTCTTTTCCTTAAGGTTAGGTGTAAGTTATTGTGCTTCCTTTCTTTAGGATTAGATTCACTAGTGATGGAGAATGCCCTTTATGGAACCATCCAAGTTTTAAATCTGACCTCAATCCTCTATGGTTAGGAGCATTTCCTTCCCACACAAACATCTAGCCTTTTTTTTCCTTAAGGTTAGGTGTTAGTCAACATGCTTTCTTTCCATAGGATTTTCCCATTAGTGAGGGAGAATGCCCTTTGTGGAACCATCCTAGTTATAAATTTTACCTCGATCCTTGGTGGTTGGAGTGCTTCCTTCCCACATGATCATCCAGCCCTATTTTTTGTAAGGTTAGGTGTGAGTCATCGTACTTCCTTTCCTTAGGATTAGATCCACTAGTGATGGAGAATGCCCTTTGTGGTACCTTCCTAATTTTAAATCCTATCTCAATCCTCTATGGTTAGGATTGCTTCCTTCGCACACGATCATCCATTCTTCTTTTCCTTAAGGTTAGGTTTGAGTCATCGAGCTTCCTTTCCTTAGGATTAGATCCACTAGTGATGGAGAATGCCCTTTATGGCACATCCAAGTTTTAAATCCTGTCTTGATCCTCTATGGTTATGAGCACTTCCTTCCCACATGATCATCCAGCCTTCTTTTCCTTAAGGTTAAGTGTGAGTCATCATACCTCCTTTCCTTAGGATTAAATCCACTAGTAATGGAGAATGCCCTTCGTTGCACCATCCTAGTTTTAAATCATGCCTCGATTCTCAATTATTAGGAGCACCTCCTTCCCACATGAGCATCCAAACTTTTTTTTCTTAAAGTTAGGTGTGATTCATCATGCTTCCTTTTCTTAGGATTAGATCCACTAGTGATGGAGAATGTCTTTTGTGGCACCATCCTTTTTTTAAATCTTGTCTCGATCCTCTATGGTTAGGAGCGCTTCCTTCCCATACGATCATTATGCTTTCTTTTCCTTAAGGTTAGGTGTGAGTCTTTGTGCCTCCTTCCCTTAGGATTGGATCCACTAGTGACAGAGAAGGACCTTCATGGCACTACCTTAGTATTAACTCAACCTTGATTCTCTGAGGTTAGATGCTTCCTTCCCTTAGAATCAAATTTCCTAATTTAACCTTTTTATTTGATCAACACCAATATATACAGTAGAACTTTATTTTACTGCACATACTAAGGGTCCTTTTATTAACATCATTTTTATATAAGATCATCAGGATCCATCCAGACTCCTACCTATTGATTTGATGGTTGACAATCATCCAGTTGTCAATCATCTAGAGCCAATCAAATTTCAATACAAAATTTAATCCAGCCCTTCATCAGCCTTCAATCAATCTTCAATCAAGCATCAATCATATACAATCATCAACCATCAACTAAACCTAAAGTTTAGTTCAAATCTAGAATTCCAGACCAAAATTTAAGGGTAAGGTCCCTTATCCTAAATCCTTTTTGAGTGATTTTTCAGTCACCTAAAAATTCAGTCAAATGATCCTTGATTCATAATTTATCAATTACATATTGATTAGGCATATCCCTATGGTCAACCCACCAAATTTGAGTTTAATTTGACACCTCTAACCCAAAAAATTAAATTAAAATCTAAAGGCTGCAAAACCTTCAAATATTTATAGCTTATGTCATTGAACCTTCCACTTTGTGGAATTTAATCTTGGGACCTTTTCTAAGACCTTTAACCACATGCATAGCCTTCATTATGACATTTTGAGCATTAAACTAAATTTTTGTGGACCTAGGTTGACCCATAGTTGACAAGGGGTCCAAATGACAAAAATGCCAAAATTGGAATTTTCTCCAAACCTTAGCTTAGCCCAATCAAATCAAACGTTGAAACCTCTTCTAATACATCTTAAACACCATCAGGAGTGCATTAGACTCAAATATGAGCTTTGGTCATGCATGGTTGATCAAAGTCAACTCATGTTGACCAAATTTCCCCTTAAGGGTCCAAATGGCCATTTCAACCCAAATGTGATCTCTATTGTATGAGACCACCTCCATTAGTCCCAAGTTACTCATTTAAACTTGTTGGACCAAAACCCAACCTTTGGTTTGACCTGGTTTACCAAGTCAACCATGATTGACCAAATCAACCCTTAACCTATACAAATGTCAAAATCAATGCTCTAAGCCATTTCAAACCCATTTAACCTCTCAAAATCATTTAATTGGACATCCCACATATGTCCAATTTTTTTTAAGTCAAATCTCCCTTAATTTGACTTGATCAACTCAATTGGAGGGATGAAAACCCTCTTCATTCTCATGCATTTGATCAAAACTCTAAACCCATGACTTCAAACACTTGGCTAGATGCTCAAACAGCCAAATGTACCTCCATGACTACCACATCAATCTCGTCAACTAGTTTTACCAGTCAAATGGTCAAATATGCTATCACATGGGCTTTGGTGGCCATGCCACCTTGGCAATCCATGTATCAATTCAAAATCTAGTTTTAACCTGATGTATAGTAGTCCATGCCACTCCCAAAGAGCCTCTAGTGCAGTCTTTAACCAATGTTTAAACTTTGGTTCACCCAAATGAGGTAAAAAGCTTGTGGTCCCCTCACCATATAAGCTAAGGTGTCCCTTTCATGAACTAGCCTTCCCCTTGGCTTCTAACAGCCTTGGGGGACACTTGGCACCAATCCAAACCTCCCTCAATCAAATATAGGCCATTTAATTCAAAAGCAATGGGTTAAGTGTGGGGAATTTAACCTAAAGCAGTCATTCTTGCTCATTTCACTCAAACCCTTCCCCAACCTTCTTCATCCCTTTCCTAAGCTTCCCAAACTTTTCTTCACAAATCCCAAGCCTCAAATCACCATTTTGGTAAAGAGAGAGACTTCTAGTGAGTGAAAGTGAAGTCTACAATCAAATTTCAATCTAGCCATCATTTACTTCTGGGGTCTTTAGAAATGTTGTAGAGGACACTCATAGGAGCACAAGGAGATCAAGAACTCAAGAATCCATCCATTGGGTTGTAAGTTATCTCAACTTTTAGGTAGAAATTAAATTTGAAATTACAGAAATTTATAAAACATGGAGCCTCCAAACTTCTGGCATTTCAAGATTAGACCACTATGAGTCTATATTTCAAATTTCATCGAATTTAAATAAGTATTTTAAAAGTTATGACCATTTGAATTTTTAGTTTAATTTCAACTAAAAAACCCTATTTAGATCAAAACCGTCTGATTGTGATACACGTGTGATCAGATGAACAATAATGCGTCAGATGGTATGGCTCGTCTGACAAAGTAAATGGTAGAGCACACGCGGGTCATTTGGTGGGTGACGTGGCTCAATCAAAGCTGTTGATCACCCATATTTAGATTCAATCACTGATCAAGCCGCTGACTCACTTAAGTGAGTTGGGATCCGACACCACGTGTCACCCACCCATGCAACCAAGCTTCCCATAGTGTTGTCAAGCGGCCGCGTATGCCACTTGTTGCACCATGCATCGGCCACATGGCCCGCCGTCCGTATTTTTTAAATTTGAATTAAAAATTTATTTAAATGGCTAAAAACTTCTAAAATTCATAGAAATTTTATTATTTAACCAAATTGAGAGATTTTTTCTGTCATTTGAAAGGTGTTAATGTCTAGCATCTATTAAAATTAAAACTAAAGTATTTTGATCACTAAATTATGAGTTATTTGAGTTTGTTTGAATTTAACTTTTTAGTGGTTTTCTCATAATCTAATGGTCAAACTTTACACAACTTTTGATGAAATTTATTTTAGCTCCTTAGGCATCCTGTTCATTTTTCTTAGGCTTTGATGCTTAAAAGATTTCTGTGGGGTGAATTTACAAAGTGATGGGTCCATTTTGTAGCCAAATTTTAAAAATTCATAACTCTCCAAAATGGTAGAATTAGGCTATATGTTTACTGTGGTGTGCTTGCATTTATATCAGGCTTAGTTAGACAAAGATTCAAACCTATTAGAATACTAGTGACACCTACGAAAATATTTAAGATCAAGGTTTACTTAAACTTAGTGATATTTCACAACTTAGGTTCAAATTTCACTTAGTTTGGAGCCCAATAGGTTAGAAAATTATCTAAAACAAAATTTAGCCCTTTAATGGACCCTAAAACTTCTAAAAATTATAATAAATCCAATTTAACTCCAAAAAATATAAATAATATATCAAACTCTCCAAAATTTAACCCTCTACTTGAGAAAATTAAAATCCCCATGATTGGACCTCCAATTTTAGCTTAGTTTAATTTTTAATAAAAATTAATATTTAATTAAATTAAATATTTAAATTATTACAAATTTTAATAACTCTCAAATACTTGAAAATACTCCCATGGATCATCTCTGACCTTTGGGAGTGATTTCATGAAGTTTGGAAAAGGTTTGAAGCAAAATCATTAAAACCCTTTCAATTAAAAAATTTAAAAATTCAATTAATTACTCAAACTTTGAAAATTCATAATAATTCAAGAAAATTCTAATTTGACCAAACTCAAAGAAAATTATACATCATTTAGGGTATAGCATTTATTAAAAATGTCAAATCACCAAAAATAAGTCAAAATAAAAAATTCAATATTTTGGTCAATTGTAGTTCAAATTTGAGTCAAACCTTCAAAAATTCATAACTTAATCAAGAAATATCCAAATCCAGTAAACTTAGTGCCTAATTACTCATTTTAGGTTCTAGTATTTATAAAAAATATCAAAACTCCAGGATTCAACTTAATTTAAAAGTCTATTTTTGACCCCCTTAATTTAATGTATTAAATAATTCATAAAAACTCAAAAAATTCAATAATTAATTAAAATTCTAGAAAACATTAATTTGATTATTAAAATAAGCCAACTAACCCCTTAATACATAATAATTACTCCAAAGATGCAGTATTTAGGATGGACTATCTTGAGCTACTATGGGGCTACATGTCCTAAGAAAATTTCTTCCTCGAGCCCACTATGATAATACCATGAATAGATTCAAAAGAGTGTAAATCCTTAAAATTAATTGATTATAAATTATTTAATTAAAGTTAAATCTCTAATTTAATAAAATCAATTTGATTTATAGGCTTGACTACCTTGAGCTATGGGGCTACATATCCTAAGGAGGTTTCATCCTCGAGCCCATTATGATAAAGCCACAAACTGGTCGATGGTAAATTTAATTAATTTAATCTTTAAAATTAATAACTAATCAATTTAATTAAAAATTATCAACCCTTAAGTTCAACCAATTAAATCAATTAAATACTATTGGTTACTACTGGGTAACCTAGGTCTACAAGGCTATTAACTTAGGCCCTATTAACTTTTTTTTTATAAACTTAGGCCCTATTAGCTTAGCCCCAAGAAATATGAAATAAACTTCATGACCCTAGTTTAAACAAAGGTATTAGTCATTCAACCCTTAAAATACATCTTCAAATCAACTTAAAATCACTAACTCAAACTCAAATCTCTTAAACCTTCAACAAATTAAAACATTAGACAACTTTAATAAATTACCTAGCATAGGACATATCCAAACTATATAGCCTGATGCACACACTTTAGATGGTTTGCTAGGATAACCAACTCTAGTTTTAGGATAGGCTGGTGTTTTCTTTTCATGCTGTTGTGTACTAGGTTTTTTGTGGTTTTTGAGATGTAATGTAATTCAATTGAGTCAAGTTATGAAAGTGAATTTGAGATGGGATACTAACCATCCGGCTTGGAATCCAAAGAGAAGGGAACATCCCTTAGGGGAGAGCTTCTTTTTGTTTGGAGATTCAAGTTAAGATGATTTGAAAATTCAAAGAAAAAAGAAACACCCCTTCGGGGAGAAGTTATTTTCATTTGGATATATAGACCCAACTAATCCAAGGAGTTCATAGATGGAAAGAAGACAAAGAAGTGAAGACTTAGAGAATATCCCTCTCTCAAAAATAACTTGCGTCATTTTTCTAAGATTAGAATCTGGTTTATTATTAGTGGTACCCGGTCACTTTTAATTTTTGTAGACCCTGTGTTATAAATTAAGTGGCAATTGCCACATGGACTTCACATTTAATTTGATGATATAAATTATTTATTTATATTTATTACACTTTAGAAAATGTCTACTCTTCTAGGTTTCTTTCTTGTATACCACTTTTATTTTAGCCTGGAAATGTTTCGAGGCTCGTGAGGGAACATTTAAAAACTTTTTCTACTCAAACTAATGAAAAACATATCAGGCTCACATAGAAATTTTAATGATTTTAAGAAGTAAGCTCAAGTCCACCGAGAGTTTGCATGCATTCATATAAAGGTATTCTCCTCCTTATTAGGCACATCCCCGCCTACGGGTTCTGGTAGTCCACCTGACCTATTTGGGTGTAGTTTTGTCAAGGGAATATAGTGTAATCTCTAGGATAAAATTTATTTTCTAAGTCTTTTTAAAACTACTTCATACTCATTTATGCATTCAAAGATTAATCATCGTGCATCGCATTTGAAATAAATTAAAGAGTTAAAAAAATTTTAATTCCATATTTTAATGCATAATCACCCTACATAAGTTAAGGAGTCAATTAGGATCTGCTCTAGATGTCAACCCCGATTCCTCAAAACTTAAATAATAATGTCCATACCTATCTTTTATAAAAGATTAAACACATGATTTTAAAGCATCTAAGTAGTTAACTGGATTGTTAATCCAGGCCAAGATAAGTCCATATATATTCGACATTAGCTAGGTTCAGGCCACTATTATTTGGTGCCCAAATTAAACCTAGGATCTAAGCAGACTCAAAATTTTAAGGCCCTAACCTCCGAGATGTAATCCCAACTTTCTAATAAAATGATAATTTGAATTAAAATATCTCCTGATCTAAAATTTAAAGCCCAATACATAGGATAGGCTATGGCATTTCTAAATTATTTTTGAATCCCAAAGTGCCTCCTACTACTTGTACTCTATTAGCCTCTAAAAATAAGTGTTCAAAATTTGATCCAATCCTAAGTGAAATTCCAGCCTTACTCCCTTTGATATAAGTCCTTAAGAATTTTAAATAAAAATTTTACAATCAAGAGTTTTTATAGGAAGCTCATTTTTCCTATGATGTAATTAACTACAAGGGCTTGCGCTCATAGGAGATTTGAAGAATTTAGATCAAGTTTCAAAATTTAATTAATTATCTTTGAAAAAATCAAAATCGACGATGATCATTATCGTCATATTAAAATTATGGATAATTAGCGATATTTTATTTCCTCGAAAAGATATATCATTTATTAACACACTTTTGAATATGAAATTAATGATGCTTCATCAAGATTATTATAGCCAAATACTCAATCAAACATCATGTTGACCCTACTTGGTCATATATAGTTCTTCCTTCAATTTGACTATCATAATCAGGATGAAACTTATAGTTTTGTTATATGAACCCATTAGAGAATGTAATTCTTTCCTCCTGGGGTGATATATCATTCATGATGATGTGTTCAATTTCAAAACTAGAATTCTAAAAATTCAAGTTTTTCTAAAGAGATTTAATTTCAATATGTTTTATACCTTTTACAAAGTAAAGCTCCTTTTCAAAATCAATAAGATCTAAATAGTATATCATTAACATATATTTGAACTATAAGAATATTATATCCTATTATTTTAAGGAATAGGGTAGTGTATACACTACTCATAATAAGCAATATATCCAGGAGAAAGGTGCTAAGTCTCTCATACCATACCTTAGGTGCTTATTTTGATCCATATAAAGCTTGCTTTAATTTATAGGTAAGGTTGAGAAAAGATGAATTTTTAAAACCAAGAGTTTTGAAGCCTCTAAAATATGTATATACAAGGAGAACTCTAATAGCTTCTATTATAGCTACAAGGGCAAAGGTCTCCTAAAAAATAATCTATTTTATTTAATTATACCTCTTAGCTACTAGTCAAGCCTTATTCCTAATCACAGATCTAGAGTCATTCAACTTATTTTTAAATACCCATTTAGTCCCAACTACTCTGATCGAAGGTCTACTAACTAGCTCCCATACATCATTCCTTACAAACTAGTGTAATTCCTATTGCATAGCTAAGATCAAGAATTCATCACAAGGGCTTGATCTATATTGGTTGGTTCTACCATAGAGATGGAAGTTATATGGATGACTTCTTTTCTATGGTCCTCCCTAGTCCTAACCCCTACTGATGGATCTCCTAAGATAAGCTCCCTAGGGTAACTAGAGGAATATCTCCAATCTCTAGGCAGTGGGTCCTTTGTGCTTCTCTATCTCCTAGGTCAACAGCCTCTACTCCATAGGTAATTTCTATCTCATCATCATCTTCTAACTTAGGCTAATATAATATATCTAATTCATCAAACACAACATTGGTGGATTCCTCTATAATTAAAGTTCTTTTGTTGAAGACCCTATAGGCTTTACTTACTAATTAGGAATAACCCAAGAAGACTCCATCTAATTTGGAATAAAACTTACATAAAGGAGATTTATTATTGATAAGCACAAAATACTTAAACCCAAAGACATACTAATATAAAAGGCTAGATGTCCTACCCTTAAGTATCTCATATGGTTTCTTATTCAATTTAGATCTAATATTAGCCCTATTTAGCACATAACAAGTAATATTCACAACTTCTACCCAATAATATCTAGGTAGGATATACTTGGCTAATATAACCATAGTAACCTCTAATAGGGTCCTATTTTTTCTTTCAACTATATCATTCTGCTATGAGGTCCTAGGGGCAGAAACGTTATGATCAATTCCATATTCTAGGCAAAATAATTCAAACCTTTCATTTTCAAATTCTTCACTATGATCACTAAGAATGGTAGAAATCAAACATCCTAACTTCCTCTGAATCCAAGTGAAGAAAACTCTAAATTCATCAATAAACTCACTTTTATGTGTTAAGAATCAAACCAAAGTGAATCTAGAGAAGTCATCTATAATTATAAAGCCAAAATTCTTACCACCTAGACTATTTGTACTAACAGGTCCAAACAAGTCCATGTGAAGGATCTTTAGTGGTCTAGTGGTAATGATATCATTAACAGAATAAAAGGATGTCCTAGTTTTCTTTCTTAATTGGCAGGCATCACAGAGATGATCCTTAGAGAAGTCTAGCTTGGGAATGCCTCTAACTAGGCCTTTTTGAGTAAACTTCCTAAGAGTTTCGTACTAGCATGGCATAGTCGCCTATGTCATAGCCAAGATTCATCCAAAATAGTTTTTAAACAATAGATATCATCATAAGAATTAATACATGATAAATCATGCATATAAATATTAGTAATTCTTTTACCTTTTAAAATGGTTTTATCATTTAAAGTAATAAGGCAATATTTAGTAAGAAATTTGGTATCAAACCCTTTATCACATAATTGAGTTATACTTAAAAGATTATGCTTTAAATGGTACTTTTTTAATAATATAATTTTTATTCTTACTTATCTTACCTAGCTAACCACTTTCCTAGTGGTATTATCTCCCAATGTTACATTGCCTCATCTCCTGGCCTCCAATAAGATGAACTGCTTCATTTATCTAATCGTATGTCTTGAGTAGCTAATGTCTAGTTACCACATGCTCTTACTTTCTTCTTATGAAAGCATCCCTATAAGGTCACTAAAATATTAGATTTAGGAACCAAAGTTAGTTTAGGTTCCACCTTATGCTTTAATGAATGAATGGAATGTATATTATGTTGTAATGAACATTTGGTCCTCCAAAATTGGTGTGTTCTACAATGATTTTTACAAGTGCAAGTTATATATACTAGCATACCACAATAGTAACTCATAACCCCTAGGAATGGGTTCACTAACTTATATGGGGGATAGTTCCTCTTCCTAGGTACATATGATGCATGTTGTGTCCTGGGTTGTGGCTTTAGTGATAATGTAGGTCCTTGTGTATAAATTTTAAGTGCAGTTATTTTCTTTTATAAAACTTTATTTGTATTTTTATAACTTTCAACTTTGAACTTTAATGCAAGCTCGTTAGTGTCTTGTTCCATTATAAGTGTCTCTAGTTCCTTGAATGCTTTCTCTAACTCAATATGCTCATTTTTCAAGGAATTGTGTGACTTAGCTAATTCAATATGCTTTTTATTTTAGTCATCAAACTCATCTAATAATGATCAATGCTCCTTATCTAATGTGATATACTCATATTTAAGAATAGCATGCTCTATAACTAACATGTCATGATCACATTTCAAAAAAGAAAATTCTTTCTTTAAACATACATATTATTTTTTAGGTTTTATACATGTCTCATGCATCTGCTCCAAAATTGAAAATTAACTTCATAAGATAATTCACATACCTCTTCCTGATCAGAGTTAGCAACTATATCATTGGCCGTTAAACATAAATTAGTTACCTGCCCCTTAGGTCTCTGTTTAGATAAATTTGATGCCAAGTTTACCCAAAAAAGCTTTTTAAGTCCTTTATTTTCACCTTTTTGCAATTGGCTTATTCTCACCCTTCTCCTTCATAAGATGTCTTTTAAGGCTGGGAAATTGATAAGTGTAAATTATGTACTATTTATCATATTTGAATTCTAATGAAAATGTGTTATCTTATTTATTTTTGTACATGAAAAACTCAAAAATGGTGAATGAGACAGGAAATAATGGCGACAGAGGAAACACCACCTCCACACTACATTAAACACCATCGAAGCATCACTTTTTTGACATTACAGTGCCATAATCTCTATTTATGAGTGTTATAGTGGCATCATAGTTAACACCTTACTGTTTGAAGCGCTGCTGCATTGAAAAATTAGCTTAGCAGCACTAGGGTCTCAGGAAAATGAATATGTCTGTACTACACATTTCAACACCTCTGTGCCATTTCATCTACTCAGGTGCTACAATGCTCTAATTTCTATAGAACCGTGATCCTATAGTTATAGCTTCTATGTTGCACATTGTTAAAGTGAACATATGTGTTTGTTCACTTGATAATAGTACCACATCATCAAGCGTAGTGACGTAGCAAACATTTCAGCGTCGAGGTGCTAGTTCACTTTCGAGTGCCACAATATCACACTTTTAAGTGTGGCTGTGCCAGACACCTTTTCTATATTTTCCTATAAATAGATGTTTTATTCTATTTGTGAGAGAGTTTAGTCACTTGTGTAAAACTTAGAACTCTTCAGTGTTGGCAATGAAGAACACAAGAACAGTCCGGAATATTGAGATAGAATATTAGCATACATAGACATTTAGATGTTCTCTAGGTTCTAAAGGAGATATTAAAACTATAGGAGGTCAGCAGATAACATTTCAGCCCTACAAGCTCGACAAAGATCTATGGATGCACATGCTCTGAATCAAATCTACAATGAAAAGTTTCATTAAGAAAAATATGATATTTTTACATTCATCAATCTAAAATATTTTATTAAAAATTGTATCAACTATTCTACTATTTTTATACAGTGATAAAAACTCCAAAAATATCATTTTTATTTCAGTATAATACCTTACACATTTACAGTAATCAATAATAGTTTTTTTGTTGCAAGTAAGCATAACACTTGTAGATTCAACATTCTACTTCATCACTTTATTAATTGATTCAACATGTATACTTCTGTACATTTAAGTGAGCTTACATTAATGATATATCAATGAAAACCTAAGCATTACTCAGCATTGATAGAACATTTATTACACAATATGTAACAAAGCTTTTCTTGCCAACATGCACAAGTCCACACCATAAAATTTTTGGTGTCGTTGCTTGGGAAGTAATTTGCTTATTAAAAACTTTAACTATATTATTGAAATAAGTGCATATTTAGACCTATTTGTATCTTGTATCTTATTTTTCTTATTATTTCTTTTATTATTTAATTTATTCATTATTGTGTATCCATCGTTGTATGCTTTGTAGACCTGGAAAAGAACCTTTTTATTTGATTCTAAGTAAGGACCCTTTCAAAAATTAAAAAATCAAAAACATTTTTGACAAGTACTTGATTAAGATCAATCTAGATCTCTTAGGGATTATACTAACACTATAGTAGATGGAATTCATTAGAGTATTAATATACCTACTATCCATGCTAATAATATTAAATTAAGACCTACCATAATTAAAATGGTTCAAAATTCCCAATTTGGGGAAACTCTTTTTGAAGATCCCAATTTACACTTAGCCAGTTTCATAGAAATTTGCATTATATTTAAGTATAAAAATGTAGTGATGATGCTAATAGGCTTAGATTATTTTCATTTTCTCTAAGAGATAAGGCTAAGATGTGGTTAAATTTTTTACCTCCAGGCTCTATAATCACTTGGAATAAGTTAGCTCACAAATTTCTTACTAAGTATTTCCCACCTTTTAAAACTACTAAACTTGAAAATAATATCACATCTTTTGCCCAGTTTGAAGGAGAATCAATTTATGAAAGTTGGGAGAGATTTAAGAAAATGCTTAGGAAATACCCTCGCCATGCCTTATCTAATTGGCTGGTTATTCAAACTTTTTATAATGGATTAGTAGGATCTCTTATAGCAATCATAAATACTGTAGCTAAAGGATCTTCAATATCCAAACCAGTTGAGGAATCATATGAAATAATAGAGGAGATGGCCTACTTATAGGGTAAATCCTAAGAAAATAGCTAGAATTTATGAAACTGATGCATTGTCAAATTTAATTACACAAATTATAATTGAACATAATAAAAAATAATTCAGGAACATATCTAAATCAACTATGATATTGGAAGACCAAGATTTAAATTCTAATAAGGATAATAGTGTGCAAGGGAATAAAATTTTTAATTTAATTAAAAGATAAAATTATTTGTATTCTAATATATATCATCCGAGTTGAAGGAGCCATCTAAATTCTAATTGGTCAAATAGTATCGATGGAAATAATCAATGGAGTTCATGTCAAAATAATTATGGAGGAATTTGAAGCAATCCTCAACAACCTATTATTAATCCTAGACTTTCTTATCCTCCAAGATTTAATCAAAATAATTAATTTGAAAGTAAAAAAGTCACCTTTGGAAGAGGTAGTGATGTAGTTAGGAACTCAATTACAAAGTAGAGCTGCTTCTATTAAAAAAATGGAATCTCAATTAGGTCAGCATGCAATTTCTATTAGTAGTAGGCCTCTTAGATCATTCCTAGCAATACTGAAGTAAATCCAAAGGAGAAAAGAAAACATCATTGTTGAAATCACTTGAGGAGTGCTAGTGATGAACCCCAGCCAAATTGATAAATTTGAGCAAATCTAGTTGAATACTATAAACTTAGTTCTTTTTAGGTGACAACCCATCTTTGTGTTTTGTGTGCCATGTAAATTATTATAGTTTCCAAGTTTTATGTTACATATTTCATTAATAAAATCATACACCATAGCACTGGGATCAGCACAGTAGAGCTTGTACGTATTAACAACTACCATCCTTGTTTAGTTATAAAAAGTTAAGTGTAGTCAATTATCTTTGTCACTTATCTTTTTCTCTCTAACTTTTTTAGAATTCTTCCTTTGTGAGTGCTCTTTCTTGTTCTTCATCATTTTGGGGTTTTCTAAGTTAAAAGGAGGAAAGAAAAGAAAGTATTCTTCCTTAAAATAGAAAGAACTTCTCTTTGAGAATGAAGAATCATTTTTTGTTATGAACTTTTAGAGTTCTTCTATTGCTAGCACACTAAATGTATTCAAAAATAAAATTATTAAAGATACAAACATTTACAATACAAAAAATGACGAGATTGTAAAGGTTCTCAATTATGAATTTTCTCCTGATCAAGATGTTTAGCTTTTTTATTCATGTATGAAATTTTATCATGGAAAAATTAAATCTGAATGGATTGGGCCATTTATTGTTATTCAAATATATTCATATAGTGCAGTAAAAATTCAGGATAAAAACTCTTTTCACATTTTCAAGGTTAATGGTAATAGATTGAAATATGAATGATGATGAGGAGGAGGAAGATGAAGATCCTGATTCTACTAGTTAGGAAGCTGGAATGAGTTGAGAGAGAGTGAATGCTACCCCTATTTTATAACATTTTTTCTTTTATTTCTTTGCTTTGGGGGATATCATAGAAATGTGATAGTTTGAGATGATTATAGTTCTTAGTTATGTTTGTTATGGCCATGAGAGCCAAGATTACTAGGATGTTAGAGTTGTGCCTTAAGCACTAGTCATCCTGAATCATTTGCTTAGTTTTTAATGTATCACATAATTTTTTTAGCCTTCTATCATTTATATGAAAAAGCACATGTCATTAATTGTAGTTCAAAATTACTTAAATTTACATATTATTAATTTTCCCTTAAACTTGCACTGCTACATTATCATCCATTAATATCTACACTTTTTTATTATTTACTTAACCAAAATAAAAATGATAATTAAAAATTATAAAAAATTAGGATAATAATAAAATTCTATATTATAGTTTAAATGAACACTAAATTATAATTCATAGATTATAAAACTTAATAATTAGCTTAGATCATTTAAGATATGAACTTAACTTGAATTTATAAGTTATATAATTATAAATTGACTTTTAAATTAAAAAATGAATAATTAAGGTTAAAAGAATAGATATGTGTAGCTTAAAATTAGAAATCATAGTAACTTGAAATTAAAACTTGTGATCTTAATAAATCTTTATATTAAAATAATTAAGATTGCAAAAGGATATAATCAAAACTGATCTTCAAAATTATTAATTATGTACTCCACAAAAAAAGAGAAAAGAAAAGAAATATGAAAAGAGTTCTAAAATGAAAGAAATGAAGAAGAGTACATTTAAAAAATGGTATCGATTAAAAGCTTAAAGCCTGATTGCAATCTTATATTTAAATTTACAAAGGATGTGATAGGAGAGCTAGTATAGATAATGGTGAACTAATAAAATTTTAATTTTAACTACAAACCAATCTAATCTTTAACTTACCTTATTCATTTCAAAATTCGATAATCAAAAATTATATTCATAATATATAAATTCAAAGTAAGTTATGGTAAGGGTAACTGGTTATGATGATTAATAGAAAATTTTAAAATTAGAATTATAACTTTGTTCACTTCAACTACTTATAGACTATTATGTATTATCCTATATTTTAGTAATTTTAAATTATCAAGTTTTACTTTAGTTATTAAATTAATAAAAAGTACAGATTTCTCTATATGCTTGAGAATAAATAAGAGTTTAAGCTGGGTGGAATTTAATATGTGTAAATTATATACTATTTATTTTGTTTAAGATTTCAGTAAAAATATTTTGTTTTAGTTATTTTTGTATATCAAAAACTAAAAAATGATAAAAATATAAATGAACAAGCAGTGCTATGGTGCTAGAGGAAACACTGCCACCGTGCTCCATTCAACACCATAGAAGCATCATTTTTTACACATTGTAATGCCATACTCACTATTTATGAGTATTGCAGGGGCATCACAGTCAGCGCTAGTGTTTGAGGTGTTATTGCTTCAGAAGATTAGCTTAACAATGTTAGATAAATGAATGTCATGATGCTATACATTTCAATGCCTTAGTGCCATCTTATCCACTCTGGCACCGATGTGCTCCAATTTCCATAATGCCATAGAGCTTTAGTTATAACTTCTAAGAGACACATCATTAAAGTGAAAAGATGTGTATGTTCACTTGATAATCATTCCATATTATCAAGTGCCATGGTGGAGCAAATATTTTAGTGTCGAGGCTCTAGTTTACTTTCAAATGCCACAACACCACACTTTCAAGCTTCGTAGCTTCAAACACCTTTTTTGTGTTTTTGTATGAATAGATATATTGTTCTATTTGTAAAAGAGTTCGATCAATTGTGTAAAACTTATTACTCTTCAATGTGTTTCTCTAGTACCCTCTTAGAGTAAAATTGAAGGGAAGTTAGTGTAGTACATAGTACAATCTATTGGAGTGTTTAGCCTGTGTTTGTTGAAGCAACTCTATAAGTGAAGGAAGAAGGAGTATAGAGGAGATACTTTGATCTTACCTAGTGCTAAAATTCTACTATTTCTCTAGTATTTTGATTCTTCTATGAATACAATAAAAATGAGTTTACCTATTATTTATTCTATGTTTGGCTAGATCTCTTATTTTAGAGTGATGGTGTAAAGAGCATATTAAGTACTAAAGAAGATTCTTGTACTTTAAAGATTTAGTGATGTTCTCCATTATCTCTCATTCTTTATTTAATTCATATAGTGTCCATGTGTGTAGTTAAAACCTAGTATGATATATAGCCTCGACGGAGAAATGTAAGAATAATCAAGAATATTAAGATAGAATATTGGCATGCCTAGACATAAGATATTTGAATATTCTAAGGAGATATTATAGTTATAGGATATCAATAGTAATCCTTTTCACCCCTATAGGCTTGATAGAGATCTAGGTATGCACATGCTCTAAATTACATCTATAATTAAGAGTTTAATTAGAAAATATATGATATTTGCATTCATCAATACAAAATATTTTATTAAACATTTATATAACTATTCTACTATCTTTATCTAGTGATAGAAACTCTAAATATCATTTTTGTTTTAGTAGGATAACTTATGCAATTAGAGTAAGTAGAATTAATTTTGTTGCAAGTAAGCTTAACACTTCCTTATGGGTTTTACAATCTACTTCATAACTTTATTACTTAATTTGGCATGTATACTTGCATACATTTAAGTGGGCTTCCATTATTGATATATCAAGAAAAACTTAAGTAGTACTCAGCATAGACAGAATAAACATTTATTACACTATCTGTAATAAAGCCTTGCTTGCCTATAGGCATAAGTCCACCATATCAGCAATCGAACCTTAAATATATTGGTTTCTTGCATTCAAAGTAAATAGTGCTAAAGGAAAATATATTAAATTTACCTATCTTTGCTTTGCTCATATTGTGGCAGCATTTTTTGTTTCTTTTCAAGAAACTTTTGAACTACCAAGTCATCAAAACTTTGATATTATTATTATTGACTCCAGAGTTGTCGCTATCCATGTCGTAATCATTTAATGCCACAATTTTATCTTTTATTTTGTCACTAGCATTCAAAAGTATTTGGCTCACATTTTGCTCATAAGCAATGAAAGAGCCAAGTAGATTTTCATTAGAGTATACACTTAAATCTTTAGACTTAGAGATAGTAGTGACTTTAGCATTAAAACTATCAGGCAAATAGCATATTATCTTATTAACTTTTTTCACAGTTAGATGATTCCCTTCCTAAAGCATGCAAAGATGTTACTATCTTAGTAAATTTTATGTACATGTCAAAAATAGTGTCATTAGATTTCATGCAAAATAGTTCATAATTATGCAATAGTAAATTCATATGGGATTAATTTACTTCATTTGTACCTTCATAAGTAACATAAAGCCTATCCCATATTTCCTTTCCAACAGTGCAAGTAGAAACACGCATATAATCCTCAAATTTTAATGCACAGAAAAAATAATTCATATATTTTACATTAAATTATGCATAATCCCTTTCTTTCGTACTCCATTCATTAAAAGGGATTTCAATTTTAACACCATTTATAAAATGGGAAGGAATAAATATCCTACTCATATCATATGCCACATGAGATAGTCAATCGATTGTAAGAAAGTATACATATAAATTTTCTAAAAATTAAACGAGATATTATCAAATAAAGGTGGACAAGCTATTGAGTAACCCTCCATGGTATTCCTATTCTCAAAGTGTGCCATGAACATTTTCTCGGGATTTTTAAACCACTAATTCAAATAACCCGCTCTGATATAAATTAAAACTTCAATTTAAGATTTTTAAATTACTAGAACTATAATAGCACACCAAGAGGGGGGTGAATTGGTGTTTTAAATTTTTTCTTTTCATAAATCCTTTTTGAAAAATTTAATACAAAATTCAAAACTTAAGTTAAAAAATATATCATGTTATGTGGAAGCTAATGATTTAAAAAATCAAATGCAATTTTTTTTATTTTATATCAAGATAATTATGAACATATTTTTTTCTTTTTCTTTTTTTAGATTTTTAATCTTCTTTTCTAATAAAAACTAAATTCAAACAATTCTCATTATTCTCAACTCAGATTTTCATGATAGTAAAATTATAAGAAAGTAAAATTAAAAGAAATTAAAGTGCGATAAAAATAAGAATAAACACACTAGAGATTTATAATAATTTGGTCAACCTTGTCTTATGTCCTTTCCCCAGAGTCCTCCACTTTGAGTATTACACTAAATGTTAGTGACTCTCCTTATGCCCCTACATCAAGGTGAAGAAGCCCTTACAGAATCTCTTCCACTAACTAGTACGGTGGAGTAGCCAAAACCCTTTCACCAATAATATGGAAAAGTTGCTAGTGGCCCTTTGACTCCAAGAGGTTCTTCTCGGAGTTTCTCTCAAGTAACACTTTGACTCATGGAGGAAGAAGGTGGATGATGACCAGAGCAACCATGTAAGGACTCTCAAATACATACTCCCTTAATCCCATAAGGCTATTCTCCCTCTCTCTCAATACACTTTTCTCTCCCAGGCCCAAAGCTCATTTTTCAAACTCTCTCATAGAAGATTCAAGCCCCTTGACTTTCAAAGAATCTTCAAATTAAAAATCAAGTTTTTTAAATAAGAGGCTATAAGAGAACCCTAATTTTTAATTCAACCATCATTGGTTGTATAATATGATCTATAAATTACAAAATATGATCTATAGATCGTACAACATGATTAGTACAATTCTCCTACTCAAGTACTATACAATGAATAGCCTATAAGATGATCAGTTAAAGTTCATTAACTGATTGTATTATATGAAGGAACAGTAGTACAGTATGATTAGTTCAACTCAAGACCATATCATACATGATGAAAAAAAATCATCCAAAGAGCCATCGAGTGATTTAGATAGTATGGCTTTTAGATTGTATTGGACAACCAAACTTCATCAAGAAACACCTTGGGTGATTCATATATATATATATATCTTATTATATGATCTATAATTAATTAGATCAAACTTGATTACTTAATTAATTGATCCAGTTAGGTAATTTTTTGAAAGATCATATAGTATGAAATGCTTTGCACAGTATGAATAGTTCAAATTTTAAAATTCAATTTACTATTTTAGGTATGTTAGATTCAATGGTGGGGTTTTCATTATAGATGATTGATGAGGGCTATAGAGTGAAATTTTTAATTATAAAAACATCTAGGGCTCTATCACCCCTAAATAATACTTAACTTTTTCTTGATATAAAAATAGCAAACACCACTTAATATACATAAGTATACATGCCAAATCAAGTAATAAAGTGATAGGATAGAGTGTTGAACCCAATATGCTTACTTGCAACAAACTACTACTGTTTACTATAATTGTAATAATTATCCTACTGAAATAAAAATGATATTTTTGGATATTCTATCACCAAATAAAATAGTAAAAATATTTGACAAAACATGTAATTAAAGTGTTTTGAATTGATGCATTTAAATTATATATTTCTAATAAGACTGTTCATAATAATGTGATTCAGAGCATATGAATCCCTAGATTTTTGTCAAGCTTGTAGGGGTGAAAAGGATATCTGCTGACCACCAACAATTATTGCATTTTCTTAAAAACCTAGAACATTCTACATCCTATGTTTAGGCATGCAAACATCTTATCTCAATACTCTTGGTGGTTCTTACATTCATCAGTCAAGGCTATACATCACACTAATGGCCACTATGTGTATTAAATAAATAGCAGGATAATATTGAAAATAACTTTTACAATTATAGAATAAGAGTCTTCATTAGTATTAAACATGTGTTTTACTTCATCAATCCAAAATAAGATAATTAGCTAAACATAGAATGAATAAAAAGCAAACTCATTTTTATTAAACTTATGGAAGAATGAAAATACAACAGTGATATCACCAGGAAGGATCAAAGTATCTCCATTACACTCCTCCCATTAACTTACAGAGTAGCTTCAAGAGACACAGGCTAAATACTCTAAATGATTGCCTTAGATTTTAATCTAAGAGGGAACTAGAGAAGTACTCCAGAAAGTACATAATTTTACACAAGTTACTAAACTCCTTTTGAAACATAATATTATAACTATTTATAAAAAATATATAAAAAGGTATCTAGCATTACGGCGCTTAAAAGAATGGCATTGCAACACCCATGAAGTGAATTAGCACCTTAGTGCTGAAGCTTTTGCACCACTGCAGCTAATATGGATCGGTTACTTGGTTAATAATCGCATCTCTTCACTGATAGAACATGGCCTTTAAAAGTTATAACTACAACATCGCGGCGCTATAGACATTTGAGCGCAGTGGTGCTTATGTGTAAAAAATGGCACCAAGGCATGAGAAATTATTGCATCGCAGCATTTCAAAATAAAGAATCTAGCGCTATCAAGTTAACCTTTTAACGTCGCGATGCTTATAATGGTATGGCTCTGTCTATGTTTTCATTGCAGTGCTTATAAATAGAGAACTTGGCGATGCATTATAAGAATTGGGGCACCACGATGGTATTGAAGGTAGCACTACGCTATAGGCCCCTTAAAATTTCTATCATTTTTGAGTTTTTCCTACAAAAAAATATTTAAAAATAACATGGATTATTAAGTATAATATGGTGTTTATACTGTACAATTAGTTATATTTCAAAATTAATATTATTATTTTTTATTTAAAATAAAATATTTTAATTAATTTTTGTTTCAATAGATCATATAGTATGAAAAAAAAATTTTATAGTATGATTTACAAATAAAATAAATTATTTTTATTTTCACTCCTCATGTGTGTTTGTGCACAGTCACTAAGCTACCATATACCTTTTATAATATATTGACTCAAGAGAAGATTAAAATACAAAGTTCTGTATGACTATGGCACCCCAAGAGGGGGGTGAATTGGGTTTTAAAATTTTTTATTGAAAGAAAGTAATTAAAATAATTTTGATGAAATTTAGAAAAGAATAAATAATCACATAATTTTTTTAATGATAAAAAAATAGATGCAAGAAAACAAAATAATATGCATAATATTTTTATGTGGTTAGGCCCGAGTTCTAATCTGGCCTACATCCACACTTGCCAACTCTTATGCTAGAAACCATTAATCTTAGGTTTGCCTTGAAAACCTCGCTTTTTTTAAAAAATATATTATTTACAACCTAAGTACTCTCTTATACAGGCGAGTATAACCCAATCTAATTACAATTTAAATTTTACTAAGCCAAATGGCTTAGATTAAGAAAAAGAAAAATATAGTTTAATATAAATAATATAAGCTCAAATTATCTTATAATAAAATGACCAAGATATTTGAGGTGATTTTTATAATTTAATTTCAATCACCTCACTATTTGTAAATAGAATATTAAATTTGCTCACTTTAAGATAAATTTATATATTGATATCAATATGAATGATATTTTAAATAAGAATATTTTTTCTTGCTAATTTAAAACATAACTCCTCAAATCAAAAAATACTTTTAAAAATGAATTAGATTTGAAATGAAAATCTATGCCAAATAAAAAAAATAAAAATATTTGCTTGATATCTTTATGGATTTAAGAGATTTAACATAGAAAACTTAATATAGGATTCTCAACTAGTATTTCACCAAATAATAAATATTTTCAAGAAAAAATATATGGTGAAAACTAAAAGAAAAACAAGTAAATATTTAGAGAAAGAAAATAAATTGAATAACTCAAAGAGATGTACATGATTTAGAGAATTGTAACTTTCAAACCAAGGATTTGACCTTGCAAATGTAAAGAGATCTTAGAATGAAAAAAAAATTTCTCATCTTAAGAATAACAAGTATAGAAAGAAAGAGGAATGAAAAGATTGCTAGAGTTTTTTTTTTTTTTTTTTGAACGACCCTCACAAGAAGGGAAAGAGGGGTATTTAAAGGGAAAGGGTAAATAAGGCCAATTTTGAATTAAACTAATAATATAATACTATTTTATCAATTAATAATATAATATTTGATAAAAAATTAATTTATATTAAATAAATATAAGTTTTAAATGGCTATAAAATGGCTAGTCACTTAGAAAAGTTAAAAGATCTTCATATATATTCAAAATAGTACAAAAATGGCTACCCAGCATATAATATTAAAATTGGATAATGTTTGAAAAATTATTATAAATTTAATTTAGCTCCAAAGAGGATTATGTAACCTATCAATTTCTATCTACAAATCCAAGGCATCTAATGAAATAAAAATTAAGCATGTTTCTATCAAAATAATATCATAAACAGCAAAATAAAACCTCATGCACATTTTAATGTACTAAAAGATATATTAAATATTCATATAGTAATACATTGTAATTTAGATAAACTTAATTATATATCAAAAAATTTATATGAAACAAGTTCAACTCAAAATGAATAACTAATAATTTTTTTACTATATAAACTTATTACTTTTAATTTCTCTAATTAAGTATCTTTTCATTTTTGATAAAATTTATATAATATATGAAGCATATAAAATTTATTTAATAAGGAATCTTATTAATTTCTAAATAAAGCTTATTATTCTTAATTAATAATATATAAATAATTTTAATAGATATTTATATTGTAAGTAAATCAAACCATATAAGTAAATATCAACGGACCTCTAAGATACTCCTATGTTAATATAAAAAACTTCTAGCTATCCTTCTTAAGTTCTATCTACTCAAATTTTGATTGAATATGAGTTATGCAATGTATATTTTATTTAATTAATTATCATACATATCTATTAAACCATTACACCTGAAACACTTAACACAAAAATTAGAACATCCAAGCATATATTTGTTATTATTAAAATTATTAGAATAGGTCATGAGATAGATAATATCAACAATCTTTCCCTTTTTATGATGGCAAACTTATGTTATGTATTGTTATAATAAAGCTGCAAATTGACCTTTTATCACAAATTTTAAGTATTAAAAGAAATACATATATAATAATTGCGAAATATTTTTATATGTTAATTTGCTAAAACATAATTCTCCCCCTAAATATATGCATGTAAAATAAATTTATGACCAATATATAATTCTTCTCACCATTTGACAATATCAAAATAATAGAAATATATAAGAAGGTTAAATATTAGTGTCTAACATCTCAAGCATACGTCTTAGCATGCAAAATCTCTTCCGCTAATGGTTTTGTAAAAATATCTACTATTTGAGAATATGTGTTTATAAAATCTATATCCATATCACTCTTATTAACATGATCTTTAATAAAATGATGTCTAATCTCTATATGTTTAATTTGTGAGTGTTGTATAGGATTTTTTATTAATCTAATAGCACTAGTGTTATCACATTTAGTAGGAATATTTTAAAGCTTAATTCCAAAATCTTTTAATTATTGCTTTAGCCATAAAACTTAAGCAACATAGCTACCTGCAGCTACGTACTTAGCTTCAGTAGTGGATATTGATACATAATTTTTTTAGAAGATTAAGACATAAGCGATGATCCTAAAAATTGATAGATTTTATATATACTTTTCTATCAACTTTAAACCATCATAGTCTACATTAGAATATGTAGCTAAATTACATAATAACAAATTTTTGGGATACCATAAGCCTAATCTAGGAGTTCCTATCAAATAGCAAAATATTTGCTTAATTACTATTAAGTGTGATTCCTTAGGATTAACTTAAAATCTTGTATATAACATACTATAAATATAATATTAGGCCTACTAGCAGTAAGATACAAAAGTGAACCTATCATACTCCTATAAAGCTTTTGATATATTAGTTTTCTTAATTCATCTAAATCAAGTCTAGTTGAGGGGCATATAGGGGTTTTACTCAATTTGAATCTCTTCAAGTCTAATTTTTATAATAATTCATTTATATACTTAGTTTGACATATTAATGTGCCAGACTCTAGTTGTCTTACTTGAAGTTCTAAGAAATAGATGAGTTCTCCCATCATACTCATTTCAAATTTTTTTGACAATAATGAGGAGAACTTATGATATAAACTTTCATTTGTACTTCCAAATAATATATCATCAACTTAAATCTATATAATAATTAAATCATCTCTAATATTTTCTATAAAATGTCTTGTATCTATCTTAACTTTTCTAAAATAATGTTCAATTAAAAATTCACTTAACATATCAGACCAAGCATGTGGAGCTTATTTTAAACCATAAAATGCTTTCTTCAATTTATATACATGATTAAAAAAATTAATGCTTTCAAAACCTCGTGGTTATTCTACAAATGCATCTTGATCAATATACCCATTCAAAAATACACTTTTGACATCCATTTGAAAAAGTTTAAAGTTCATAAAATAAGCAAAGGTAAGGAGTAATCTGATGGCCTCTTATCTTGTTATAGGTGCAAAAGATTCTTCAAAGTCTATTCATTCTATTTGTGCGTACCCTTATGTAACTAATCAAGCTTTATTTCTAATAATACTTTCTAACTCATCTAGCTTATTTTTATAGACCCATTAAGTTCCAATTATTTTTTTATCATGAGGTGTTGGGACTAACTCCCAAACATCATTTGTTACAAATTGGTTAAGTTCTTCTTACATAGTAACTATCTAAAAAAATATCTTGTAAAGCTTTATCTATATTTCTGGGTTTAATTTCTAATAGAAATGTAGAATGTTCTACCTCATCCTTGAGGTTTCCCTTAGTCTTAACACCTTGAGAAGGATCACCAATTTCTAATTTTTTTGGGTGATTTCTATTATATTTCCATTCCTTAGGTAAAGAATCATCCTCCTTTTCTTCCAAATTTATTTTCTTTATATTCTCAATGTCATCATCATTCAAATAATTTCTTATTAAATCTATAGGGTTTTTACCAAAAATTACATGAACGGATTCTCCAACAATTAATTTTCTCTTATTAAAAACTCTAAAAATTTTTTATAAATTGAATATCCTAAGAATATACCATCATCATACTTACTATAAAATTTACCTAAAGGATTCTTGACATTATTTAAAATAAAACATTTACATCTGAAAACATGTAAATGACTAATCTTAACTTTCTTTTCAAAAATATTTAATAAGGGGTTGTTTTATGAATAGGTCTTAAATAAAGTCTATTTATAATATTGCATGCAGTGTTTATTGCTTATGTACAAAATATTTTAGAAATTATTCATCTAACATTGAACTTGCTAATTTCACCAAAGTATGATTATTTCTTTCAACTACATCATTTTGTTGAGGAGTCCTAGGAGCTAAAAATTTGTGTCTCTATTTTTATCATAATAATTTTCAAATAATTTATTTCTAAATTCTCCTCCATGATCTATTTGGATTATATGAATCAATTAACTTTGTTCTCTTTGAATATACTTAGCAAATTTTTTAAAATCATCAAATACATTATTTTATTAGATATTAATAATAATTAAGTATATCTTGAATAATCATCTATAATAATAAATCCATAATTCTTATCACCTAAACTAGTTATGTTAATTAGTCCAAATAAGTCCATATATAATAATTCTAAAGGTCTACTAGTAGAAACTATATTTTCACTCTTGAATATACTTTTCATAAGGTTACCATGAATGCATGCATCACATATAGAATAAAAATCAAAATTAATTTTTGGTATCCCAACTTCTAAATCAAGTTTAGAAATTTTATTTAAAGTGTGGTTATTGACATGACATAGCCTTTTATGCCATAACCAAGCATTATCATTTGTAGATTTCATACAAAATAAATTCAAATTAATATCATTAGATTTCTCTAAATCAATTAAATAAATATTTTTATGACTATTTTCAATATGCAAAATAATTTCATTATTTCTAATAAAATAATATGAAGCATAAAAAGAAATATTTAAACATTTATCACATAATTGACTAATTAATATTAAGCTATGTTTCAAACTAGAAATAAATAATTTTTTTTAAAGTAATAGAGTTCTTACATACAGATCTAATGCCAATAATTTTCCCTTTGCATTATTGTTGATTGCATTTCTATATAAGGTCATCAAGATCCATCCAAACCCTTACCTATTAGCACTCATCCAGTTGTCAATCACCTAGGCCTAATCAAGTTTCAATCCTAACTTCAATCCAACCAATAATTAAACGTCAATCATATTCAATCAAAATAAATCATCTATTTTATTATAATTGATGTGGATAATTCAAACCCAATCAATTAAATCCAAAACTACATTCAAATCCAGATTTCCAGACCAAAGTTTAGGGTTAAGGGCCTATGTCCTAGAACCCTTTTTGAATAATTTTTCAATCACCTCAAAACCTAATCAAATGACCCATGATTCATGATTTATCAATTGCATATTGATTAGACATGTCCCTAAGGTCAACCCTCCAAATTTGAGTTCAATCTCACACCTCTAACCCTAGAAAGGCAATTGAAATCTAAAGGCTGCAAAACCTTCAAATATTTATAGCCTATACCACTAGACTTACCACCTTATGGAAATTGACCTTGGGACCTTTCCCAAAACACTTGACCATGTCCATAACTCATGTTATGACATGTTGAGCATAAAATTGCACTTTGATGGACCCATGTTGACCCTTAGTAGACTGGGGGCCCAAATGACCAAAATGTCCTTTAAGGGAAAAATTGAACTTTTCCCCAAACCTTAACATGGCCTAGTCAAATCAAACCTTCAAGCCTCCTCGAGTGTATTTTAAACATCATTAGGAGTGTATTGGACTTAAATTTCAACCTTGGTTGAGCATGGTTGATCAAGTCAAATGACTTTACCAGTTTGCCTTCTAAGGGCTTAATTAGGCATTTCAACCCAAATGACCATACCATTACTTGAGACCACCTCCATTGGTCTCTAATCATTAAATCAAACTTGTTAGAACTAACTCTAGCCCTTAGTTTAAATTGATTTACCAAATAACCATAAACCTTTATCCACACTCAATCAAGCTTTGAATCCACTTTTAATCTCTTCAAACTCCTTTGATTATCTCTCTTAGTGATTGGGACATGATTAGTCACTTTGACTTAGTCAATCGTTGACTTGGTCTACAAGACCTATGTCTGGTTAAATCCAGTCAATATAGGGCTAGTTCACCACATACAACCAATCCCAACTCAATCATGTTCTTTAAACGCTCAAGATCATTCAACTACATGCTTGAACATCTTCAAATCTATCATGAGTCAAACTTTAATGAGTTTAACCAAGTCAACACAATGGGCTTGGTCAAACTTCCATGCTTTTGGTTAAATTACCATGTGCATTCAATCAAACCCCCATCAAGCTTCAAATTCACTTCATTTCATGCCTCAAACACATCTAAATCTTGGGTGAGTCAAACCCCATTGAGTTTGACCAAGTTAACTCAAAATCCTTGGTCAAACTCCATCCTACATGATCGCATTCACTCTTGCATTAACTCTAGCCCTTTTGACTCATCCCAATCTCATTGAAATGGTTCCCACATCCCCTCAAGTCCACATCACCAGCTGTTGACTAAGTTGGCTGGTCAAACCAGTCAACAAACTCTCAAACCCTTTCAAATGGTCAAACACCCTCTTAAAACCATTTCCCTCCATTCTAGTTGCCCTAATCCACTCACATGGGTTTTATTACCCACTTGAGCACTCCTTAAGCATGCTCTAATAGCTGGTTTAGCCAGTTTAAGCAAGAGTGGCCCCCCTCTCATGCCTAAGCCACCAATGGGAAATTAGCTTGTTTAGCTCTACCTCTTCCATCCAACATCTTATGACACGTGTAGGGGCCTTGATGAAAGCTTCTGATGCATCAGAGCCGCTCATCTAAGACCCTAGGGCTTAATGTAATGACAAGAGATCATTTCACTCATTCATTCATCATCCAACCCCTAGAGCTCCCTCTCTTATTCTCTCATTTCATTTTGACTCCCCAGCAACTCCTCTTCACTTCATCAGCTAAAACCCACCAGTCAAAGGTCATCGATGGCGAGATTTTAGCGAGAGGTTACAATTAGTCTATCCATGCTCAATATCTAGCGATCTAGGCATTTTTAACCATCAATTTCTTCTAGGGAAACATTCTTGGATAGTCTACAAGTTTAATAAGTCCAAAAACATCGAAATCCACTAAGTAAATCATGGTAAAACCCTATCCCTAGCTCTAAAAATTTAGGTTTAAATAGCTTTTCATAAAGTGCTTTTTAATCCAAAAAAATATATCTTCATTAATGCTCTTCACTTCATAATGATCTGTTTAAAATTTCATTTAAAATGGTTAAGTATTTTGACAGAATAAAACAATTATCTTAATCCTAGGGTTTTCACATGATCTATGCTTATGTACATTTTTGAGTTGTTGACTGCATGATCAACAACTCTGATCTTACCACTCCATCGCTTATCTGAACCACAGATTGAATTATGTTGTTTCTTCCCTTATCTGGCTAGATTACGACCGTCTATCCAAACTGCCCGTGGATGGATGGCCAAGATCAAATGCTAACTTGGATAAGTGACACGTAGTCTGTCACCGCATTAGCCATTAATAGCCAATGATTATTGTCATGCAATTTTTGCCATTAACGTGCCGCTGCCCAATGATTGGCCTGCAATTTTGATCCGTGAAACAGAGTGCGCCGTGTGGCCCTATCGCCACCGTTTTTGATAATTTAATCAATTTAATTAGTTTAAATGCTTTTAATTAATATAAATTTCAAAAAATCATATCTAATTCATTTTTTATTCAAATTTTGCCTATAATACCTCATTTTAACCAAAATTTCATCCTCTTTTATTTAAAATAATAATCAATTGAAAATGTTTTATGAATTTTAAGTAATTTCAAATATTTAATATTTGAGTTTTAATTAATATTTTATTAAATATAAATCTAAATGTTTTAAAATTTTGGGTTAATGATTTTTAATATGCCTCTAGATTCCAATAATTTTCTCATGATTATTTAAGCTTTATTTTAATTTTGTTTGAATTTCCAAAATTATGGTCCTTGTTTTCACTTTTAATTTTGAAAATTCATGGTCAATATGTTTCAAAGCTATCTCAAATACTTGAGCATCCTTAGTGAAACTACCAAACAGAGCTTAAGACTGGATGGATTTATATTCATCAAACTCAATACAAGCTTAGGACATTTCCATGAATTCCATTACCTTAATTTTCATATCATGGTTTAGGAACTTTGGCTTGCACTTGGGTTTGATTGATAAGTGCTATGGTAAATGTCTCCTTTATTATAGTATGTCAAGACCAATACAATGGGGAAGTCTTTCCTTGATAAGTGCATTAATTATGATTTTCTTTGTATCTTTCCAATTCAAAGAAAATCACCTTTTCAACCAAACAATTATCTCCATATGTGACATATCCTCCATCACTTGATTCTAATGTAGAGAATTTTGCTTTATCGCACGTCATATGTCTTGAACATCTACTATCTAAGTAGTATATTCCTTCATTGATTTTACTTTGAAGGCATTCCTATAAAAGAAAATCAAATGTTAGCTTTTGGAACCCAAATATTTTTCAGCCCACATTGTAAATGAGTATTATGATATCTATTATGTATGGTATATGAAGTACTTGTATTTTTTGGTACCCATATAAAAGTTGATTGTTTAGTATTTTGTAATCTACAAGCACAACAATCAAATGAGATATGTCCTATTCTACCACAATAATTACACTAAATATTAGTGTTTGCATATGGCTTAGATTTATGTCTATGTGATATATAAGAAGAACTTTTATTTGATAATGAACTTAATGGAACTTTATAATAAACTTGCGATTTCATGCATAAATCTAGTATTGCTTTTAATAGAATATTTTCTCTTTTAAGTTTACAAATAAGTAATAAATGGTCTAATAAAGAACTATTTTTATTTTTTAAATCATCAATTTCATTTTTTAAATCATTAAAATGCATATCTAAATTTTTATGCTCTTTTTCTAAAACATCATATTTTCTTTTTAATTTTTTAAATTAAATAACTAATTCATTAAATGAATCATCTAATTTAAAAAGGATATATCATTACATACCTATTAAGAATCACAATCAGATTCTCCTCCTGTCATAAGATAAATGTTCACCTCTTAATCTGATGAATTCATAAGAATCTGGGTTGGCCCATATAGCCTTCTTCTTATTTTTAAAATGCTTATTTTATTTCTTATCACTATTTCTCTCCATATCCATTTCTTTCTTCTTTGAATCAATAAATCTAGACAATCTCCTCTTACATGTCCAGGCTTCTTATATTGGTAGCAAATAATTCCTTCCCCTGTAGGAAATTTCTTAGTTTGAAATTTATAATTTTTAGATTTCTTATACCTTCAATTTTGCTTCCCTAGTAACCTTCCGCGTCTTCTTAAAATCATGGCTACCTCATCACTATTTTTATTATAGCTTAATGAACGAGGCTCATCATTATCATCAACCTACAAGGAAACGGTTTTACCTTTCACTTTCTATTTCTTAGAGGAGCTATCCAAGTTATCCCTTTGAGCTATCATCTATTCATGTGGTATCAAAGAACAAAAAAGTTGATAAAGTGGATAAGAAGATAAATCTAGCCTCAGTAATTACAGTACTTTAGCATCCCATTCGTTAAAAAGGCATCTAAGAATCGTATAGATTAAATCTTGATTCTTATATATTCTTTTAAAAGAATGTAATGTGTTAATTATTTTCATAAATCTAGTATACATATTAGAAATAGACTCATAAGGAAATATTCAAAATAATGCGTATTCATGAATCAGTCTATTTATGTGAGCATCTCTAACCTCAATAGTACATTCATAAGTTATAATAAATTTATCCCAAATTTCATTTACTAAATTTAACATGGAAATTTTCATGTAGTCATATTAAAGAAGTGCATAATGCAAAGTATTGCATGCCCTGCCATTTAACTCATCTAATTCCCTATCTAATACACTCTATTCATCAAAAGGTTTTTTAATTTTAATTCTAATAACTTTTTAGTGGGTGTATGATATTGGTGGGTAAGCTTGTGCCACATACGAGAGTCTTGTCCTCTTAAGAAAGTACTAATTCTATTTTTTCAATAATCAAATGAAATATTATCTAATAATGGTGGTCAATGAGTGGATTGTCCCTCGAGAAGTGAACTCTAGGATGTTAAGCCAAAATAAAAAGATCCAAGGACCTAATACCAATTATTGAATGATTGTGGAACCCCAAAAGGGGGGTGAATTGGGTTTTAAAAATTTTTATTAAAAGAAATCAATTAAAATAATTTTGATGCTATTTGACAAAGAATAAATAATCGCATAATTTTTTTTAATGATAAAGAAACACAGATGCAAGAAAATAAACTAACAGGCATAATATTTTATGTGGTTTGGCATGAATTCTAATCTGGCGTACATCCACGCTAGCCAACTCTTTGGCTAGAATCCACTAATCCCATGTTTGCCTTGCAAACCTCACTTCATTAAATCAAACAAGTTGTTTAAAACTTAAGTACTCTCCTATATGGGTGAACCCATCCCAATCTAGCTATAATTTAAATTTTACTAAGCCAAATGGCTTTAATTTAAAAAATAGAAATATATAATTTGATGTAAATAATATAAGTCAAATTATCTTGCAATAAAATGACCATGATATTTGAGGTAGTTTTTACAATTTAATTTCAATCACCTCACTATTTGCAAATAAAATATTAGATTTTCTCACTTTAAAGATAAATTTATATCTTGATATAGTTATGAAAAATATTTTAAATAAATTTTTTTTATTGATTTAAAATATTATGCCTCAAATCATATAATACTTTAAAAATAAATTACATTTGAAATGAAACTATATGCCAAATAAAATAAAATAAAAATACTTGCTTGTTATCTTTATGGATTTAAGAGATTTAACATAGAAAACTTAATATAAGATTCTTAACTAGTATTACATCAAATAATAAACATTTTCAAAAATATATATATGGTGAAAACTAAAATAACAACAAGTAAATATTTAGAGAAAAAAAATAAACTCAAGAACTCCAAGAGATGTTACATGATTTAGTACATTGAAGCTTTCTAACCAAGGATTTGATCTTGCAAATGTAAAGAGCTCCTAGAATGAATATTAATGTCCCTTCTCTGAAGATTTAACATGTAAAGAAGGAAAAAAGAAATGAAAAGATCGCAGGATTTTTTTTTAAACAACCCTCACAAGAAGAGCAAGTGGGGTATTTAAAAGGAAAGGGTAAGTAAAACTAATAATTTAATATTATTTTATCAACTAATAATATAAGTTTCATATGGCTATAAAATGGTTAGTCACTTGGAAAAGTCAAAAGTCTTCATATACATTCAAAATAAGGTAAAAATGGCCACCCAACATATAATAATTAAATTGTATAATGTTTGAAATATTATTACAAATTCAATTTAGCTCTAAAGTGGGTCATGAAATTTATCAATTTATATCTATAGAATTAAAGAAATCTAATGAAATAAAAATTAAGCCATGTTTTTATTAGAATAATATCCTATACAGTAAAATAAAAACTCATGTATATTTTAATATATTTAAAGATATATTAAATATTTATACAGCAATATATTTTAATTTAGATAAAGTTAATTATATAACAGTAAATTTATGTGAAATAAGTTTAACTCAAAATGAATACCTAATAAAATTTTAATCATGTAAGATTATTACTTTTAATTTCCCTAATTAAGTATCTTTTCATATTTGATAAAATTTACATTATCTATAAAGCTTATAAATTTATTTAATAAAGGTATCTTGTAGATTTCTAAATCAAGTTTATTATCCTTAATTAATAATATATAAATAATTTTAATAAATATTTAGATTGTGAGTAAATCAAACCATATAAGTAAATATCAATGGACCTCTAAGATACTCCTATGTTAATATAAAAACTTTCAAGCTATCCATCTTGAGTTCTTTTTGCTCAAATTTTGATTAAACTTGAGTTGTGTAATGTACTTCTCATATAAGTGCACCTGAAATATTTAACACATAAATTAGAACATCCAAGCATATGTTTGTTGTCATCAAAATCACTAGAAAAGGTCATGTGGTAGATAATAGCAACATTACATACTACCCAATCTTGAGTTATGATCCTTTGGTAGTGCTTGATGTATGATATACCTGAAATGAGGCATCCATTATTTTTTGAGGGACTCCAAGACAGTGTAAGGCATCCATTATTAACAGATGATATTATAGATTTTGCTCAGTTGGTCGAGAGGGCCAAGAGGATAGAGACTGATTTAGTAGTAGTACAATAATGATGGACTGCAATCAGGAAGAGTTTTGGTAGTTTGATAGCAATCAGTAGCCAATCTAGGAAGATGAGTAGGTTTGAACCTACTACATTAAGAAGGAGGGGACAATTAATAATAATTTCTTTTGGATCTAATTGAGGCAGTGTTCTAAGTTCTGAGGGTTTAATTAGTGGGGCCCTATTATATTTGCAGTATGATATGAGACATAGTGGTCAGTGCTATAGAGCATCGAGCTGATATTTTATCTGTATTCATAACAGACACAGGATGGCTGAGTGTCCACTGGGTGGATTTGATAGACGTCCTAATTTTAGAGTTGATAAGTTTGGGCAAACAATATTGGGTAGGCTAAGGACAGTACCACCCTGACCATATTTTTAGGATTCTAATAACTAGGATGTTGGTCTGGTATCATGAGGTCAGCATTCTGGAAGTTTGCGGGGTGCTAGTAGTTTTATTGCTTTGACCCCAATATAGGCATGAGTTTATAGTCCAACGCAACAAGAGGCAAGTTAGTATCTAGAAGTTGTTTCAAGTACAACTTATATTTTTTCATCTCCTTGCCATATTTTATTCAATTTTTCTGTTAACCATTTTTTTATATGAGAGCAGTACTTTGATTCTCTTAGTTTGCTTTTTATATTAATGCATATTTCTTTGTCTGTGGTTCTGCTTGTGGAAGATGAAATGGTAGCTAGTAGGGTTTATTTTATGATTTGAAATTTTTTGAAAGGGTTTGGAGACCTAGTTTGATTTTATAGCTTAATTTTCCATTTGATGTTATTGTAGGAATGGATCAGATGAATCAATTGAGGATCGATTTTCTGAAAAAGAAAGTGTCTTTATTTAAAATTGGTGAGTTTTGTATTTCTGAAAATTAGGGGTATTCTTTCTTATTTTGATATGGAAATATCGAGATCATAGGAGAAAAAATCTGAGATAAGACACTATATCCAGGTTTATTCTAACTTATTTTCATTTGGAAATATCAATAATGATATTTTCCTGAGGAGGGGAGAGTTATGAGACCTCTAGGATCATAGTTCAGTTTAGACCAATTTGACCCGATTAGAAAAAGGTCAATAATTTATAGTTTTATATTTTGAACCCAATTTCATGTGCTTGGAAGTGTTTTAATGCTTAAAAAAGATTGCATGTATTCTAGAATGAGTCCCAAGGGTCTCATAAGTTTTGTCAAAATTTAAAAATATTACGATTTAAGAGTTATAATGTTGGGTGTTCGAGCGTCGCGGTGTTGCTATAGTACCAGGCACTAAATAGTGATATTTCAGAACTATAGTCTCAAATTTTTAAAAAATAAACTTATGTTACAGCATTAGGTGGTAGCACTGCAATGCTTGACCACTAACTACACTTTAAATTTAAAATTAAAGCTCTGTTACATTCATTTGATTGCATACAATCAGCCAAGAGGAGAGACAAAGAGTAGGATTTGGAGAGGATGAAGAGGGATTTTGAGCTGCTTCAAGCCATTTTTACCCTTTGGGCTAGTTGGGAAAGTAATTCATCTTAAGGTAGATCACATTTTGTCAATCTCAGATTTTACAATAAAATTGATATTTTTGTTAGCAAAAAGTGAGGATAATTTTGTATTGGTAAAACTTTCACGCACAACTTTTTATATGTTATAGAGAGTAAGAGTCTATAATTCCTAACATTTTGAATATTTTTTAGAAATTTTTCCCACGATGTTTTAGACTTCATGTGGCTTTTATTGAATAGAAAATAATTCAAATTCTAAAAAATAGTGTCATAGTATGATTAAAGTCTTAAAATAATATTTTATACAATCTTTGATAATTTGGTGATATTTTGAAACTGAGAATTTTTTCTCAGTAGTGTTTCTGTAGCATACTGTTAAGGCATTTTCACCATTTTTGATTTTTAATCCAATCATGTTTTAATTAATAAAATGCATCAAAAAAATATGTATAATGATGAAAGAAATGTGAGATGATGCGATGTAATGTGGTGTTATGTAGGAGCTAATTGGCTATCGAGGTGGGATTCTATTATGCTAGAGCTAGTGGGCTAGCAAGGTGGGATTATGTTATGCTAGAGCTAGTGGGCTACCAAGGTGGGATTCTATTATGTCAGAGTTAATGAGCTACTAAGGTGAGATTTTGTTATGTTGTGGCCTAAGGGATATCGAGGAGGGATTCTGGTCATGAAGATATATATGAAAATTTGGGCTTAAGAGCCAATCTGATAAGCACTTTAATAATCACTATAAAATGTTTACTCATAATTCAATTAGCTTTAGTATTTGTTTAAATGTAATCAATTTCAGTATGTGTTTTATTTTTCTATATAATACTTCAGTTTACTATTATAGCATAGTATTTTTAATCATTTAGTTTAAATTATTAATTCATTTTTAGGCTATTGAGCCATATCAGCTCACTCCTATTTTGCTTCAAATTTTTAGGCCAATGAAATGGTAAAGAGCGAGTTGAGTAGCTTTGAATATCAAGCTGAGATCTATGTTGTAGGTATGCCCTTTTGGTTAGTTTTATTTTTAAAGGCTTGGCATTTATTTGGTTATGTTACATATTGCCAAGCATTATTGTAGATACCTTAGATAGTATAAAAACTTTAAGATGAGAATAGAAAATTATTTTGAGATTCTGTTGTTTTTTGCTTTATATTGTATTCAATTGTGGCTCTATGTAGTATATAAATTAAAAGTATTATTTTAGTACTTCTCCAACTAAATCTTAGAATTTGTGTCTTGCTACAATCAGACACGGTGTGACCTACATAGATTGAGTCATATCCGGTTAAATTGTAGCAATAACTATTATCCTATATCTTCTGATGACTTTACAATTTATTGACCATCATTTGATTGCTTTTCTTTATGTTCATCATGATTATCCACCAAATTCATGGAGATTGTTTGAACCAAATGTGTTGTTCAATAGTGTTTTCATATCATATGTATTAGATACTCAACTTAAATTTGCGATTACTCAAAATTTGACTTCGTACTAATTTTAGCACCTTAGACCAATAGTAAGATATTTCTCCTCATGTCAATTCTATATAATTTACTTAGTAAAAATTATCTTTGAGGTTAAGTGACACTTGAAATCTTGGATTGAATAAAAGCATTTATTAATGTATAATCTACACTTATATAAATTTTTTTCTCATGAATTTTTGGTTTGACTTGAAAAATCCAAAAAAATCTTTAACTATATTTATGTATTTCTAACTCCATTTTAATTTGGTCATCCAAATTTTATCTATTTTAAGTAGAAAGTGAAGTTTTAAAACCACAATTAAAATTAAAACTTTGAGATTAGCCAGACTAATCTAAGCAAAACTTAAAACTTAAACCATTAGAACATGATAATCATTCATTCATAAATTAATGGAAATTGTTAACCATTTACTTATATGTCCTAAAATTCATAATCACATCAACTAATCAATTTTAGTTAATATATTTTAGCATTCCTTATTTTGTTGGTCAACCACACTATGTACTCAACTTTGAAGCTTTCATAAACAAAATTACTAACAAGAATTCTCCCAACATACCTCGTTAGAACTACTAGTATATCTTAATTAGGTTTCTTCATTATACTCCAAAAGATTTTTTTCTTTTCCACCCTTAGATGACTACAATTATTATTGTGTGTACTCAATTTTCATCTTATAGTGTTTCTTTACTATTACTCTTATGATCATAAAGCATTGATGACTGATATAAACTCATCCAACCATTAGAAAAATGTAGTAACAATTAGTTAAACATAAGGGATGACTAAATGTAAGAGCCTCTATAATCAAATTTACTCAATGGGCCATAATAAGTGTATGATAAGATGAGCATGCCCCTATTTCCATGACATCCTAAGAGAGCTCCAATACTTAATGAAGTCAAATCTCACACCAAGTATAGATAGATGTTACCCCATCTTTTATGGTGAAGTTCATCTAGCTTATAGGATCTAACAATTAGAATCACCAATATATAATTATATAAGTTGCTTACAAAAAGATAAAGGACCACCTCCATCCATCAATTATAGATTCAACTCGTAATCCTTATGATGGTTAATATGATAGTAATTGGCTCACCCTCGGCTATAATTCATAATAATATGGTGCTACTGTTATAAATTACAATAGGGCCAACTAGAATTGCATAATATAAAAGAAATATCAAAACTTATTATGCCCATATACTTTTTGATTAATTTTGTTTGGATATTACCTACTTAGAACTATTTTGGTGTATCATGTGGAAAAAGGCTAACTAATTCTATTACTGTATAACACATCCATTACATACTCCTAAAAATATATATTATTCTGCTAAGTCTATAACTTCATATTATATTTATCAAAGAACTTTACCATAAACATTTGCTGACTTAATTTGGTCAAATTCTAAGAAGAATGACAAATTGAATTGACAACCAGTATGATGAACATTAGAGTGTAGAAACCTCATTTTAACCAATATGATGAACATTATAGAGAGTGGCTTCCCCGTCCTTTTATTTTTAAGGGTAGTGTAAATATCACCCTAAGAAAAACTAATACAAAGTAAAAGTTACAACCATATCATAAAATAAAGGTAGGAAAATTAAGTAAAATGTTTTTGCTAATCATTATGGTGACCTTAATCATCATCATGGGCTCTTAGTACTATACTATTTTTAACCTCCTCAATGTTATTATTGATGCCACAGTAAAGAGTGCATGACTACCCATTTTTTATCACTTCCCTTTCGTTAGGGATGCTTATAGTCCCCATTAAATTTTCTGCCACTACATATGATGACAATTGTATAAGGTATCAATACATGCTTTGAGTAGTTAATGAAAATCGAGTGAGTATCAAAAAAGGCCTCAATTTGCCTTACAGGACTCATAGTTTATCATCTTTATTTTGGTGATAGTAAATATATGTTTGGATACATAAAATATATGTATATGTTATAGGTGTAGTGAAACCATAATTAATTTAGCTAATGTGTGTATAGACTCTATAATTTGTACACATCTCTTAGAAGTTAAATATATCATGGATTCACCATAGATATATTAAGGTAGGTGCATTGGAACTCTAGACATAAGCTTTAAGGATTTATAAGATTAGTTGTATCATAGAGGTCCATGTGATGTTTGTAGGGGCATCAAAATGGGTCAACAAGTCAGGTCCGGGTCTGAACTCAAATTGACCTGACCCAAATCCGGCCAACCCAAACTTAGCCTGTTTAATAAATACATAAAAAATGTGAACTCGAACCTGATCTCCTAGCAACCCAAATCAGACCAGATAACCCATTTTAATAAAACTATTTATTAATTTATAAACCAAATATTATGAGTTAATTGATAAAAAAAATAAGAAAATCATACCAACAGATAAAAAAATAATCAAATTGGTCATTTTTAGCTCAAAATTGGGTTGGTGGGTCAACACAAACCCAAATTTTTTTGGTTGAGTTCACATGTCAAATCATTTATTGACACCCCCTAATTATTCACTTACTTAGTTTAATTTTCTCATAATTTAGAATATAATCTACTTTATTTAGAAATAATTGAAATTATATTTTAAATATAAAAAGTTTGTTAAAATTTGTTTTCATACTTTTTGAGATAGTTGGCAAACTTTTTGTGGTAACCTTATTTAATCTTCATCACAATTAAGATTAATTACAATCAATTATAAATTTTGTGTTTGAAAAACTTTTTAAATTTTTGGCTAATTTATGCTTTTCAAACTAACCAAAAGGAATTCAGAGTTAAGAATGTCACCATTGCATTGGTAATATAATTTGCATGTGAAATCATATATTGGTTTTGTCTAAATCAGAATTATGTGCAAAAGTTAATTCGTAATCAACATCATCAAAAATATTAATTACTTTATAGATCTCATAACTAAGAACTTACCGACATACCCAGGAATGCACATGCTCAGTTAAACACGCACTTGCACGACTGGGTTATGCCTAACATCAACACGTATGTTCAATGTTGCATGCTTATGTGCCTATGTGCACCCCACCCACTTTAGCATGCTTACAAATTTATATTGTAACACCTATGGCTACAAAAATTGGTAAGATCCTTTTTTCATACCTCTTTATGCTCATTGGTAAATGAAAAGCTTAGAATTGAAATGGGAGAAATTTAAATTAAACTAGAAAGAATTTTTTGGGAGCACTACGATGCTATGCTTTGGAATGTAGCAATATTGACCTCTCTGTATTGGAGTAGTGTTCAAGGGATTATTGTGGAAATGGAGGGGAGTATTGTGGTGTTGAGCCCTTTGTCTAAGAATATCTTGGGGGATCTAGTAGATTTCAATTGAACATTGTGACATTGTATGCCAGAGAATTGTAATGCTCTCTCATCCTCATGCATTAAGCTTTCCAAAGAAGAAAGAGGAAGAGGAGGACAAGGAAATAAGAGAGAGAAAGAAGAGGAAGAAGTTTAGAGGCTGCAAAGTCAAATTCATCCATCATGCTAGTTAGAATATTTGTCTTGCTCGAGGTCAGCTCCCAATACCTTATTTCTGATTTAATTTCAATTCCAATATTTCACTAAAAAATTATGAAGTAAAATATGTTTGCAATGATTATAATGAACTTTCTACTGTGTAAATTTTGATATACTATAGAATGTATCATTTTGGTCATTTTAATATTTAGTTAACCGGTTGGTTTTGTTTATTCAAATTTTTTAGTATTTCATGCTAAAAATGGCCTTTCTAACATTGCCACAATTCATTAAAAGTTTTAAAATGATGTTTTGAAGGTCTCTTATAAATAGTTTTTTAAATGGCAAAGGTTAAGTGTTCATGCAAATTTTACGTACATCATCTCCTAAAAACTATACATATGTGTTCATATTCATATTTAATGTCATATATACATGTTAATTCTATTAATCTTTGTATGTACATTCATCTTCATATGACAGAAGTTCTGATGAGGGAGATTTTAAAGTACATTTTAAGTTCTATTATCATGCTTGAATTTTTATTCTGTTATACTTATATTTCTGGCCCCACATGTCATGTAGATGTGGGAGATCATTTCTAACCCCATCTACTTAATGCAATATGGTAGTTTCCATGGAGTTATAATTTAAAATGGAGTTATAAGGGAAATTGGGTTAAATCTTCTTCACTTAGTGATGGTTAACCTTAGAAGGCATAAGTGGAAAGAAAGCTATAAGCATGTATCAGGACATGTGCATATTATGTTTCATATGTTGCATCTTCTATTAATTGAAATAATTTCAAGTACAAGAATATTCTGTTAATAAGTATGGCCTGATGCGTATGTGAAAGTACAAGTGATGTTCTACTAACTAGTGTATAATGTAACCTATGTGAAAGTATAAGTGAAGGTACATGTTAATATTTATAATGATTAAGTTCAAGTAACAAATTCTAGAAAGTTAATTCTGATCTATATTCAAGTTTAAAATATGTTTATATTATTATTCTGATAATTCCAGTATAAGTAATCCCTTTATTTTTGCTTTCTGAGTTAAGTTTATTTATGTTATTTAATAATAGATATTTAAATATTTTATTTGTACATTGCAAATATGGGCATTAACTTATGCAATAGAACTTAGGATAACCTATTGAGCATATGAATGCTCACTCCATTATTTTATGAAATTTCAAGAAAAGGGAAGGGTCCAGCAAAGTAAGGTTGATAAGGATAGGTTGTTAGAAACTTCTCAGTAGAGGTATTTTGTAGACCAATTTTTATATTTAGAAGTATAGAACAAACTTATACTTATTATTTGTTTATGATTAATTTTGGAATGAAAATTTGGATGATTTTCTTTATTATTTATCTTTTATTAGATTATTAAGTTGGCTCTAGCATGTCCAACATTATGGTAGAGATAATTGGGTTCAAATTTTAATTTTACTATTAGGATCTAGGGCATGACATGTGTTCACCTAATTGTGCACCTCTGGATACCAACCCATGTCTCCTATATGCCAACTCATATGCCCATTTATGTATATGGATTCATTTGCACCATCCATGTGCACCCACACACATTCATGTATGCCTCAACATGATGAAAAGAATACCAATAAATCCACCTAATGTAGTAGGGGAGAAGAGTTGAGTATTTTTAAGTGTTTATAAAAGAGATGCATCTTGCTTCTTTAAAGATGAGTTGCTAGGTTTAATTCCATGGAGGGTGGTTACATCAAAAAGTGAAGTTTTTGACAATAACAAGGAAAGGATCTTGTTGGGACTCCAATAGTATAATGGAGAAAAATAATACTAGTAAGAATAACATTTCTCGACATCTATCTATTTTCTCATAGCAAGTGGTAGCATTCTCTCTTAGTCATTAACCTAAATAAAGTGATATATTATTTATTTTCTCCTATTTTATGTGAAGAGAAATTCTTGAACCATCATTTTTTTTAACCTTAGTGAAAGTTTTGATCTCTATCGTCCATGAACTTAGATGAATCTCATTGAATCACATAAACTTGTGCATCTTATGTTTGTTATATATGTTGTATTTGTTCTCTCATATTCATTTTATTTTTTCCTGAAGTTTTATTACTATATTAGTAGTTTTATTAATTTAAATTAAGTTATCCTCATATCAAGTTGTTAAAGAAAAAAAGAATGATAAAACAACATACTTGTTGCACCCTAGAACATTCACGGTGATAGAGATAAATAGATTTTATTGTCCTAGCTTTGTATGAAGATACAAGACACATACAAATAAAAGAGAGGGGTGCAAGATTCATAAGAGACACCAAGATTTTTAAATGGAAAACCCAAAAAAGGGGAAAAATCATGGGGTTTGGCCAAGTTTAAAGGATTTTACAAGTGTTTATTATTGATTACAAATAAGGCCCTTCCTTAGGGGTAACAAATATACATTATATAGAGAACATTACAAAATGGGAGTGGGAAGAATCTAATGATATGAGAGTTGTTCTCAAGAGATTGTTGGTCTATTCATTTGGTAAGTAGGATTGTAGTCAATAGGCGATGGAGGTCAGAGGGATCGTAATTGGTTGGTGATGGAGGCTGGAGGGACCATATTTTATGGTGACGGAGGTCATAAGGACCATTATCAATGGGAAACAAAGTCCACTAGGACTACAGTTGGTGGGTGATGGAGGTCGGTGAGGACCATAGTCTGTGAGTGATGGAGGTCGAAGGTAGGGACTATAGTTCGTGGGTGACAAAGGCTACAGGGAATACAGTCAATAAGCTTTGAAGTGGAGGGATAGTAATTGGAGGGCTTCAAAGGTCGTAGGGACACTAGGTAGTAGGCAATGGAGGTCGAAGGGGCCGTAGTCAGCGGGCGACAAAGGTTGGAGGGATTATATTCAATAAGAGACGGTGAACAAAGGGACCATAGTTAGCGAGAGATGATGGCTGGAGGGGTGTGTTGATGGCCGTCAGATGGAGGTCTGACGATGGTCGCCGGCAAAGCAGTTATAGGTGACCAAATGGAATTCTGGCAGTGGTCAATAAATGGGCGATAATTCAGTAACAGTTTGCAGGCAAGCGGCTGTCTGACAAAGGTTGGCAGACAGACAATGGTTAGGTGATGGTCAATGGATGAGTGGTGCTCTGATGATGGTTAGCTAATGTATGGTGGTTCTATGACAGTTGATGAAAGTTTGCCAATAGTGATTCTTTGATGGAGCTCTAGATCCTTGAAATCTCATAGCACTCTCTTATCTCCAGCCAAAGGTCCTAGCCCCCCTTCATTTGGGAAGAGAGGGTCTATTTATAAATTTTTTAGAGTAGCTTTCCTGTAACAATCAAAAAGATTTGGGGTAAATTCAGAGTGCTCCATCGAACAACCCATATTTATCTCCTCAATCTTAAAGCATTTGTCAAACATTTAAGTGCCTTAATTATGTTAGAATTAAGTGATCTTAGGCTTATTGGGTTTGTCTTGCCAATCCGATTGATTTGATTCTAAGCATGCTAAAATCAAAGTTTAAATAATCCCAAACTTGATTTTAGAAGTTTCCAGCTTGGATATGCCTCAAGATTCAAGTCCGATTAAATTTATTTTTGGCGATGTATTAGTTACTAATTAGTGTAAATTATATACTATTTATTATGTTTGGATTTTAGTAAAAATATATTATTTTAGTTATTTTGTACAGGAAAAACTAAAAAATGGTGAAAAATATAAAGGAACGGGCAACACCATGGTGCTATAGGAAACACAACTACCATGCTCCATTCAATACCGTCGAAGCATCACTTTTGGACATTATGATACCATACTCTTTGTTTGCGAGTGTTGTAACAGTCAATGTGACAGTGTTTGAGGTGTCTCTACATTAGAAAATCATCTTAGTGGCGCTAGGTTCTCAGGAATTAAATGTAGTGGCGCCATACATTTCAATGTCTCAGTGCCATTTTATCCACTCAGGTGCTGCAGTGTTCCAATTTCCACAGCGTCGTGGTGCTGCAGTTATAACTTTCAAGTGATACATCATCGAAGTGAAAAGACACATCAGTTCACTTGTTAACCATTCCACATCATGAAGCATCGCAATGGAGCAAACTTTTTAGTGCTAAGGCAAAAGTTCACTTTTGTGAGCCGCAGCACTAGACACCTTTTTTTTGGTTTTCCTGTAAATAGATGTTATACTCTGTTTGTGAGGAGTTCAGTCACTTGTGTAAAACTTAGTACTTTTTTGTGTGCTTCTCTAGTACCCTCTTAGATTAAAATCTAAGGGAGGTTATGGAAGTATAGGATACAATCTATTAGAGCATTTAGCCTAGGTTTATTGAAGCAACTATGTAAGTGAAGGAAGAAGGAGTATAGAGGATATACTTTGATCCTACATGGTGATAAAATTTTATTATTTCTCTTGTATTTTAATTCTTTTATGACTACAATGAAAATAAGTTTATTTGTCATTTATTCAATGTCTAGCTAGATCTCTTATTTTGGATTGATGATGTAAATAACATATTAAGTACTAATGAAAACTCTTACACCTTAAAGATTTAATGATGTTCTCAATTATCTTCTATTCTTCATTTAATGCACATAGTGGCCATGTGTGCAGTAAAAATCCAATATGATGTATAGCCTCAACAGAGGAATGCAAAAATAATAAGAAATATTGTGATAGAATATTGGCATGCCTAGACATGAACTATTTGAGTATTCTAGATTCTAAAGGAAATATTATAACTATAGAAGGTCAGGAGAAATCTTTTTCACCCTTACAAGTCTGATAGAGATCTAGATATACACATGCACTGAATCATATCTACAGTTAAGAGTTTCATTAGAAAAAATATGATATTTTATATTAATTAATCCAAAATATTTTATTAAGCATTATATCAACTATTCCACTATTTTTATACATTGATAAAAATATCAAGAATATCATTTTTACTTCAGTGGGATAACTTATACATTTAGAGTAAGTAGTTGTAGTTATTTTTATTGCAAGTAAGCATAATAGTTCTTCATGAGTTTGACACTCTACTTCATCACTTTATTGCCTGATTTAGTGCATACTTATGTATATTTAAGTGGGCTTTCATTATTGACATATAAAAGAAAACCTAAGCATTACTCTGCATTGATAAAATTAACATTTATTACACAGACTATAAGAAAGCCTTGCTTGCCTACATGCACAAGTCCACCCCCATCAAGTTTTTAGCACCATTACCGAAGAACTAATTTGTTTATTATAAATTTTAACTATATTATAGAAATAAGTGCATATTTAGACCAACTTGTATCTTGTATCCTATTTTTTTATTATTATTTTTATTACTTTATTTGTTTATTATCGTGTATCCATTATTACATGCTTTGTAGATCTAGAAAGAAACATTTATTATTTGATTATAAGATAGAAAGGATCCTTTCAAAAATTAGAAAAACCAAAAAGAATTTGAAAATATCTAAACAAGTACAAGATCAAGATCAATCTAGACCTCTTAAGGTTTATGTTGGCTCGACAGTAAATGGAATTCAACAAAGTATTAATAAAGTTATTATCCAAGCAAATAGCTTTGAATTAAAACCTATCATAATTTATATAGTTTAAAATTCTTAGTTTGGGAGAACTTATGTTGAAGATCCCAATTTATATTGAGCTAATTTTCTAGAAATCTGTATAATATTTAAGTATAATTGGGTCAATGATGATGCTATTAGGCATATATTATTTCTATTTTTTCTAAGAGACAAGGTTAAGATGTGGTTGAATTCTTTACCCCAGAGCTCTATAATCACTTGGAATGAGTTTGCTCAAAAATTTCATGCTAAGTATTTCCCACCTTCAAAGACTGTCAAACATAGAAATAATGTCATATCTTTTGCCCAGTTTGAAGGAGAATCAATTTATGAAAGTTGGGAGATATTTAAGAAAATGCTTAGGAAATGCCCTCACCATGCCTACCTGATTGGTTTGTTATTCAAATCCTTTATAATGGATTAGTAGGATCTCTTAGAGTAATCATAGATATTGATGTTGGAGGATCTTTAATATCCAAGCTATTTGAGAAAGCATATGAATTAATAGACAAAATGGCTACTAATAATTTCTAGTGGCCTGCTGATAAGGTAAATCCTAAGAAAATAACTAGAATTTATGAAACAGATGCACTATCAATTTTAACTGCTCATGTTTTTGAAGAAATTGAACACAATAGGAAAAGATTCGTGATCAATATTTGAATCATCTATATAATTGGAAGTTTAAGATTTAAATTTCAATGGAGATAATAATGTGTAAGGGATTAAAAATATTAATTTAATTAGAAGATAAAATAATCTCTACTTTAATACATATAATCCAGATTGGAGGAATCATTCTAATTTTAATTGGTTAAATAATATTCTTAGTAATAATCAATGAAATTCATATCATAATAATCAAGGAGGAATTTGAAATAATTCTCAGTAACCTATTGTTAATCCTAGACCTTTTATCCTCCAAGATTTACTTATATTAAAAATTTGGAAACTCAATTAGGTTAGCCTATGATTTCAGTTAGTAGTAGGCCTTTTGGGCCATTTCTTAGCAATACTAAAGTTAATCCAAAGGAGACAGAAAAAGATCCTAATGAAAATTACTTGAGGAGTTGTAGTGATGAACCCTAGCCAAATTGATAAATCTAGGCAAGCCTAGCTGAAGACTATAAACTTAGCGCTATTTGGGAGGCAACCCATCTTTGTGATTAGTATGCCATGTTAATTGTTATATTTTTCATGTTTTATGTTGCATATTTTATAAAAAAAAACTCACAAGTTATAGCACTAGGATCAGTGCTGAGGCACTTGTGTGTATCAATAACTACCATGCTTGTTTTGTTATAAAAAGTTAAGTGTAGTCAACTTTCTTTGTCACTTTTCTTTTTTCTCTCTAACTTTTTAAGAATTCTTTCTAGGTGAGTGCTCTTGCTTATTTTCCATCATATTGGGGCTTCTAAGTTAATGGGAGGAAAGAAGATACAGCATTCTTCCTTAAAGAAGAAAGAACTTCTCTATGAGAATGAATAATCATTTTCTACTTTGAACTTTCAGAGTTCTTTTATTGGTAGCACACTAAATGAATTCAAAAATAAAGTTATTAAAGATTCAAAGGTTTACAACATAAAAATGAAGAGATTCCATGGGTGTAAGGTTCTCAATTATAAATTTTCTCATGGTCAAGATGTTTGGCTTTTTGATTCCTGAAAGAAATTTTATCATGGAAAAATTAAATTTTGATGGATCGGGCCATTTACTGTTATTCAAATATATTTATACAGTGTAGTAAAAATTCACGATAAAAACTTTTCACATTTTTAAGGTTAATGGTCATAAAATAAAACCTTATGAATAATGATAATAAGGAGGAAGAGGAACATCCTAATCCTGCTAGTTAGGAGCCTGGAGTGAGTAGAGAGAGAGAGTGAATGCTACCCTTATTTTGTAGCATATTTTTTTATTTCTTTTCATTTTTTTGCTCTAGGAGATCCCAGTGATGTGATAGTTTGAGATGATTGTAGTTCTTGGTTATGTTTATTATGGCCATCAAAGCCAAGGTTATTGTGATGATAGAGTGGTGCCTTAAGCACTAGTTATCCTATAACATTTGCTTAGTTTTATATGTATCACATGAAATTTTTTAGCCTTTTATCATTCTTATGAAAAATATGTATCATGATTGTAGTTCCAAATTACTTGAATTTATATTGGATTTAATTCTCCTTAATCTTACACTATTATATTATCTTCTATTAATATCTATACTTTTTGATTATTTATTTAACCATAATAAAAATGATAATTAAAAATTATGTAAAATTAGGATAATAATAAAACTCTAGTTTATAATTTAAATGAACATTGTATTATAATTTATATATTGAAAATTTTAATAATGATCTAACTTAGATAATTTAAGCTATTGACTTAACTTGAATTTATAAGTTATAAAATTATAAATTGATCTTTGAATTAAAAAATAAATAATTAAGGTTAAAAGAATAGATATGTGTAACTTAAAAGTGGAAATCATAATAACTTATAATTGAAACTAGTGATCTTAATAAATCATTATATTAAAAAAATTAAGATTATAAGAGGATATAAGCAAAACTAATATTCAAAATTATTAATTATGTATTTGTCAGGTTCTAAAATAAAAGAAAAGAGAAGAGTATATTCAAAAAGTAATATCAATTAAAAGCTTAAAGTCTAATTGCAACCTTATACTTAAATTTATAAATGATAAGATAGGAGAACCAATATAGATGAAAGTGAACTAATGAAATTTTAATTTTAACTACAAACACATATAATCTTTAAGATACCTTGTTCATTTCAAGATACAATAGTCAATGATTATATTCATAACATATAAATTCAAAATAAGCAATGGTAAGGGTAACGGGTTAGGATAATTATTATAAATTTTCTAAATTAAACTTATAACTTTGTTCATTTCAATTACTTCTAGACTGTGATGATTAGCCCATATTTTAGTAATTTTAAATTATCGAGTTTTATTTGATTAATAAATTAATTAAAAGGGTAGATTTCTTTATTTGCTTGAGGACAAATAAGAGTTTAAGCTGGGGAGAATTTAATAAGTTTAAATTATGTACTATTTATAATGTTTGAATTTCAGTGAAAATATATTATTTAGTTATTTTTGTATAGGAAAAACTTAAAATGGTGAAAAATACAAAGAAATAGGCAGTGCCACGACATCAAAAGAAACACCACTGTCGTGCTCCATTTAACACTGCTACCGCACTCCATTCACTTTTGGATGTTATAGTGCCATACTAGAAAATGAATGTCGCGGTGCCTTATATTTCAATGTCTCAAGGCTATTTCATCCACTCGGGAACCATAATGCTCAAATTTCCATAGCGCCATTATGCAGTTATAACTTTTAAGACACACATCACTAAAGTTAAAAAATGTGTTTGTTCACTTGATAACCATTCCACATCATCAAGCACTATGGTGAAGCAAACATTTTAGCGCTGAGGCACTAGTTTAATTTGGAGCTTGTTTGATTTAAAAAGTTGTGGTTTGAGTTTTGAAAAAAGATTAATTTTCTTTGGAAAATGTTTAATTTTTGGAATTTTAGTTTTGAAATTGAACATGTCATTATGAACAATATATCACTTCAAAAGGTGAACATATCATTCCTTAATGGGTTTAAATTACAAAACTTAAAGTTTATCCTGATTATCGTAGTCAAACTCAGGGAAGAATCACATATGACCCTAGAGGGTCAAAATGATATTTAATCGAGTGTTTGATTATAAAAATCTGGATGGAGGATCATTAATTTTATATTCAAAATCAAGATAATAGAACAATATATTTTTTTGAAGAAAGAAGATATCGTTTACTATCAATCATTTAAATATAACAATAATGATCATCAAGTTTAATTTTTTCCAAAGATAATTAATTAAATTTTTTAAAATTTTGATTTTGAAAAATTGATCTCGGTTCTAAATCTCCTATGAGCATAAGCCCTTATAGTTAATTACATTGTGGGAAACTGGAGTTTCCTACAAATACTCTCGATTAAAATAGCGATGAAAATTTCATTTAAGATTTCAAGGTTTCATATCAAAGGAGATATGGATTGGAATTTTCAAATGGGATTGGATCAAGGTTGAACACTATTTTTTAGAGGTCAAAGGAGGAAGGGTAGGAGGTGTTTGGGATTCTGAAACAGTTTAAAAATACCATAACCTATCCTAAGTGTTGGGCTTGAATTTGATTGAAAGAGATTTAAGTTTGAGTTATCAATTTTATTAGAAAATTGGGATTAGATTCCCAGAAGGTTGAGGTCTTATAGCCTGAGCCTACCTCAAAATCTAAGTCTAAAAATGGGTACTAAAAACCAGTAGCCTGAACCTAGCTAATGTAATGCAGGATCTAGACTTACCTCGGCCTGGATTGGGGAGCCAACTAAACCACATAAGCGCTTTAATGCTATATATCCGATCTTTTATATAAGAGTGGTAGGGACATTATAAGAAAAGCAGGGCTGACATGTAGAGAAGATTCTAATTGGCCCCTTGACTTATGTTTGGTAAATTGATGCTTGAACTAAAAATGTAATTAAAGTTTTAGATATTTTTTAATTTATTACTAATGCAAAGCATGCTAGTTGACTCGATAAATATTTAAATCAGAATGAAAAAATTTTAAAAAGTCTTAGAAAATAGACTTTTACCTAAAAGAATACACATTATCCCCTTGACAGATCTACACCTTCATATGCCAGGTGGTCTGCCAAAACTCGCGGGTGGGGAGGTGCCTAACAAAAGGAAAGAAAATATAATGAATATATATATAAGAACTCCTGGCGATCCATGGCTTACTTCTTAAAACATTAGAGTTGTTATGTTATCTTAAAATTTTTAATTTAATCATGGTAGAAAAAATTTTAAATATCCCTCACGAGCCTCCGATCGGGTTCTAGGCTAAATCAAATACGACATGTAAGATTGCCAAAAAAAATACTAAAAACATGTAATCCTATATCACAATCACCATCAAATAATCAATTGAATAATTAAATCAATTAAATAATAAAATGTCCATAGGTAAGTTCCCTTTACTATTACAACCCAGAATTGCTTAAAATTAAAAGTGGTCAGGAACCACTGACAATAAGCCCATATTTTTAATCTTAAGGCTCAAGTGACTTTGAGAATGGATCCTCTCATTCTTTACTTCTTCGTCCTTCTGCGGGCTCCTTGAATCGTCGGGTCCAAATATTCAAATGAAAAAAAACTTCCCTCGAAAGGGGTGTATCGTTTCCCTTTAAACATTTTAAAGTCATCCTAATTTGGATCTCCAAATAGAGAGGGACTCACCCCTAAGGGATGTCCTTCCTCTTTGGATTTCAAATTAGATGTTTAAACCCACCTCAAATGTCACTTTAAATTACAACTCAATTACAACTCAAATATAATCAAATTATATTTAAATAAAAAGTAAAGTCTAGACTCAACAACCTGCAGGGTTATCCTAATAAATCAACATATAAATAATCTCAAGCAGTTATATATATCAAAAAATTAAATACTCAAATTCACAGCCATGCTTAGTCATGCTCTTTCAATTTAAAAGAGGTCTCAACATGCTTAGCACCTGCAAAAAATATTGTTAATCTCAAAGCTTGATTTATTATTTGCCCCCTTTAATTTTAAATACCCTATATGAGCATGGCTACCTGTATAAGATTGTATTAGAATTCAGATCGTCCCTAGCCTAGGGATAATCTAACACCCATCAAATCAATATACATATTATATAAAAATTAAATAAATAATTAATTAGTCTAAACTAGCAACTAGCATGCAGTGAAAATATAGAAAACCCCAGCATACAGCAAAAAAGTAAACACCGGCCTAGCCTAAGATTAGAGTCGGTTGTCCTAGTAAGCCATCTAAAGTGTATGAGGGAGGCTGTGTAGTTTGGATATGTCATATATAAGATAATTAGTTATAGTTATTTGAGGTTTCGGTTGGTTTAAAGTCTTAAGGAGAACATTTAATTGAAGTTTAAATATTAATAATTTAAAATTAATTTTTAAAAATATTATTTAAAATTAAATGGTTATCACCTTTGTTGCTCATCGAGGTCGTGCAGTTTATTTTACCTTCATTGGGGCTAACTCAATAGCCTCATAGGCCTGGGTTACCTAGTGGTAACCGGTATAATTAAGTGAATTAAATTAATTAAAATTTGAAGGTTAATGAATTTTAAGTGAGGTGGATTAGTTACTAATTTTAAATTTTAAATTAGTTTAATTTGCTATTAATCGGTTGGTGGCGTTGTTTCACAAGCTCAAGGAACTAAACCTCCTAGGGACATGTAGCCCCAGCCCGAGGTAGTCTAGCCTAAAAACTTGATTAATATAGTTGGATTAAGGATTAAAAATTTGATTGAATCATTAATAATTAATTAATTTTAAGGTTTTAACACTCCATTGAATCTATTCATGGCATTGTGCAACTAGGCTCGAGGAATCAATCCTCCTTAGGATACTCAGCCCCACAGCCCAGAGTAGTCCATCCTAGAAACTTCATCTTTGGAATGTTTATTGTCTATTAGAGGGTTGATTAAATAATTTTAAAGTTGATTGATAATTTCTGGAATTTAAGATTGATTTTTCAATTTTGAAAATTTTTTGGATTATTTTAAAGTATTAATTAAGGGGTCAAAATTGGACTTTTGGATTTAATTAAATTTCTAGAGTTTTGATAATTTTTTAAATATTAGACCATTTAGTGAGTAATTAGGCTTTGAGTTTGCTAAATTTGGAGTTTTCTATAATTAGTTATAAATGCTTAAAATTTTGGCTTAAATTTTAACTCAAGGTTGACCGGATTGTTAAATTTTTAAATTTGAATTATTTCCGATGGTTTGTTAATTTTAATAAATGTTAGACCCCAAATGGAGTCCAATGCCTTTGAGTTTACTCAATTTAGATTTTTCTCAAATTAGTTATGATTTTTCAAATTTTATGTATTATTGAACTTTTTAAAATTATTTAATTAAGAGACTTTTATTGATTTGAGTCCAAATGAATTCCCAATTCCTTGAAATCAACTCCAAAGTTCAGAAATGAACTAAGGAGAGATTCTTAAGTGTTTTAAAATTTTTTAGAATTTTTAATTATTTTTTAATTAATTAATTATTAATTAATAATTAAAATTAAATTAAGTTTGGTTTTAAAGTCCAGTCAAATGGCTTTTATTTTTCTTTAATTAAGGTTTAAATGAATTCTGGTCAATTAGAGGTATTATTTGGATTTTTTTATTTAATTTAGATTTATTATAATTTTTAGAAGTTTTAAGGATTAATTAAGAGTTTATGCTTAAGTAAATTAATTAGGTGACTTAATGATTTCAAAAATTAGTAAGAAAATTTCTATGGATAGAGAATGTCACTAGGTTCATAATGTTTAAATCTCATGTCAATAAGAGGTGTACCATATTTTTATAATTATTTTAAGTTTTCTAGACATTCTTTAATTGTTGTCCTTAATGATGTCATTAAGTTAAGTAGGATCAAATCAATGTATTGCTAACCCTTGGCTTACATATATATAAACATGCATAATCACACTCAACTCCTTAAATCTAGAAGAGCCTAGGCTAAGTGGTGTGTGCATCCTAAGCATGCAAGGATTAAACACTAATTAACATGACTAATGATTTGATTAGTAAATAATTAGAACATAATTATTCACTAACTCTTCACCATGAATTCCATTTACATACCCAAGCTATGTTCAAAATTTTCAAAAAAATACTCAAAGCTCTCAAGATTTAATAAATATAATTTAAAATTTATTTTAATATTAGAAAATAGGTAAATTTTAAGATTGTTTAAAAAAATTTAATATAATTCAAAATAATTTTCAAAGAAATCTCAAAATAATTCCAAAATAATTTTCAAATTAATTTTGAAAATACTTTAATAATTTAAGATGCTTTAAAAAGAGATTTTAAATTTTTGAAGAATTATTTAGGTTGAATATTAATTAAATACTTAAATTCCTAAATAATTTAAATTATTTAAGATATTTAAGATATTTAAAATAAATTTTAAACTTTAAAATAATCAAATTAACTTTTCTCATTTTGAAAAAATAATATTAAATTTTTAGTATTTTGAAAATATTTATATTAAATTAAATGTTTAATTAATTATTAAAGGGGTTCAAAAATTAAATTTAATTAATATTCATTAAATTAATTTTAATTTTAAATTAAGATGTTTCAATATGATCATTTAACTATTTAAAACATTTTAATATAAAATTCTTAATTTTCAAAATATTTAATGTTTACTTATTAATTATTTAAATATTTATATAATATAAATTATTTAAATCATATTAAATATTTTCACTTAAATTTTAATTTTAAAATATTCAAAAATATGTTTTATAATTCAATTAAGATATTTTAAAATTACATTTTAAATTTTAAATAATTAAAAATTAATTACTTTGAATATTTTAATAATTATAAGTATTTAATATAATTAAAAATAATTAATATTAAATAAAAATTTTAGAATTACGTTCATTTTTTTAAAAAATTAGAAGATATTTTATGGTATATTAATTAAAATTTGAAATACTTTAATTATTTTTTAATTAAATATTAATTAAAAATATTAAAGATTTGATATTTAAAGTAACTTAAAATATGTTTGATATTTTAAATTAAAGGGCTTAATTTTCTGAGAAATTTGATATATTTATGAATTTATTATTTTTAAATAATTTTTAATATTTCTAAAATTTAAGTTATTTAAAAAAAATAAAAAATGATTTAATTAAAATGGCTACACGGATGGCACGTGACAACATGGGATTCGCCCGATCCTAACGCATGGCAGCGGAGGGCCACGTTGCGGATTCCTATTGGCAGAGCAGAGTGCGGCCAATGATTACCGACCGTGATAATCAATTGGCATGATTGCGCGGTGGCGCAATCATTCCAAATGATTGGTGGCGGCGTGGCATCGAACCGTACGGTGACTTAACCACATCAGCATAGTTTCATAGCCATCGGATCGCTCACTATTTGAAATCAATATCTCAAATTGAGCCGGATGAAGGAGTTAACTACGGATCAACCGATGCAATTGGAATGGACCGCGGAACAGCAAGATCTACACCGTTGATTGAAGGATTAACAACCCAAATTTTGTATAGTTAAGTCTTGCGCAGACCGAACCTTAGAGTGGGGTTTTTGGCTCATTTGTGTGATCCGGTTAACAAAATAACATGAAATTTTAAACATATGTTAAACACATGAATAGAAATCATGTGGATGTGTTTGAACAGTTTAAAAAGTGCTTAAGGAAAAGTCATTTAACCCTTTACTATGTGACCTAGGGCTAAGAGTTTTAAGAAATTTCACCATGGGATTTGGAAGATAATGGTTTCTCTGAATTTGTAGTTTGTCCTCATATAATCTTCTAGTTGATACCGTAACCAACGAGCCACGGATCAAATAGATGGATGCTTGAATGGACTTGGGCTTGAGCTCGCCGGAATCTTATTGCCAGCAAGGATTGACCAGTTGGGTTTCAATTGGGAATTGAGGAGGAAGGATTAGAGCGCTCAAATGAATTGGAGGTCAGGCTTGAGGGAGCTTGAATTGAGAGATAGGGCAGCTTGAGTGAATGAGCTCTCTTGGTATATTTTGTTCTATGTAGTTGTCCTCTGAGAATTTGGATGGTTGTGATAGCTTTGTCTTCATTGTCTGATGACTGCCATGTGTTCTAGGGTAGTTAGGAGTGAAAGTTCGATAGGGATGTTGAGCCCTAGTGAACTAGTCCCGAGGCTAACCAAGAGGGGGGCTGAATTGGTTATTTAAAAATTTCACGAACAACAGAAAAATCTTTTCGATACTTTGCAGCGGAAACAAGTAAACAACAACGAAAAAATCAATCACAGAGATTCACCCAAGCAGTTAATATCAGAAAAGTAAAGTGCATAACTGAATTAGAAAAGCAAATCAAATTTTATAGTGGTTCGGTCAACTTGACCTACGTCCACTCCCCGGAGCCTCCCCTCCGAGTATTGCACTAAACAAATAGTGTCTCTCCTTTTGCTCCCACAGCAAGGCGGAGAAGCCTGTACAAGACCTCCTTTTCACCACACGATGAGGCAGAGAACGCGACCTCCTTTTTCTTCCACCTGAAGCGGGGAGAGAACCCTGGATCTTCTTGCGAATGATCCTCCCATGACGAACACCAACTAGACGAAAGACGACGAGCAGAGAAGACGACTCTGATCCGTGCTTGGAGCAACCTTAGTGAATCCCTCACTAACTCCCCCTCACAAGATCTTCTCTCTCTGTCCCAAACTCTCTCTCTCTCTAGGGTTTCTCTGGAAAGGAAGGTGGCAAAAGATTTTTCTTGTTTCAAGAAAAAGTTCTTTTATAGGAGGGCTTAAAATTTGCCCTAAATCTCAACTGGTTGGCCAAGATCTTCCAGGACGATCGATAGATCGTCCTGTACGATCAGTTCAAAATCAGCTGTTTCAGCCTGGACGATCTGGCTCTTCTGGACGATCAGTAGAAAAAATTATTCATATCGTCCCGTACGATCCTGCGATCGTCCAGGAAGATTAGTGCAAATTGAGGAATATCATCCAGAAGATAGTTCGGGTCGTCGAGAGAAACTTGTGCTGGACGACCAAAAAATGACTTGATCGTCCAGGACGATAGGTATATCATCCTGTACGATTAGTTTAAAAAGTGCTCAAATCATCCTATACACAGTTCGGGTCGTACAGGTGAAATGCACTAGACGATCATGATCGTCCAGGACGATATGATCGTATCAATCAGAAATAAATTTCTTTCCTTAATTACTAGATTAAATTAGGCATGATTGTACTGAATCATCCAGGACGATACACGTATCGTCCGGGATGATCAGACCAAATAACTTAAAATAAAAACTTGCCTAACTTGATCTGGCGGTTGAGAATTTCTGATTTGAGCATATCATCCCGTACGATCCATAGATCATCCAGGACAATCGGCTTAATCAGACCCTCTTAACTTAGTCGCCCTAATTAGGGTTTCTATTTTTACCTGATCGTCCAGGAGGATGTGAATATCGTCCAGGATGATCTGAACAGAACTCTAATTCACTCAAACTCTCCCCCTGAGTGTGTGTGTGCAAGGTTACTTAGCTGGGGGATCCGTTACATTACAATTGACTCAAGAAAAAGAAAAAATAGTACATTGGACACACTTCGACCCAATCTTGAGTTGGCTTGAGTGGCTCGTGATCTTTTGTGCCTGAAACGGGTTAGCCAAGCAAAACACAATAGAAACATATTTGTCATCATCAAAATCGTATTTGTAACAATCTCCCCCTTTTTGATGATGGCAAACCTATGTTCAGTAGTTTTTTAAAAATACAAGAGCTAGGAGATCAAAAAGAAAATTTTTTTTTAAAATTTTTAATTTTCATTGAACAATCAAATTAGTACAACCACAAGTACAAAACATAACAGGAACAACGCTAGTACTGACTCCCCCTTTTGACATCATAAAAAGGAGGGTAAACAAAATCAACAGAACCAGGCATGATAAAACAAAGCAGTGCAAACAAAACAGAAAAATAGCAATTATACAACAAAAACTAAAACTGAGGCTGATCCTGATCGGAAGAAGGAGGTGGCGGTGGTGGGTTGAAGTAATGGTGAATGGACTGAAAGTGGGCTCCAATCCAGGCGATGTCCTGGTCATGCTGTTGTTGCTGCTGCGCAGCATAGTCAGTGAAGCACTGGATGTCCTCGGCGTGCCGCTACTCCTGGGCAACCACATAGGAGTCAAATCTGGCCTCCCACTGATCGAAGCGCTGCACCAGGTGGTCAAAGGGAGAGGCAATGCGAAGGGGAGCAGGTGCCTCTGGTGCAGCAGGAACTGGAATAACCTCTTCCTCTTCCTCCTCAACATCCGGGGCGGGCTCCGGATGTAGTCGGGTGCTGTGTAGGACATGGAATGAGTTGTTTATGAAGAAGGAAGGAGGGACATCAGGAGGGACAGGATACTGAAGATCATATTTTATCTCTAAGGCATAATGAATAAGATGACCTAAAGCTAGATTTGGGCGACGCCTGTGACCTGGATCTCTAATGGTGGTTAGGTGTTCTATACATCGGATAATCAGATCAGATGCATTAAACTCTCGACGGGCCTTGATGTAGTAGGTGGTTAAGGATAGTAGCGGGGTAATGTGAATTCGATCCCCCGCCTTTGGAATGACGGAGGAACGAAGGATGTGCTGAATGGTCCGTGCGTCATTGAGAAGGGAAGTGCAAACGTTATCATGATAGGGTGCATTTGTATTGCGAAGGAAGTGATTGGCGACACTCCAATCATAGTCAGGATCGATGATAAGCGTGTGGAGTTTATCGCCAGTGACAGACAGGTTAAGAATATTATGAAAATTGTGGGTGGTTAGTTCCACGAGACGTTGATTGACGTATGAGCGAAGAGTAGAATAGTCTGCAGAAATGTGCAAATTGGCAAAGAAAATCTAAAGGAGTTCAAGATTAAAAGGAAAGGCTAAGGTCAAGATGAAGGTGAGGGAGGTGTGTGTGAATAGATCTAGAATGGGATAAGTGAGAGTGCAGGGATTTATAATTTTAGAGTGCATGATCCCCACGTCATGATAGCATTCGAAAGTAGCCTGATCGGCTGCATTTGGGAAGCGAAGATCGACATGTCCCCGGGAGGAACTCGCACCCTTTTGCCGCGAGCGTTTGCCACCAGCCATTAGGAAACAATAGTGGAGGAAAGTAGAGGGAGAAGGTGTGAAAGAAAGGATGAAAATCGGCTGTTTAAATAGACTTGGTCTGATCGTCCCGTACGATCGCGAGATCGTCCAGGACGATCGGTGCAATTATTACGGCCTAGACGATTGGTCAAAAAGCCGATCTGATCGTCCAGGATGATCATAGATCGTCCTGGATGATTAGACACATACGATCATCCCGAGGAGTCAGGATGGATGACCGTTGATGAAAAGTATCATCCAGGATGATTAGGTGGATCATCCAGAATGATATGCAATAAATATGTCAGATGGGCCGAATTCGAATCGTCCAGCGGCTTGACATGTGGATCGTCCAGGATGATAGGGTGGATCGTCCAGGACGATGGATAATAATTAGAGCAATGTCAACCATTTGATCAGATCATGAAGATTTGGATCATATCGTCCAGGACGATGTAAGTATCATCCAGGACGATCACCAATAATTGGAGTTTCTTAGCAGCAGGAGCAGTTTGGGGACGATTTTGAATGAATCGTCCAGGATGATGTTTCGATCGTCCAGGACGATCAGGGTATCGTCCAGGACGATGTGAAGAAAATAGAAAAAGATGGTGGATGAAGATGACAGATCAGGATCCCAAAAACACAACCATGAAATTAAAATAAAACAAAAATGAATAAAACTCATAGCAAAAACACATAAAAGCAACAATTTTTTATTTTTTTTATTTTTTTTTGATCAAGTTGCTCGAGTAAATCAGAATTTTTCCTTGATTGTAGATCCAAAAACCAATAAGAAGATGATTGACAGCCCTGAAATCCAGAAAAGGTTGGAAAAATCAACTTTCGTAACTCCGACCCCGGGCATCTTATCGATGTAAACCTCTTTCAAAACACAAATCCGATTCAAAAGAAAAGACATTAGATTTGAAAAGAGATACTTTCAAGCCTCGTTCCAGAAAAATATCTGATATAATAGTGTTATAAAGTAAAAAATCAGAAATCAGGATTTTCAAAACATAAGCTTTTGAAAGTATTAAGCGGCACACGGATTTTTCTAAGACCTTTTAACGATCTGAAAGGAAAGAAAGCTTGGTTGGGCTCATTTTGTGCCTCTTTTTCAATTTAGTTGGTGCTTTGCACATCTTTTCATTTTTGATACACTTTGTGTATCTTTTAGTTGGCGATTTTCGCATCTTTTCAGCTTTGGGCTCATTTTATGCCTCTTTTTCAATTTATTTGGCGCACTGCGCATCTTTTGTAAGCTTCCTCCTTTTCATAATCATTAAAGAGTCTCAGCTGTAAAATTATCTTCCAGACATAGGAGATGACTCTCCACAGTAAGGAAGAATGATTCACAAAATAAAAGCCATACATCATATGATAAATGTAATCACTTGGTTTAGAAAATCAAACTAATGACTCAAGACTTTGAAAAACACTATTGATATGAGGAAGATTACTGTAGGAAGATAAAATAATCTCTATTTCGAAAACTAACATTTTAATTTTGAAGAGGATTTTTATCCAAAAGAAACTATACACCAGTAAAGGAGTTAGAGGAACAGAAACAATCATCAATGTTTCTTCCCTTTAATAGATTCAGTGGAATCAATCACTGCTTACCAGCTTCCAAATCAAAATAAGATAAAACTCCCAGTCAGAAATTTAAATTATCAGAAGTAGTGAGCGGTGATCAGATTTTGAAAGCATAAAATAGTAAGTGCAAGATATGAACCAGTGAATAAAAAATAGGTAAAAAATTACATCAAAGTAAATGCTCAAATCAAACTAACAGTAAGGCTAAAAACAGAAATCAGCAGAAGAAATAAAATCAACTGAAAGCAAATAATCAAACCAAAAACTAATTAACAGAAAACAGAATACCAATCAGAACAATCAGAAATCAGCAGTCATCAGAATCAAGCATTTATATCAATCACTCCTAATCTGGTTCTCAAAATGCTGAATGATTCAAAGGCCAGTGGTTTAGTGAATATGTCAGCCAGCTGATTTTCAGTTGCTACATGATGTAGCTCAATATCCCCTTTTGTAACATGGTCCCTAATGAAGTGATGCCTTTTATCAATGTGTTTGGTCCTAGAATGTTGGATTGGATTCTTAGAGATACAGATGGCACTAGTATTATCACACAGAATAGAAATTGTGCCAACAGGTAACCCTAAATCCAAGACTTGTTGCTTCAACCAAAGAACTTGGGCCACACAACTCCCTAAGGCAATGTACTCAGCTTCAGCAGTGGAAAGTGCAACTGAGTACTATTTTCTACTAGACCAGGAGACTAGAGACTGTCCTATGAATTGACAAGTTCCAGAGGTGCTCTTTCTATCCACCCTACACCCCGCAAAGTCAGAATCAGAATATCCAATAATCTCAAAAGAGGTGATGTGCCTAGGGTACCAGATTCCTAGGTTTGGGGTCCCTAAAAGATATCTAAGAAGTCTCTTAACAGCAGTCAGGTGGGACTCTTTAGGATCAGCCTGAAACCTAGCACAAAGATAGACACTAAACATGATATCAGGTCGGCTAGCAGTCAGGTAAAGCAGTGATCCAATTATTCCGCTATACTTCTTCTGATCAACAGATTTTCCACTTGAATCCTTATCTAACTGAACTGAGGAGGTCATGGGAGTATTGATTGGCTTGGCTTTATCCATTTCATATTTCTTCAAAATGTCCTTAGTGTATTTAGATTAATTGAGAAAGATTTCATCATCCGTTTACCTTATGCTAAATCCCAAAAAGTAGGACAATTCTCCCATCATACTCATCTCAAACTCCTTACTCATTATTTTAGAAAACTCATCACATAAATATTTATCAGAAGATCCAAAAATGATATCATCAACATAAATCTGGACAATGAGTAAGTCATCCCCTATTCTCCTCAGAAAAAGGGTGGTGTCTACGCTCCCCTTAACAAACTCTCTTTCCAACAGGAATGTGCTAAGCCTCTCATACCAAACTCTGGGTGCCTGTTTCAATCCATATAAGGCCTTTTTTAATTTATAAACATGATTTGGATATTGGGAACTCTCAAAACCTAGGGATTGTTCTACAAAAATATCTTCTTTTATTACCCCATTTAAAAAGGCACTCTTAACATCCATTTGAAACAGCTTGAATCCCTTATAACAGGCAAAGGCTAGTAGCACTCTAATGGCTTCCAATCTAGCTACAGGGACAAAATTCTCCTCAAAATCAATCCCTTCTATCTGATTATACCCCTTAGCCACCAATCTTGCCTTATTTCTCACCACCACACCAGAATCATTCATCTTATTCTTAAAGACCCACTTGGTTCCCACAATAATTTTAATTTTTAGGTCTTTCTACTAGCTCCCAAACATCATTCCTTATAAACTGATTCAATTCTTCTTGCATAGCTAAGATCCAAAACTCATCCGAAAGGGCTTGATTGATGTTGGTGGGTTCAGTCATTGAGATAAAGGCAGAATGGTTTACTTCCTTCCTAAGTCCATGCCTAGTCCTAACACCTTCAGAAGGGTCTCCTAAGATCAGTTCTTTAGGCTGACTCGAAGAATATCTCCAATCTCTAGGCAACGTGGTTTGAGGTTCTACCCTTTCCTCCAGATTTGTATTTCCGACCCCTTGGGTAACCTCAACAATCTCTTCATCTTCAACTTGAGATCTAGACTCCTTAGGATCAGATTCATCAAACACTACATGGGTTGTTTCTTCTACCACCAAAGTCCTCTTATTGAACACCCTAAAGGATTTCCCCACACTTGAATATCCTAAGAACACTCCTTCATAAGATTTGGGGTCAAATTTTCCTAAGGGTGACTTCCCGTTGTTCAGAATGAAAACCTTAATGCCAAAGATATGGAGGTGGGATAGATTTGGAGTTCTACCCTTAATGATCTCATAAGGTGTCTTATTCAGTTTGACTCTCACATTCACCCTATTCAGCACATAACGGGCAGTGTTCACCGCTTCAGCCCAAAAGTATTTTGGAAGTGAATACTCGGCAAGCATGGCTCTAGCGGCTTCCACTAAGGTTTTGTTCTTTCTTTTAGCTACCCCGTTCTGCTGAGGGGTCCTAAGAGCTAAAAAATTGTGACTAATCCCTTGATCCTCACAAAAACTTCCAAATATTTCATTTTCAAACTCCCCTCCGTGATCACTATGGATGGTAATAATCTCACATCCTAACTTCTTCTGAATCCAAGTAGAGAAAGATCTAAACTCATCAAATGACTCAGATTTATGTGACAAAAATTTCACCCAAGTGAACCTAGAAAAATCATCTACAATCACAAATCCATAGACTCTCCCCCCTAAGCTAGCAATGCTAATGGGTCCAAAGAGGTCCATGTGAAGAACTTCTAAAGGTCTAGAGGTGCTAATATCCTTAACAGAGTGAAACGAGGACTAGACTTGCTTCCCCAACTGACAGGCATCACACAGGTGATCCTTAGTGAACTTAAGCTTGGGCACACCTCTAACTAACTCCTTCTGGGTGACTCTCCTAAGGGTTTTCATACTGGCATGACACAATCTCCTGTGCCATAACCAAGACTCATCAGCAACAATTTTTAAGCAAATTGAATTATCAGATTTAATGCAACTTACATCCAACTTGTAGATGTTGTTGATCCTTTGCCCCTGCAAAACAACTTCATCATTTAAGCTTAAAATGCAGCCAGTGGACAGGAATTTGATGTTGTATCCCTTGTCACAAAGTTGACTGATGCTCAGCAAGTTGTGTTTCAGTCCATCTACAAGCAAAATATTATCAAAAATAAAATTCTTTGAATCACCAATTATACCTGAGCCTACCACCTTCCTGGTGGTGTTATCTCCAAGTGTAACCTTGCCTCCAGTGAAATGAACTGATTTGCATCTCCAGTCATGTGTCTAGAACATCCGCTGTCCAGGTACCATATACTCTCACGAGGTCTTGTGTGAGAGCACCCCTACAAAAATATCAAACGTCAATCTTAGGAACCCAAACAGGTTTGGGTTCCTTCTTATGAAGAGAAGAATGCAATGCATGCGTGCTGTGCTGTGAAACAGGCAGTTTGGGTCTCCACACCCAATATGTACTACGGTGAACAGTGCAGGTGTGGGAAATGTGTCCTAACATGCCACATAAAAAACATCTAACACCAGGAAAAGGATTAATTAAGCATCGTGAGTGATAGTGCCTCTTCCTAGAAGTGTATGAAACATGCTTTGATGAACTTGCAATAGATTTTTCAAAAGGCGGCGGTGCATAAAACTGTTCAAAAGTAGGTGGTTTTTTGTTCTTTTCAAAAGCATCAATTTTCACTCTTAAAAATTCGTTCTCCTTGTTAAGACTAGCAATCTCAAAAGTTCTCGCACTTTTATTACTTTCTAAATCACATGCCATATCTTTCAATTTCTTAAAGGCAGCTTCAAATTCAACATGCGATATTTTTAAAGCATCATGCTCAACAATTAAATCAGAATGCTTTCCATTCAGTTCATCAAACTCATCTAGTAAAGACATGTGATTGCTATCAATAGTGGAATGATCCTTAATCAATACATCATGCTCTTTTTGCAAAGCAAATAATCCAGTTTCAAACTAGCATAGGTTTTCTTAAGCTTCCTATACGGTGCATGAATTTTTTCAGATACTTCAAATAATTGATCGTAAGTAAGCTCACATACCTCTTCCTAGTCTGACTGACCAGGGTGATCATCAGCCATCAGACACAAGTTTGTTTCCTCCTCTTCAGCTTCATTCTCAGAGGAGTCGAATGCAGAGTCTGCCCAGAATGCCTTTTGTATCCGCTTCTTATCCTTTCTGAACTTTGGTTTCTCCTCACCCTTCTCCTTGCTTGGGTGAGCCTTGAGTGTAGGACAATCCACCTTTATGTGTCCAGGCTTCCTGCATTCAAAACAAACAGATTTAGATGCACCTTTAAAGTTTCTACTGGTCTTACCTTTGTTCCACTTTTGAAAATTCTTATTCTTCTTCCTTAGAAAGCTCTTGAATTGCCTTGTGATTAAGGCAACATCATCGCTATCAGACCCGGAAGTGCTAGCATCAAAATCTTTGGCCTTTAGCGCCACTGTCTTCTCCTTCTTTCGTTCACCTGCATCAAGTTGTCTTTGGTTCACCCCTTGCTCGTAAGTAATGAGTGATCCAAGTAAGCTGTCAATAGAGTAAATATTTAAATCTTTAGATTCCGTGATCGCAGTAATCTTAACATCGTAAGAAGCAGGCAAAGATCTAAGAATTTTGTTCACTCTTTCATAATTAGTTAATTCTCTTCCTAGAGCATGCAAAGAGGTAACAATTTGAGTGAACCTTGTGTACATTTCTGAAATCGTCTCACTAGATTTCATGCGAAAAAGTTCGTAATCATGTAACAAGATGTTTAACCTAGACTGTTTGACTTCAGTTGTACCTTCATATATTATACACAATCTATCCCAGATTTCTTTACCCGTTGTACAAGTAGAAACACGCATATAGTCTTCAAATTTTAAAGCACAAAAGAAACAGTTCAAATATTTTGCATTTAACTGTGCTAAATCACGATCATCAAAAGTCCAATCTGCAAACGGAAGTTCAGTTTCATATTGTTAATCAATCTAAAAGGTGGTTCGTATCCATCCTTAACTAACATCTACATGCGATAGTCAATCGATTGAAGAAAAGTAGACATCCGTGTTTTCTAAAAATCAAAAAGAATATTATCAAATAATGGTGGTCTTGTAATAGAATAACCTTCAGCAGTATTACGATTGTTACACTTAGCCATGGATCAAATTCAAAAGTTTTTAAACCTAAATTTTGAATCCCGCTCTGATACCACGTGAAAGTTCGATAGGGATGTTGAGCCCTAGTGAACTAGTCCCGAGGCTAACCAAGATGGGGGGTGAATTGGTTATTTAAAAATTTCACGAACAACAGAAAAATCTTTTCGATACTTTGCAGCGGAAACAAGTAAACAACAACGAAAAGATCAATCACAGAGATTCACCCAAGCAGTTAATATCAAAAAAGTAAAGTGCAGAACTGAATCAGAAAAGCAAACCAGATTTTATAGTGGTTCGGTCAACTTGACCTACGTCCACTCCCCGGAGCCTCCCCTCTGGGTATTGCACTAAACAAAAAGTGTCTCTCTTTTTGCTCCCACAGTAAGGCGGAGAAGCCTGTACAAGACCTCCTTTTCACCACACGGAGAGGCAGAGAACCCGACCTCCTTTTGCTTCCACCTGAAGCGGGCAGAGAACCCTGAATCTTCTTGCGAACGATCCTCCCACGACGAACACCAACTAGACGAAAGACAACGAGCGGAGAAGACGACTCTAATCCGTGCTTGGAGCAACCTTAGTGAATCCCTCACTAACTCCCCCGCACAAGATCTTCTCTCTCTCTCCCAAACTCTCTCTCTTTAGGGTTTCTCTAGAAAGGAAGGTGGCAAAAGATTTTTCTTATTTCAAGAAAAAGTTCTTTTATAGGAGGCCTTAAAATTTGCCCTAAATCTCAACTGGTCGACCAAGATCGTCCAGGACGATCGATAGATCATCCTAGACGATCAGTTCAAAATTAGCTGTTTCAGCCTAGACGATCTGGCTCTTCTGGACGATCAGTAGAAAAAATTGTTCATATCATCCCGTATGATCCTGCGATCATCCGGGACGATTAGTGCAAATCGAGGAATATCGTTCAGAAGACAATTCGGGTCGTCCAGAGAAACTTGTGCTGGACGACCAAAAAATGACTTGATCATCCAGGATGACAGGTATAACGTCCTGTACGATTAGTTTAAAAAGTGCCCAAATCGTCCTATACACAGTTCGGGTCGTACAGCTGAAATGCACTAGACGATCATGATCGTCCGGGACGATCCTGCGATCATCACGGACGATATGATCGTATCAATCAGAAATAAATTACTTTCCTTAATTACCAGATTAAATTAGGCATGATTGTACTGAATCGTCCAGGATGATACACGTATCGTCCGGGACGATCAGACCAAATAACTTAAAATAAAAACCTGCCTAACTTGATCTGGTGGCTGAGAATTTCTGATTTGAGCATATCGTCCCGTACGATCCATAGATCGTCCAGGATAATCAGCTTAATCAGACCCTCTTTACTTAGTCACCCTAATTAGGGTTCCTGTTTTTACCTGATCGTCCAGGACGATGTGAATTTCATCTAGGACGATCTGAATAAAAATGAACAGAACTCTAATTCACTCAAGCTCTCCCCCTGAGTGTGTGTGTGCAAGGTTACTTAGCTGGGGGATCAGTTACATTACAATTGACTTAAGAAAAAGAAAAATAGTACATTGGACACACTTGGACCCGATCTTGAGTTGGCTTGAGTGGCTCGTGATCTTTTGTGCCTGAAACGGGTTAGCCAAGCAAAACATAATAGAAATATGTTTGTCATCATCAAAATCGTATTTGCAACAAGGAGCAGAGGGCAAGGACAAGCTAAGGACATCCTATGTGTAAAGGTTATTTTTGCCTTATATGCATATGGAAATAACTAGGGTCATTTGATCTGGATCTAAGGGCTAGAAAAGGTCTTAAGAAGGTTCTAGAAGTTGATTAAGAATGCTGAAGTGGCTTAGGGATGGGAAGGATTAGCTTAAGAGGTTGTTTGATCATGTTTGACCACTTTAAACCCTTCCAAATGCCCATATGGATTGTTGACCAGTCAAATTTCCATATGGACTGATGTGGTGGCAAATGGGATAGTGTATAGGGCTGGAGTGATGATTTAAGAAGGGTTTAATGGATAGGGAGTGAAGTTTAAAAGGTAATATGAGAGTTTAAGGAGGTTTGACCAAGTCTTGGAGAGTTAACTTGGTCAACTTGACTTGGGCTTAATTGGCCCATGATTAAAAAATATTTAGGCCATAATTAGAGTTTGGTTTAAGGTTTAAAATGGGTTGGGTAGTTTAAATGGGTTTGAATAACCTATTTAAAGTCTTAAGAGACACTTGGGTCAACCTAAGTTGACCAAGTTGACCCAGGACCTGGGTTTGGACTCAATGGATTTGAGATGATGAATGGAGTTTAGATTGGTCATTTTCAGGGGTAAGAATGATCATTTGGTTCAAAATATATGTTTGGGCCCTTAATGGCCATTGGGTCAACCAGATTGACTTAGGGGCTAGGGTTGGGCTCAACAAGTTTGAAATGATATTTTGAGTCTGTGGGAGGTGGTCCCAGGGATTATAGAGGCCAATTCAGTCAAATCACTTATTTAGGCCTCTAATGGGTCATTGGGTTAACCAAGTTGACCCAAGAGCTGGGTTTAGGTCTAACAGGTTTGGTTTGATATTTGAAATTTAATGGAAGTGGTCTCATGTAATTTGGCGATTATTTGATTTAAAATGGGTATTCAAACTCCCAATGGCTATTTTGGTCATTTTGACCCCTAGTCAATTGGGGGTCAAAGTGGGTCTACCAAAATACAGTTTAATGTTCAATGAGTCATAATCAAGGTTCTAGAAGTGATCAAAGAGTTTGGAGAAGGCTCCAAGGTCAAATTCCACTGAGGGAGAGGTCTAGTGGTATAGGCCATAAATATTTGAAGTTTTTATAGCCTTTGAATTTTAATCCAATTTTTGGGGCTAAAAGTCTCAAATTGAGCTCAAATTTGGTGGATTGCCTCTAGAGACATGTCCTATCAATATGTAATTGATAGACTCTGAATCAGAGATCATTTGAATGGGGTTTATAATATTTGAAGAATTCATGGGAAGGGCTTTTAGGACCTAGTCTTTTGGACTTAAAATTTGGCTTGAATTTCTAAATTTAATATAGATTCTTGGTTTGATTGTAAATGATTTAGATAATCAAAAATCAAGCATATTGATAGGGCTAGAGTTTGATAGGAGTCTAGATTGATCTTAGGGTCTAGAGTCTATAAGGATTCTAGAGTCTAAGAAGTCCTAAGGTCTGGGATCTAGAAGAATCCTAGGACCTAAGTAGATCCTAAGGTCTGGATTGGTCTGGAAGAATTCTAGGGTCTAAGAGGATTCTAGAGTCTAAGAAGTCTTAAGGATCTAAGGTTTAGAATAATCCTAAGACCTAAACAGATCATAAGGTCTATAATTTAAAAGGATCCTAGTGTCTAGATAGATCGTAAGTCCTGGATAGGTCTAGAAACTGGATTACTTTGATCTATACTGATTAAAGATCAAGATTGATTTATCATCTGGATAGATCTAGATTTTAGATCGATCTAGAATTTGGGTTGGTCTGGGATATAGATTGATCTAAGATTAGAATTGATCTTAGGGTCTAGATTAATCTGGAATCTGGATTAGTAACTAATGACCTCATAAAAAAATGAGGTCAACAGAGGTCCGCAATGCCAAAAATGTTTTGTGTGTTTTCCTATAAATAAATATTCTATTTTATTTGTGAGGAATTTAGTCACTTGTATGAAAAACTTAGTATTTTTTAGTGTGCTTCTCTAGTACCCTCTTAGAGTAAAATTTAAGGGAGGGTAGGGAAGAGAGTATTTTGCCTATATTTTTTGAAGCAACTTTATTAGTAAAGGAAGAAAGAGTGTGGAGGAAATACTTTGATCCTACCTAGTGATAAAATTCTACTAGTTCTTTTATATTTTGATTCTTCTATAAATATAATGAAAATGAGTTTGCTTATTATTTATTTATATTTGGCTAGATCTCTTACTTTGGATTGATGATGTAAAGAGCATATTAAGTACTAATAAAGATTCTTGTACTTTAAAGATTTAATAATATTGTTAATTATCTCTCATTCTTCATTTAATGTAAATAGTAGCCATGTATGTAGTTAAAACCTAATGTAATGTATAACCTCGATAGAGGAATGTAAGAACAATTACGAATATTGAGATAGAATGTTGGAAAGCCTAAACATAAGATATTTGAATATTTTATATTTTAAAGAAGATATTAAACTGTAGAAGGTCAGCAGATATCCTTTTCACCTCTACAAGCTCGACAAGATCTTGGGATGCACATGCTATGAATCACATTTTTAATTAAGAATTTCATTAAGAAAATTGCATTCATCAATCTAAAATATTTTATTAAACATCATTTATATTTCAGTAGGATAACTTATACTTTTAGAGTAAGTAGTAGTAGTTTTTGTTGTAAGTAAGCATAACACTTCCTTGTCATTTCGATACTCTACTTCATCACTTTATTACTTGATTCTGCACATATATTTGTGTTCATTTAAGTGGGCTTCCATTATTGATAAATCAAAAAAAAACCTAAGCATTACTAAATATAGATAGAACATGTATTTATTATACGGTTTGTAACAAAACCTTACTTACCTATACGAACAAGTCCACCCCATCAACTGCCCCCCTATATTCAGATGTCGCAGCTTGCAAAGTGCAAAAATATTTGTCTAAGCATTCTTAGAAGTTGTGATGCAAAAGCATAATAATTGGATAATTACATGGCATGACCATTCCTTGGATGTCAACGTGGACCTCCCCTCGGAGTGCTCCATCGGATGGCCCATATTGATCCTCTCAATTAGACCATTTGTCAAGCATTTAAGTGCCATAATAATATCAAAATTAAGTGACATTAGGCTCGTCGTATTTCTCTCATCGAGCCAGACAATTCAACTATAAGCATGCTATATTTGGATATCATTTGGTCATCCAATTTATGCTTTGGACCTTCCAAATGTGCTTCGGTCCTTTGATTTGGGCCAATTTGAGCTCGGATTGGACCGATTTTGGTGTCGTTGGATTTGTCTCTTCGAGATATTTAGATTGATCGATTATAAGTTTGTTGAAACCAAAGTTTGGATAGTCCCAAATTTAATTTTGAAAGTTTCTGACTTGGTTGTTCCTCGAGATTCGTGTCCGATCAAGGCAATTTTTGGTGTCATATGAATACTCAAGTCAAGTTTTAACTCTATATCACACCAATAAAAATAATTAAATATAATTTAAATATCATCATGAACCTTTTATCTCTTTCAATCCATTTGGAGATTTCTATGCTTAAATATTCTAATTACTCTCTCACAAATCAAAGGAGTTCATGAAAAATTTTGATGCATTTGATTGATGTTGGAGTGAGCTTAAAAAATTTGAAATCATATATGACATTAATTTTAATAATGTTCAAAAAGAATGGACTGATTTAATGCTGCAATTAAAGATTATAGATTTGGAATTTTAATACTTACAGAATGTTGGTTTTTTTTTTTTTCTAGAGAGAAAAAAATTCATGCCGATCTAGTCTCTGTGACAAAGCCAAAAGTTTTCTTAATGGGGCCAAAATTAATTATTATAAAAAATCAATAAAAATTTTTCAAGAGATATTTATAACTTTAAACTCTAAAATATTGGAGGGGGCATAAATAAATTTTTTTATGAAAAGTATATTTACAAGAATAAAATATTTATGCTATTTTAAAAATTTTAAAATTTTGGAGGGGACATGTGCCCCTTCCCTCCCTTAAATCTGCCCTTACTAAATCTTAATATAAAATAGCATTAAATTTTACTGCATTATTATGAGAGGTTGTTATTTCTTCAGTTTAAGAAAATGATCAATTCTATTATGACTAACAACAAAATTGACTCATGATCCTTTCCAAACGATTGAAATAAAGACTTTCAAATCAAGGGTTATTTCAAGGATGCAAATATGCATCCGCAAACCGCTCAAATTAAAAGGCCTAGAAATTAAAATTTATCAACAAACTTTCCTACAATTAGAAAAAGACAAATTTTCCTTAATGAAATCAAGGTTTTGAAAATTGGACCAGACTGGCTGGTTCAAAAGAATCGAATTTAGACCGTTTGAACCTCTAGTTCGACCGCTGAACTATAAAACTGGTCCCAGTTTTTGATAACAAGGCGGTTCAGCTACAGTAAAACAAGGCGAAGCTTATACAAAACACGAAAAAACCCTAAAATTCATTTGGACATAATATCACATATTTCTTCCTATGTTTAGCGTATCTTCTTCCCATTGTCATCTTCTGCTCGATGTGCTTGTTCGCAAAGCCAATACCTTACCGAAACAAGGCGAAGGTTTCCTCTCGTGCTCAACTCCTCCTCTCTGACCCAATGTGAGTTCTTCAATTCTTCTCCTCACGTGCTTCCTGAATGAAGTGTTTTGAATAATCTCTAAGTAGCTTTAAAATTTTGAACATGAAGCCATTAGGATCAAGGATTTTATTCACACCAATGCCAAAAAGAACTTTTTTAACTTCAAATAAGAAAAAAAATCCACTAGAGTGATTCAAGTGGTTGTTGTTATATTTATGTGATTTATAACATCATTAATAACATCACGAAAAAGCTTCTTTACTTTTCTTATTTCATTGATCCTATTTGTTATTTGGGCCAACTAAATCCTGGTCTTATGGATTTTTTCTTCATCATCATCTTCATTCCTTTTTTGGAAGTCTTTTTGTGATTTGAGACTTATGGACATTTATTTGTCTCACATGCATGTTGATGATCACATAATTTCTGCCAAGGCATGATTGTATGCAGCCTGTAATATTTTATTCTTCATTATAACCCAATACAATCATTGAGAATTCTCTTGTGACCCGAAGAAGCTATAATATAATAACCGTTCATTATACCTTTTGCATTTTGGAGATTGAATGTGTGAAAATGTTTATGGGTTGAAGATGGAAATCCTATCAATAGGTCGATCTCTTTCATGAAATTGAGTTAGGACATAGGATGGCCTTACCATATGCAAGTTATCAAGATTTCTCTTTTGCAATTTAATTTTTGGTTGTAAGTTTTTGAGATTTCTATATTGATCTGAAGTGTAATCTCCTTGTATCATTTTGACCTTTATATGAAAAACAGTATTTTGGTTTTTGATATCTCCATGACGTATGATAACTTTTTTTATGTTTTGGTTTAACTAATGTGTGGTTTACTTATTTCATTGGTTGTAAAATAATTTTCAATATTTATTTTTTATATTTGATTGAAAATAAAATATTTGAAACTCCTAATTGATTAACATTTCCTTTTGTTTTAGTGATTTAGAATAATTCCTCAAAATAGTCAATCTGTATCTTCTACTCATGGTATGCGAGAGAAATTAGATATTGCTTGGAATCATTTTAGTGGGCCCAGAGTAGCTGATGGAAAGAAACATTTTAGGTGTCTTAATTATGGGATTCTTTACAAGGGTAGAGAGGTTAATAGGATGAAACAACACCTAGTTGAGATGAAAGGAAATATTGCTTCTTGTAAAAAAAGTCTCACATGACATCTGATACCAAATGTAGGAGAATCTGAAGGAAATATCAAAAAGAAAAATAGACACAAGAACATTTTGAAGAAAATGTAGGTATATCAAAAGGAGAAGTAGTAGAAGAAGATAGAGGCTCATCTTCACTACCTAAATCTCAGAGCTCAGATGCACATCATAAAAGCACTGATAAGGGAAAGAGAAAGATAGATGAGACTGATAATTTTTTTCACTAAGAACAAACCTAGATCTCAACCATCACTGAAAAGTGTTATGGAATCTAAGGATGTCATACATCATGCTGATTTAGTCGTAGCTAGAAAGTTTTATGATAGTTATATACCCTTTAATACTTTGAACTCAGCTTTTGCACAGAAGGCAATTGATGCCATAGCCACTATTATACCCGGTTAAAAGTTACCATCATATCATAAGGCATGAGTTACCCTATACAAGATTTTAAGGAGGAGTGCAAAGTGCTAGTAGAATCTTTTAGAAAAAATGGAGTGATGTAGGGTGTACACTAATGGCTGATGGGTGGACAGATGGAAGGAACCAAACTTTGATAAGTTTTCTTGTGTGTTGCCCACAAGGAATTTCTTTCATAAAGTTTGTTAATGCTTTATACATAACTAAAGATGTAATAGCATTTTGTTCATTTTTTAGTGAAGTTGTTAATTGGATTGGCCCAGAGAATATTGTGCAGTTAGTGAAAGACAATGTTGTTAATTATAAGAAAGATGAAGAACTGTTTAATGAGAAATACGGGAATATATATTGGTTACCATGTGCAGCACATTGCATGAATCTTATCCTAAAGATATAGGTAATATACCTTGCATTATGGAAATGGTGAGGAAAGCCTCTATAATAACTATTTTGATCTACAACCATGTTTCATTCTAGTATGGTTAAGGAGAAGACCAGGTTGGAAAGAAATTGTAAAGCTAGGTGCAATAAGATTTGCCACTACATTTATCACAATGAAGAGTGTGTACGATCATAAGCATGATTTGCAGGCTTTGATAACAAGCAAGATGTACTATGATTCAAAGCTAGCTAAAATAGTGAATGTAAAGGAGGCGACCACTATTATTATGGAAGCACAGTTTCGAAATGATTGTCTTGTGATACCAAAAATAATCGAACCTCTTATAAGATTGCTTAGAATTGTTGATGCTGATGAAAGGTTCTCCATGGGATACCTCTATGATGATATGTATAGAGCTAGAAATGTTAAAAAGGGATTTTCACAAATGTGAAAAGAATGTACAAACCCTACACAAGTATAATAAAGAACATATGGGATACTAAATTAAGATAAGGCATAAACTCAGTAGCATACTTCCTTAGACCACATTTCTAGTATGATGGATAAAATTATTGTAATAAGCCCGAGGTTATGCAAGGTTTAGTAGGATTGATTAGAAATAAAGAAATTTGTGCTAAACCTCCATCAGCAATAAATGAGGTGAGATTATATCGTGATAATTTGGATAGTTTTAGAAGCTCACTTGCTCTAAAAATTGTGAAATAAATGCAGCCTGGTATGAACTAAAGCCTTCATTTTAATAATGACTTTCTAAAATGCAGCTTAAAATTATTATTATTGTTTGAATTATAGATGAATGGTGGAAGATGTTTGACTCTAGTGCACTAAACTTACAAAAATTAGCTATTCGAATTCTGAGCCAAACATCTTCTTCTTCTAGATGTGAAGGAAACTGGAGCGTATTTGAACAGATTCATAGTAAAAGGCCAAATCACTTAGAACATCAAAGACTAAATGATCATGTGTATGTACAATATAATCTTAATTTGAGAAATATGTAATACATTAATGTATATTGTAATATTTTTTTCATTAATATTGCATATTATATTAATCAATTATCAAGTTTTATTTTAACTTTGTAGACTGTAGCTTAAAAGGCAGAATTATGATCCTTTATATTTTGCAAGCATTGAAACGATAAACTTTTGGGGACTTGATGAAGAGTCGGCTGCAAAACTTAATTTGGATGACTTGGGGATAGAAATTTACAGAAAGAATACATTTCCTCCTACTGAAGAAGCTAATATATCTTCAACTAGACCATTTGAAGATATGTTTAGATTTGAATTTAATTTATTTACCATTCAGAGTTCGCTCATAAATATCACTTAAAATATATAGGTGATGATAACAAAGTGCTTGAATGTGAGGAACTTGGTGCATTTGAGGCGGCAGGTTTCAATGGAGAAGAATTCAGGGATGCATTATTGGATGATACAAATCTAGTAGATTATTAAATTCTTAGGCTTTTAGTTTTCTAATGTTAAAATTGAAATGAATGATTATATATGAATTTTTGTTTGTTTTAAACATTTATCAATATAACACAAATATGCTATTTTTACTGCATCTCCTATTGGGTGTAATTTTCTTTTCATTTCATTTATAAAACATCAACTAGAGAAAAGAAAATAAAGATTTCAAAGAAAATTTAGAGGAGAAAATATGAAGAGGAATATTACTCATTACTTTATGTCTTTAATTTTCAAAAATAATATATGTTATACAATTTTATATATTTCTTAATTATCTATTTTGTCATATATTTTAATTCATTTTCTTTTGTTCATTTCATTTTTAATAATTTTACATGCCAGAGAAAAAGAACTGAAGATAGTATGCATTCCTCAACACCCAATACACAATAAATCTCGATAAAATATATGCATTCCTCTCTCAATGCAATATCTTGTTTGGTCATCCTATGCGAGAACCAGGCTCCGCGGGATGGCCTGATCACCTCGTACATGAACTAGGAGCCTCAAGGTGCGTCATTTGGTGAGTTCACTTACAATAATAGCTATCAATCAACTATCAAGATGGCTCCATATGAAGCTTTATATGGCAGAAAATGTCAAACTCTATTGAGTTGGTATGAGGATGGTGAGAGGCAATTATTTGGTCCACAATTGGTAGACCAAGCTACAGAAAAGGTTCGATTAATCAGAGACAGACTTAAAGCAGCTCAAGACCGCCAACAAAAATATTATGATTCCAAGCATAAAATGATAGAATTTGAAGTGGGAGATTTTGTATTTTTGAAGGTGAAACCAATGAAGGGTGTAATTAGATTTAGCCAAGGTGGAAAGCTTAGTCCTAAATACATTGGTCCATTTGAAATCATTGAGAGAGTTGGATCAATTGCTTACAAGCTGGCATTACCTAGAGACATGTCTGATGTTCATAATATTTTTCATATATCAATGCTCAGGAAATGGGTTACAGATGATAGTCAAAGGGTTCCTCAGAAATTGACTTAGGAAATCCTATAACAAAATCCATAGCTATTTCTTCCCACATCCACTCAGGAATTAGTAAAGATTGCAACATTCCACTGGGTTTTTGATGCTCCGCTTTAACAACTTGACACTTACTAGATGCCACATTTGTATTATGCGTTATTTCATTATTTGTTTTAATTATTTATGTTATATAAACTTAATTGATGTGACATTTAGGTTCTTTGATTAGTTTTATATGAAAATGGAATTTAGAGTTAAGGTACTAGAAAAAAAATTTTATTCATTTTATAATTTTTAATAATATTATTATTTATTACGTCATCCGGTTCGACCAGTGAACCTCTCCTTCTTTCAGTTCGTTATCCAGTCCAGTTTTCAAATTCTTGAATGAAATCTTGATTTAGAAACTTAAAATCAATGTGCTAATTAATTATTTCTAATTAATTAGTGATAATCTTTTCAATTAAACCAATATTATTTGATTAACATTTGCAAAATAATAACAAACACAATTGAATGAATAAGCAAGACACATCATAACCTTACAAACACTAACAAATTCACTTGCATGGTAAAAGCCCTCTCCATATCTTTGATTGGAACCTCATGCATTAAAGATTAGCCATTTTAAGCTATAACCATTGCGCACAACCTCTCAATCAAATATGTCACCAAAGGATCTTAAGTTCTCCAAATGAAATAAATAATCTCCAACCCCAAACATGTAAAAATTTCATAATTTCATTTATGCAACAATTTATTTACATTGATATATAAGCATATACGGCTTTTAATGCCTCTCATACTTAACAACCCATTTTATTCACAGTCACACAAACCACACACAATCATCAAATGCGTAAAACCATCATATATGGCTTCAAATTTATTTAAACAAACCCATTATGTGATAGCTGCATTCATTGGCCATTTCATATATTAAACCGGCAGTTTTTCAATGATCCTTCCAATTATTCCCTTCTTTTCCTTTGCTGTTGTAATTTCGCTATTGCTTTCACCCTTTGCTTTAGTTTCATCTGCAGCTTCTGCGAGCTTATTCTCCTCTGCAGTTTCCTTCTGTTCATTGAAGCTTTCATCTTTCTTTTGATCGGAAATCTCTTTCTTTTCCTTCTTTTTCTCGTTTCCCTGTTCAGCACAGTATTCTTCTTCTTAGTTTACCAAAGGAGAAAAAAAAAGAGGAGGATTTAATTTATAGAACTAACTAAATGATTTCTTTTTGTTTGAATATGTTATATATAATTTAATTATTATAACTTTTCCACATCTCCATATAAATTCTCCAAAAAAAAAGTAACTTTCATATTTTTTAAAATATTTCAAAAATATGCATGAGATATATTTTATTAATTATATTCCAATATTTATATAAACAATAGTATCATTTTGATATATCTAAAATAAATTTTACTTTGAAAAATTTAATAATTTAGATTTTAATTAAATTTTACTACTACTACAACATCAAATTTTTATTCCAATACATAAGGTCAACTATATTAATCCTTTTTTCTTCATTCTGTCTTACTAAATGTCAAATTCATATTTAAATCTAATGACAAAAAATATCATTTCTAATATTTTCTAACCCAGTCTTTCTAGGTCTGCCTCTATCTTTCTTAACAAAGGCCTAATCTAATATATTTACTATACTAATCGAGTCATCAAATGGCTAACGTTTAATATGACCAAATCATCTCAAACGACTCTCTAATTTTATAAGCTGCTCCAACCTTTTCACTCATATACTCATTTTGCATTCAATCTCTACGTGTAAATTTTACTAAAAAAGAAATTAATTAAATTAATAGCAGTTAGTGTTCTTATTAATTAAGCTGAAAGAAAATTGATCTAAATTACCGAGTTTGAGCCAGATTTGGAACCAGAGTTAGATTTGGAGCTGGAGTTCGATTTAGTACTGTTGTCTGAATCTGCTCCAGAATTGGTGTTCGAATGACCGCTGCCAAGCTCGTCTTCAGCTTTCGGTTCAGTTGTTTTCTTCTTTGATCTCCCTTTCAGAGCTCTTTTCTTTTGTTTCTTCTTCAAAGCTTTATCCTTGGAATTGGTCTGATTGCGGGTTAGAATAAATTGAGAGAGAATTAATGAAAAGAAAGCGGAAACAAAAATGATAAAGAAATTGAAATTGCTATTAGTTTTAGCGCGTTCTTCCAAAGAATTATAATTTTTGTTCAAAAAAAAAGTACTTGAGAGGCTGATTTAGAGCTGTGGTCAGAGTTATTTCCAGAGCCATTAGACTTAGTGTCGGAGTCGGAGCTATGATGGCATTGAAGCTTCTCATCATCTTCTTCTTCATCTCCGATAGCAGCAGAGGTATCTTCTTTCTTCTTCTCTCCTTTATCTTCCACTTTGTTCTCCATCTTCGCATTGGCTTCTTTTGTTAGATCAGAAACTTTTGAATCGGAGCCCGAGACTTTGCTTTCCTGTTCATGAAAAGAATATCCAACATACATCAAATTGAAAAGAAGATCGTATGTAGCCTAGTTTATCAAATCTTTAAATATTCCAGACTATTTAACATTAACATTTTAATACGAGTGAGTTCACAAAATGGCAGAGTCGAGTCGTAACTAGTTCAAATTTTAAGTTTTTTGCTCACCAAATTGAGCTCACAAGCCATTTAACAGTCAGGTCCAAATCAGCTCAAGTGTTATACTACTAGATGAAGAGCACTTAGCCATCTAATTTTAAAGTATCAAGTCTAGAAAAGGCACAGGTACACTTTGATTTTGTTTAAGATAATTTTTTTACTATTTTTTTTAAAACAGTTTTTTATATAAAATTTTTTAATTCAATTTTTTTTTTATTAAAAAGTTGCTTTAGAATTCAATAATTAGAAAGCTATTTCGAAGGAAACCTTAATTATCAATTATTTGTGTGTTAAGGATCATTTATTATATTTAAAAAATATGACTAGAACTCAAATATCTAATAGCAATCTTACCGTGTAAGAAGCGCCATCCAGCCTCTCGTCAGCCTCTGCCTTCTGCACCTCCTCCCATCCGCCAACTTCCGAAGCCATTGCCATCAATTAATCAATATAAAACACAGTAAACCTTCTGTGCGTACTTGAAGCTTGCTTTATATTTTTTTCTGAGCTTTTCTTCTCTATCCATGGCTACTTATAGTTGCAGCTGCTCGAAGAGAGGTCCTTCTAGGGTTTGCATCCTGCATGGCAAACGTTTTCGTTATTGTATTCCAACGTCTACGGACTACGACGAAGGCAATCAGTGGGTCACATCATGTGGACGGCCAGAATAATTTAAAAGGTCCGTTCAATTTCTTGTGGGAAGAAGAGAAGAACATGGCTTTATGGAGGCCCAAAGACCTTGGATTCCTCGGCAGTGCTTATTCCCACGATGTTGTCATTAAGGGTGTAAACAGTTATGTAGGAGTCGAATTATTGCTTAATCAAACTAAGCACGTTTACTTTATGCTGAGCCCGAGGTTGGCTCGAGCTCATTCGCTAAGCTCGAGCTGCACTTTAGTGAACAATATGAGGCTCAAACTCAGACTCGAATGATTGCGCTAGATAAGAAAGTCGGAGAATGACTCATTTTGAATCTAGATTAAAAAAAATAATTAGATTAATATAAATGTTAATATGTTAATTAATATTAATCGAGCAGGCTCAATAAGCCGACAAGTTAAGCAGCTTGGCCAAGTTGAGCTCGAGCTCGCATAATATATGAGGTTGATTTTATGGTAGAACTCGTACTCCTTGTACGATAAGCTCCATTCACGAGCTCATTAACTAGTCGAATTTAAGCTAGCTCACTTATACCCCTAATCATGATCCTTGTTATTATCATGCTTCTTTTTTAATTTATTTTTATTATATTACTTTCATTTTACTATATTTTGTACGATCTTTAATAATTTCTTAATTTTTTTCACCTATAATATTGTCAATGCATTTGATATTCATTTATTTTTCTATCATTTTTTTAATTTTTTTTTCAATTTTGATTAAATGAATTTAAATATTAGACAATATTAGTCCTTTTTTTTTTCCAACACCGAACATCACAAATATAAAATCTTTTCATAATTTTATAAATTTCATTTTTTTTAATTTTCATGAAATTCTCTTTGATACATAATTTCCCAATTATTTCTTTCATCTGAAACGTACAATTATAAACTTTAACGTGGGCCATATTTCTTTATCTTCAATGTGGGCCTACAAATGTGGCCCAATAAGATTTGCCTTTGTCCTTTGGCAACCATGTTGATTGAATTATGCTACAACATTATGTTTTGTATTAAGATGCTTACCAAAACGAGTCGCTGCACCGAAATTTTCAGCATTTGGTGCATATAAATGATTGAGAGAAGGCATATTTAATTTTCAAATATAGGCTTCATTTGGAACGGTTTTCTTACTGCTTTTTAAAGTAATTTTTTAGTATAAAAAATTTTTGAACGAGAAATTTTTGTACTAAAAAACAGCTTTAGAAAATATTAAGAAAGCTGCCCCAAACGAAATCATAATAGTCATTAAAAATTAGTGGCACATAACATAATTTTTATCCAAAATTTTAAGAAAATGCATCCATAGGTATTTATTGAATCTCTTAAATTTGATGCTTGTATCAACATTATTGTGTTCTTGAGGTTATAACATTAGAGATAATTTTGTTTGTTTTAACTATGAATGATTTCTCATATATAATCAAACAAGTTAAAATATAATAAGAGACAATTTTTTACATATAGAATCTAGAAGAAAGAAAAAAATTATGAGGCATAATCTAGTTGAAACAACTTTTTCTAATAGCAAATACGTTTTACAAATGCTTGTTTTGGCTTTAACTAAGAGAAATAATTAATATAGAGCATGCTTATGTTCAAGCTATTGCAAATAACCTTGGTTATTGATACATCATCGAAAAATTATCTTGACCAGGCACGAATCTTGAGGCAAAATCAAGTTGAAAGCTTCAAAAATTAAAATTGAGACCATCCGAACTCTGATTTCTGCAAACTTACAGTCAAACTGAGATTTTCGGAAACCCAAATCCAACGGCACCAAAATTGACCTAATATGAGCCCAAATGAGTCCAAATCAAAGACTTGAAGCACTTTTGGAAGGATCGAACTATAATTTGGGTTAACCAACAGTCTATAGTGGTGGCATGCTTATAGTCGAATCGAGCGGCTCGACGAGACGAATCCAACGAGCCCAAGATCATCAAATTCTAATATCATTAAGACACTTATCCATTGAACAATGCATGTTCACATGAATCAAGATCGACCGTTGTGGGCTCCGAAAATTCGGCCCCGGCCTCCGCCCGCTTTTTTCTTTCTGAGGGGGGAGTTTTAACAATTTAAAGTTCCGGGGTAAATTTTGGAAGGCAGATGAGATAGTAGATAAGACACTACCCAGAGATTTCGCCCTCATTTTGCGAGGACTTTATGATCTGAGTTCTGGTTTCCTATAGGCGCAAGCCCCTATAGTTAATTACCCCTCCCACTAACGAGAGAGAACTTTCGATTAAGGCTAGTCGTCGATCAGATATGTATAGATACGTGCATCTGGCATATAGTAGCAGCATGAGTTAGGAATTTGAGGATTTCAGAATTTAAAAGATTGGAAGATTTGGAGATTTGAAGATTTTTGATACTTAAAGCGGATGGTGGGGGAATGGATGATAGACCCGATCAAGATCCCATGGTTCCGTCGTCCCGGGCCATCGCGGTCCCTGGTCTACTTAGTCAGAGGAGGTAGTCGACCCAACCTGACAAAAGGATCCTTGTCGGCAGCCATGGGTTGCTTCGTCCAAGGGAACCTTGTAGACCTGGGGTGAATATTTGCCTAAGGGGACAATTTTGAATCCACCTTAGCTAACAGAGGGCTTTGTGCCCTATCGATCATATCCTATTGATTCATGTCTCAAGGATTTGATGCCATTGGGGAGCATACGGGCTCTGGCCATAACCATAATATAATGGTGCCATTTGGCGGCGACCACCTGGTTTAGAGGGCCCCGAGTCATAACCGTTTATCATGCAGTGCCATTTGGCGGCGAAACTGTCAGTTAGAGGACTCGTACCACGTCCTTGCTGGCAAGAGATTGTTTGAGAATGGATCCTAGTGATATTTTCGACCAGGCATTAGCTCTATGTGAGCTGAAGTAAATTTTAATTTGTCCACCTTGGCAAACTATTGCGGAGGGTGGATGTGTTTTGCTTTAAGTGTTTTGATAGTTGGATTTCAATTTTTAAAAATTTGGAGCTGGAAAGATTTTTAGATTTTTGGATGTTTGGATGGCATTTTGAATTATTTGTATGAACCCCTCCGGTTGAGATTTGCTGTCAACGCGGCCATCATCGGGGTAACCTTGAGGTCACTTAAAAATATTTGAGGTTTAAGGGCATTTTGAAATATTTGAAGTTAACTTTGTCGACTCATATCTACTTGCTTTAAGAGGATCGGGTTCAAATTTGTTAACCCGCGTAGCGTGTACCAATAACACGCTCGCCGGGGCCCATGCGGGTGTTTGGGGGCATTTTATAATTATTTACTGAACCTTGTCAACTCCTATTCACCTACTTAGGAGGATCAGATTCAGATTTATTGACCCGCGCAGCATCCCTAAACGTCACGTGTGTACCAATAACACGCTCGTCGGGGCCCGTGCGGGTGTATGATTGCATGTGTCCCTTTTTGTGTACCTATGTGTATACAGATTAAAGTGCACGTGTTGGGGACATTTTGAAATATTTGTAAACGCCTTCTGTCCGCTTGCATGAATGTTGCGGATCCGGTGGCGTATTGTTGTAGCTTACGGACGCCTTCTGTCTGCTTGTATAAAGGTTGCAGATCTGGTGGCGTGGCGTTGTAGCCTATGGACGCCTTCTGTCTGCTTGTATGAATGTTGCAGATCCGGTGGCGTGGCGTCGTACGTCCTCCACTACTGTTGCTCGTAGGCAGGTAGATGTTTTCATTCATAGGTTGGAATTGACTTCAGGATACTGCATTTACTAAAGTCTTTCTGCATCTACCCACGAGTGACATATAGTGCTCACATTTGTATTCGTAGGAGACTTGTATGTCTTGCGGATCTTCTACATTCATTCATGTATAATTTATTGTATGCACAACGAACTTCCTGTAGCAACTCGTATGCATTTACATTTGATGTAGTCACTTTGCACTTTGCTTGTGGACAACGCATTGGGCAGGATATTCTACAGCTTTTCGTAGGAGTTCATATCTGCCACAATTCCCTTTTGTATTTGTCATGTAGATGACATATCGAGTGCATGACGAATCTTCTATAATGACTCATAAGTATTTGTATTCACTGCATATCACATGCTTCTGCTTGTAACTGTTCAACACTTTTCCTTGAGGGTAGCTTACAGCTTGTATGAGATCGTGCCACACGTTATTTCTGATCTCCATTGCTAGTCTATGGTTTTCCCATTGATCTCTTATCTTTCATCACCAATGAAAGATTCGCCATATGCATCACCAATCTTTTGATGTGTTTGCTTGTGCTCTTTTGTATACATAACAATCCAGTGGTTATTTTCACTGTCCTCTTGCTTTGCTTGTAGACCTACTACACTCATCGTGTATGGATAGTGCATCATCATATTCATTACGTTGCTTGCAGGTACGATGCATCTAATATTGCAGAAACTGTTGTAAGAGTCTACCACATCTGTCATTATAGAAATCGACATCATTCATTGCATGCTGAATTATTGTTGATGATGAAGATGTTGCATTCATTGTGCATCCTTGTAATTTTGCAATCATTCTAAGCCACTCAGTCATATGTTTGAGATGAATATTGTGGATTAATCATCATCATTCACATGAGTGATATCCTTTATGCTTCCATTATTACACACATGTTCACTTGCATCTAGTTCAAAACATATTACCTTGCGAGCTATAATCTTGTTTTAAGCATTATTAAACTCCTTGTATATGTTCACATTCAAGCTCAACGTCCCTTGTACTTGGTTCAAATCCAAGTTCAAGTTCTCTTGCGTATGATTCAAGTCCTTATGACTGTTCAGTTCATGCTCATAAGTCCCTTATTATCCTTTGAGTTCGAGTCCTGAGTTCAAACTCATTCAAGTCTCCTGCGATCCTTAAAAGTTCAATTGCATGTTCACTTTATTAATCATTTGAGTTCTTATATGTCATTCTCAAGTTTGAGTTCTTTGTGATCGTTTCCAAGTTACAATTTGGGTCATTGTTCTTTCAAGCTCAGATCAAGTCCAATCCAAAGCCTTCTTTTTGAGATCAAGTCCCCATCATTATGTTCAAGTCAAGCTCAAAGTCATTTCAAATCCGAGTCCAGTTTGAGTCTTCATTGTTGCATTCAAGTCAACTTCAAGTCCTTGCTTAGTTTGAGTTTAGTGGCTTGTTCAAATGATTGAAGTTCTGTCCACCTGATATCCAAATCAGGTTCGAGTTCTATTGTTTTGAATCAAGTCTTGTTGTCCAAAAATAAGTCCTCTGTTGATTTGTCCAAAATTTGTTCATAAGTCCTTTGTTATATGTCCAAGTCTTTGCATGCTTCAGACGAAATTTCGGCAGCCTCCCGGCGTCTCCCCCGTTTAGGGGAAATTTCAGGAGTTTGGGGGCCCCCGCCACGCTAGAGAAAAGCGTGCACGGGTGATGTCGGATGACACCAAGGCCAAATATCTTCAACCCCACCACGCCAGAGAAAGGCGTGCATGAGTCTTCAGGCACCTGTTAAAAATGCACAGTTTTATATATTCGTCCCCGCCATGCTAGAGAAAAGCGTGCACAGGGCCCGCCTACCTCGTTGTAAGCGCCGCACCGAGTTCCCTCCCACCACGCTAGAGAAAAGCGTGCATAGGAGGTCCCTCGGCGCGCCGCAAACATCGAAAATAGGACTTTAAGGGGGAATTACTCGTTTCGTCGCTAGCAACACAGCGAACTTCCTCCCACCACGCTAGAGAAAAGCGTGCATAGGTGGTCGTTCGTCGTGTTGCGAACGCCGAAACGAGTTCTCCCAAAACTTACAAAATTTCCTCATTTTTCTTTTCTTTCCTTTTTTTTTTATTTTTATCTCTTTTTTTTTGGCTAATTTTCTCCTTTTTTTTTTTAGAGCTTTTTTTTTTCTTTTTTTTTTTTTGGCTCTCTTTTTTTTTTTTGAAGCTTTGCCCTTTTAATGTACATAATGTACACATGCATACATATTTAAAACTAAAAAAAAACATAATAATGATACTAGTAATTAATGATATTGATCAAAGTCAATAATACCAATTATACTAATTAATAGTAATGATCTATGTTAGAAACAGTGATGATAAACTTACATCCTCCCTCTCTAAAAAGGCATGTGTATTTAAATAAGCATACAATAACAGAGATAACATGCATAACTAGTGACAATAACTCAATTGCTTTTAGCACAAATAATTAATAATATTAACCCAATTAACTACAACATGAATTATTAAAGGATATTTAACATAATAGCTACAGCACACATGACCAAAAGATATTAGTTTAATCACTACGACACCAATAGTTAATGATATCAAACTAATAACTATCATACTTAATGAAGATACAGACATCTTACTGTTGCTTTTACCCTTTCACTTTTCTTTTGAAGCATCTTAAATATATATAAGTACATAAATATGCTTCCATATTTACAATATATATATAAATAATAAAAATAGAATAAAAAGAATAATAATAAAGAAAAGGAAATATAAGACAGAACAAGTGATATTAAAAATAAAGTGGCACGATTCAAGGGAAATGATGACAACATGTGAGGAGGAAATGTACAGAAACTTGATTTAATAAAATGTGGAGGAAGGAAAGCACGTGGCAAAAAGCAAAGGAATTTGCTGTAGCTTTTGGAACTTCACATAAAACGACAGTAGACTATAGCTTTTAGACCTTCACATGAAATAGTAATAGGCACCACATGAAAATCATTTGGTTGAGAATAGTTTAAAGCAATTTTCAAAAAAAAAAAAAGAATAGTTTAAAGCTATAAAGGGACGTCGTTGCTGTCCGTAGCAAAAAAAAAAAAAACTCAAGGAGATCGGCAAGGTGGGATGAGATTGTTGGTACTGCGGTTGCTAAACAGCTAGAGAAGAGTCAGATCAGGAGCGGCTTGGAGGTTCGAAGCATAATAAAAAAAAACTTGAGGCGGTTTGGTGCTGGAAGAGTGATCGACTACAGGATCTGAGCAGGAAGTGCTCGGTCAGGTGTGGAGAAGACGCGAGATATTCGGCTGCTGAAGTAAGATTTGATTGGCAGACGCTTTAGGTTCCTTTTAAAGATCTAGAGGCTCCAGGGGGAGGATTTACCTGACTCGGTTTAAGCTTTGACGGGAGAAGGGGTTCGGTCGTGAAGAGCCAAACAGCGAGGGGATTGGGTTTTGGTTCGCAAAGCTTGGACGGCTTGAAGAAGTTTTGGGGTTTGCAGGAGTAGTTGTCGAAGACGAAGCAGAGAGTTTTTTTTTTTGATTTAACGACAAATATCCGGTTAATAAGGAAGTCTGGTTCTCATTGGCGAGCTTTTGAGTGGAGTTGATCGCGAGGCCAGCCGAATTTGCGGGATTTCTGACGGAGTTCGGAGCATAGTATCCGAGGAGGAGATACGAGGTTAGCAAAATTAATTGTGATTTGATTTCTTTTTTTTTTTCGACTTACTATTTCTGTTAACTTGATTTGTAACATTAATGATAGCTCTCCAAAATTAGAACTTAACATTAAATTAGGATGTCAGCAGCATGTCAATCAATCAAAATATCCTTGATTTGCGTGGTCATTTGAATTGTGTGCATTTTGCCTCGGAATTTGTGCATATTTCACCTCGTAATACGTGTCAAATGTTCAATTTTGCATGTCGAATTCATCGAGTATCAAAATTAAACAAATTGATAGTGAATTTAGGGTATTTACGATATTCTGATCGCGATGACGCAGTCCGTTTCGCGATCGGACGTCATTTGGTTAGCGCCGAGCGTTAATTTCCTCAGAATACGTGTAATTGTATTAGAACCCTCGTCGGTCACGGCAAGATTTTAATTTAGAAAAATTAATAGTCGACTTAGAGTATTGACAGTGTTCCGGATGCAATGACGCAGTCCGTTCGTCAATCGGAGATCATTTGACCGACGTCGAGGGCTAAATTCCTTAGCATGCGCATCATTACCTTATGATTTATGCTTTTTCCTCGCAATTCATGCCGACCTCCTCGTACGTCATTTAATTCAATCAAATTAAAATTCATTCTTAAGTATTTGGGATGTTCCGGATGCATTGGTGAAGTCCGTTCGTCGATCGGAGGTCATTACGTCGACGACGAGGCTGATTTTCTTGAACTGCGCACTGCCTTGTTTGAATTATTTCGGTCGCGCCGCCAATATGAATGCTTTGAATTGAGTAAACAAAATGTAGTTTTCAAAGTTTAAAAGTGTTCTGGACACGATGGCGAAGTCTGTTTGTCAATCGGAGATCATTAGGTCGACGACGAGGCTGATTTTCTTGAAAATGCACGTTATCGCATCGCATTAGGATCGCTTTAATTCGCGTGCCGCCACCCTGATTGATCCAAATTAATTAAATAAAATGTAGATCTTTGATGTTGACGACGTTCCGGATGCAACCACGTAATCCGTTTGTCGATCGGAGATCGTTTGATCAATGACGAGGCCAATTTTCCTTAAAATGCGTGTTATCTTATCGCATTAGGATCGCTTTGATTTGCGTGCCGCCACCCCGATTGATCCAAATTAATTAAATAAAATGTAGATCTTTGATGTTGACGACGTTCCGGATGCAACCACACAATCCGTTTGTCGATCGGAGATCGTTTGGTCGACGATGAGGCCAATTTTTCTTGAAATACACGTTATTACATCGCATTTGGATTGTTTTGATTTGCGTGCCACCATCCCGATTGACCCAAATTAATTAAATAAAATGTAGATCTTTGATGTTGACGATGTTCCAAACGCAATGACGTAATCCGTTTTGCAATCGGACGTCATTTGGATGACGATGAGGTCAATTTTCCTTGAAATGTGCGTCATTGTATCACTTTAGGATTGCTTTAATTTGCATGCCACCACCCCGATTGATCCAAATTAATTAAACAAAATGTAGATCTTTGATATTGACGATGTTCCGGACGTAACGACGCAATCCGTTTATCGATCGGAGCTCATTTGGTCGACGCCGAGGCACATCTCCCTCAAAATGCATGCTATTGCAATCGAATTGCCTCGGGGTTCGTGTCACCAAACCCAAATGCTTCAAATTCAATAAGCAAAATGTAGTGTTTAGAGGTTAACAGTGTTCCGAGCACGATGGTGAAGTCCATTTTGAGATCGGACATCATGCCTTCTCCGTAGAGGCTAATCTCTTTGATGCGCGCATCCTTGCTTTGCATTGGGATTGCTTCAAGGGAAGAGAACTTTAATTGTTGCAGAAATTCAAGGTCGTCCACCCAATTTCACACATCTTCAATCTCTTAAGCTTAGAGGGCAAAGAGGGTAGCTCTTCCACTTCAGGAATTTAAATAGCTCTAGTTCAATTGAGCGAGGAACAAACATCTATCTTCAGTAGCTACTTCTGTCTTAAAATAACCCTTTAATGCTTTTAATCCTCTAATATATAACTCATCTAGCAATGGAAAGGCATGGTATTTATCATTCCCACTAAATCCGTTTGTCGAGCCATTTCACTTTCAACATCCAAACAAATTTTAAGACTCGAGAAAAGGAAGTTGCCCACGAGGTGAAAAAGTCTTCACTTTTCAAACAACTTGTCAATTCAATTTTCTCTAGATTGAAGCTCAAATTGACATTATTTGTCTATATTACGGACCTTCCACCCATATAAGAATGTATATATATGGTATACTTAGACATTTTAGTGGCTGGAGGTTGTCGAGCACGTTCTTGGAGAAATTGAATTTCTACTTCTCGGCTCATGATTTGGCATTACAAGCCTCCTCGGCATCCTTCACATTTTCAAGACAATTGTTTCCTAATTTGCAAAGTTCATTTAGATATTCCAACTCATCAATTTTATAACCCATCTCGCTTCTAAGCTCAAACATATTTAGCTCTTGAAGAAACTTCAGCTTCCCAATTCCGCGTATCAATGAAATATATTTCTCGAGCAATTCTAGATAACGCAAGTTGGAAAGGTTATCAATGCCACTGATAGAGATTACTTAGAGATCATGGCCTCATAGTCAAATTATAACTATAAACTTTTAGCATTGAAGATGTATCAAAACTTTTAATCCCCTCAGGTATCCCCTCCAAGCGTGGAGCAAATTTGGGTAATAAGCGTATTCTCGATGCCTTGAATAATTCAGTAAGTCATTCCTTGAGATGGGTGAATGAAACCCAATGCAATCCGTATTCGAGCTGAATCATCTTTATCAAACTCATAATTTCTGGGATAGTTATAGGGGTCAACAAATGCCCCCCAACAAATGTGGTACGTGTCCAGAGCGTATCACGTTTGTTGTGAGTCAGTTGACGACTTTTAGTAGATTTTCCTTTTGAGCATATATGATTACCTCAATTGCTTTTTGACATATTTTCATTTTCTCCTCGTGCAGGAGATGTTTAGTTGGCGGAGACCCGTCGAACTGCCTCCAGGCGAGCCCAGTGAGGATGCCATTTGGGAGGCTATTGACCGACGTGACCCTCAGGGCGATGTTGACGTACGAGACAGACTAGAGCAGCACTAGGCCATGCTGCGGGGGCGGGATGCTTTTTACGGCTTCTTTGCCCGTTCTCCCTTGCTTCCAGAGCTTTCTGAGGACTCAGTCACTTTTGAGGACCCGGACAGGTGGGTCAGTAGTGTTAGACTGCAGTATGGGGAGTACCACCCGTTAGAGAGTTCTGTTGCACAGATTGGCTGGGGCACCTGCGACATTTTAGTGCCTGCCGCAGACGTAGTTGAGCCAGTTGGGCAGTCCAGTCTTCTTAGTCACCGCCAGTTACAGCCGTCACCTCCACAGTGGCCGAGGGACTCAGCAGTTGGTCGGGTTCAGAGCCCGGTCAGCGTGTATGTTTACTGGGCCCGTTACGTTCTTCAGGCGCACAGGGAGACTCTTCGGGCAGCAGGGATCTACGAGGCAGTGTACGCCTCCCTGTTTGACTACGGACGCCTCCCCGCTTCTTGGGCTCGAGGTTTGGTTAAGTTCTGGGATGCTGGGCGCAGTACTTGTTGGGTTGGAGCTGAGGAGCTTACAGTTACCCTCTAAGACTTGCAGACAGTCTCCGGGTTACCAGTTTTTGGACACAGTTTTGAGGAGTGTGTGCCCCCGGACGAGCAGCTTTTTCACCGGGTTCCTTCAGCAGATGGTGATAGGAGAGGCAGATTACTACTACCGGATGTTTTCCTCAGGCTTTTGCAGCACTACAGTCAGACTTACGGGTCAGTACAGAGTTTGCCGACGCGTTCTCGAGTCACCATGCCCGCAGGCGTCTGGGTTAGGAGCTTCCTTCAGGAGAGGTACTTGTCCCCTACTACGGCGTCACTACTGGACCCTTTTGGCCGTGGTTTGCAGCGCGGGACTCCACTGTCTGAGGAGACCGCCGAGCCGTCTTCTTCCACTGGTTGTACTTTTCCTGGGTTGGCGGACGTTGACGAGCAGTTGCTGTTAGCAGGATTCTTGGCACTTTGGCTCAACACTTTTGTACTTCCAATCAGGACAGGATCTTTGAGGTGCAGTGTTCTCTTAGCAGCTAGTCAGTTGTCAGTGGGACAGAGACTCGCCTTAGCTCCTGCCGTTCTTGCTAGAGTGTACAGGGTCCTACGGACCATTTTTGAGGCCAGTTCCCTGGAGGTGCGAGATGCAGTTTTACCGTGGCAGTACTTGTACGCCTGGGTTCACTTACACGTCCAGGGTGCTTTTTCCTGTCTAGAGACTCCAGCCTACTTCTTGCAGAGAGGGTACCCCACAGTTTTGCAGTTGTCCCAGGCGTCTTCCACTTTTGAGCTAGAGAGGATCCGTCTCTTTTTCTTTGCCCCGCAGTTAGTTTCAGACCGGTTCTCTTTGGTTCACCAGTCAGATGTTCTGGGTTTGCCGCCTCATCAGAGAGGCACTGTTGTGGCGGACGAGGTCGACCACAGAGGGAGGTGTACTTTACTGCATAGGAGACGGAGTTTGCCTGTCGGTGAGTACTTCATCAGCATACGCCCGGGTTGGTTGTGCCACAGGGCAGGCGCCGTGGTGACTTTGGAGGGCTATCAGCCTAATAGGGTGGCCAGACGGTTTGGACTCTCTCAGGCCACAGCTTACGATGGACGACCACTAGTTCTAGGAGTTGCAGATGTACGGCGTATGGATGTTGTTCCAGCAGAGACTCGCTTTTACGCCGCAGCTTGGACTTGGTCACACTTACTGAGGCTGGGGACAGGTTCCAGCTTTCTTTTGGCACAGCTGTCTGCTAGTACAGGAGTCAGTTACACCAGACTGTCTTGGGTGCGGCTGTCTTTCGGAGCCGCTTTAGAGCATGGTGCGAGGAGGTACGAGCCCCGGGTACAGGAGCTTGGGTTGCCGAGGGGACAGAGGTCTTGTCGGGTTCTTCCAGAGACTACAGGTAGCCGAGGTACTTACTTACCCTTCACTCTTTCTTTTCTTATCAACTTTGATATAATCTTGGTAATTTGATAAATATTATTTGGTGCAGGCACACGTGTTGCGGCTCATACTGCTGCTGGGGCCGTTGTTCCTTCTCCTTTTAGAGCTCCGGATGTGGCACCTGCGCCACACCACACTGAGGTTTCCCAGCCCTCTCGCTGGCAGACCAGCTCTCAGCGTGTCACACCTTCTAGACGGTCCGTGGACGCTCGTCTTTCTCCCAAGGACCTCGGAGAGAGCACACAGGAGCCAAGGAGGTCAGACTTCACTGGGTACGGTACACCAGGACCCTCCGATTACTTCTCTTTTCCGGTGGACCCCTACGGGTCATTTTGTCCAGGCGAGTCTTCGGGGACCGGCGCTGCGTTACTTACAGAGCTGTTTGGGGGGGGCGTCGTACACGCAGTCGTCGTCAGACCTTGTTCCATCAGAGTTCTTCTTCCCTGCGGGCTACTCAGCTGACTCCGCAGGCCCCTCTTTTGTCCCAGCCAGTCACCCAGCCGACTCAGCGGGCCCTTCTGTAGGTACGTGTTAATTGTAAGTTAATTTATTTTCAATGCATTATTATGATATATGTGATTAGATTAATTGTTTATAATCTTTTGTGCAGTGGCTGAGGGAGTCGACTACACGTCAGAGATTTCTTGCTACGTTCCCCGATCTCCAGACTCCACGACTAGTGAGAGGTGCAGCCACCTAGTGGAGGTTCTGAGGAGCTTAGTTCTCAGCGTCGACCCAAGCACTCCAGAGTCTTGGGTCAGTTTTACCTCTTCTTCTGACCGGATCCTAGGCCTGCTCGCCGAGTTTGGGGTGGACACCACCGAGTTACATTTTTGGGAGGCAGTGTGTCGTGAGACAGAGTTCTGCATCCAGCGGTTGAGGTCACTTTCTGTTACCCGGGCCAGCGCTACACTTCCACAGTTAGAGGAGATAATTGCTAGCCGCAGGGCACTAGCTGACGGCGCCCATGACAGAGTAGATAGTAGTGCAGAGGCTCTGAGGAGACACCGCCAGAGTTCTTCTGGCATGACTCATGAGATGGACGGATTGACGACGCGCATGCAGGCTCTTTGGGGGGACATCAGACAGATGTTGTCCAGGACGCGTCACCTACAGGAGGGGCGTTACAGACGGGACCGCCTTACTAGGAGAGAGGAGCAGCGACATCGAGCCTTACAGCAGCAGATGATGGAGGCTGACTCTTCACTAGCACTGGCCGTGGAGCAGTTCCATAGAGCTCAGTCAGAGTTTCAGACCTTGGCCGAGGTTACCGGACAGCTAGAGAGCTTACAGGCCCGCCTCTACTGACGTGTCTTTGTCCTTTTCTTTTTAGTCTGTACACCTGTAGCGTCTGGAGTCCTTGTTGTACTTGTACTTCATGTTGATTATATATATATATATGGAGAGTTTTTTTTGTTGCTTCTTGAGCTAGTTTCTGTGTCGTACTCTGGACTGTTTTAGACTGTTTTATACTCTGTGTTGTACTCTGAGCTATCTCGTACTCTGTTTCGGACTTGTTTTGGTGCCACAGGGGATTTTAAATATTTATTTGGGGATTTTGGCACGCAGCGCGTGTCGACCCAAATAAATATTTAAAATGCCCCCTGTCCTTGAGGGCAGTTGTGAGCGTCACTTTAGCCAGTAGTTGGGGCCAGTGATCGTGGCTCCAAGCTTTAGAAATTTTGGCTTTTTCATGTCCTATGCTTTGTGCGACGGACTTGATGGAACGTTTGCAGGTTTCAGATTTGACTGATGGTACCAAATGCAGGTAATATCCTGATCCTTAACCAATCGAGGAGACTTCAATCCGAATCACTTTAGTTCATCAGATTAGGTGAGCTATGATTTGATAGCTCTTTATCCTCTGTTTGCTGAAATGAGAGTTCCTCTACTACGGCCGTTCTTGTGGCGTGTTGAGTAGACAGAATTGCCAGCGATCCGGCCATATTTGGGCGTGTTGGATCCGACCTCTTGCACTCATTCAGGCTTCAGACTTGAGCTATAGGCAATGTGCTTCCCAATGCTGAATCTACTGAAGTTGGTAGATTTAAAGTCATCCTTTGCGGTTGTAGATTTGGAGTCTACGGACATTCGGTAGTTGTTCGCGATTCATCCTTCCCACTGGGACTTTGATTCTCCAATCAATTAGGAGAGTTTTGTGGACTACGACTACTGAAACTTGTCGAGTCAAATCAGCCTTCGTTCTTCCTACAGTCCTTACTGACGGGTTGACGAAGTGGGAGTTCCGCTACTACGGCCTTTCTTCTGGCGTGTTGAGTAGACGGAGTTGCCAGCGATCCGGCCATATTTGGGCGTGTTGGATTCGGCATTTTACACCCATTCGAACCTTAAGCTTCAGGTTGTTGGAAAACTTCAAACTTTTTTTTTGGCTCGATTTGTTGGAGCATGTAGTTACAAAAGCCTATTTCTTGACTTTCGAAATCTTGGTATACTGGAGGAGAATGATGTCCCAAACTTTTAGGAAAATCACCTGCGTTCGTGTGTTAACAATGGAATTCGTCGTATCCCTATTCGAAGGAACATAAGGCTTAAAGATTTGATTATTTATTTGGGGATCCGGCGCGTAGCACGGTGTCGACCCAAACAAACACTTAAGTACTCCCCGTCTCGTAGGGAGGTTTTAAAATGGGATGAATTTGAAAATTTTGAGCTTCTCTTTTTTTTTTTTTTATATTCACTTAGGGATCTCGGCACGTAGCACGATGTCGACCCAAATGAGTATTCAGATGTCTTCTACCTCGTAGGGGTATCCTCAAGGTGGGAGAAGCTTAGACTTTGAATATTTTAAATATTTATTCGGGAATTTCGGCACGCGGCGCGTTGTCGACCCGGATAAATATTTAAAATGCCCCCTGTTTGATAAGAGGTTTTTATTTTATTTTTTTTATTTTTTTTTATTTTTATTTTTATTTTTATTTTTTTTTATATTCACTTAGGGATCTCGGCACGTAGCACGATGTCGACCCAAATGAGTATTCAGATGTCTTCTACCTCGTAGGGGTATCCTCAAGGTGGGAGAAGCTTAGACTTTGAATATTTTAAATATTTATTCGGGAATTTCGGCACGCGGCGCGTTGTCGACCCGGATAAATATTTAAAATGCCCCCTGTTTGATAAGAGGTTTTTTTTTATTTTTTTTATTTTTTTTATTTTTTGCCAAACTTAATAGTTTAAGATTTTAAATATTTATTCGGGGATCTCGGCACGCGGCGCGATGTTGACCCGAATAAATATTTAAAATGCCCCTTGTTTGACAAGTTTTTTTTTTTTTATATATATATTCACTTAGGGATCTCGGCACGTAGCACGATATCGACCCAAATGAGTATTCAGATGTCTTCTACCTCGTAGGGGTATCCTCAAGGTGGGAGAAGCTTAGACTTTGAATATTTTAAATATTTATTCGGGAATTTCGGCACGCGGCGCATTGTCGACCCGGATAAATATTTAAAATGCCCCCTGTTTGATAAGAGGTTTTTTTTTTTTGCCAAACTTAATAGTTTAAGATTTTAAATATTTATTCGGGGATCTCGGCACGTGGCGCGATGTCGACCCGAATAAATATTTAAAATGCCCCCTGTTTGACAAGTTTTTTTTTTTTTTTTTGAAATACATTCTTATATTACAAGAGAATTTCAAAAAAAACGAGTCATGCATAAGTGGATAAGTACATTTGAAGTATAAAATACTTTAAGTACATCGTTATCCTTATGCATTGTATCTCTTTAAGTATCGACCATTAATTGGCGGCATAGGTCTCTGGCCCTCCAGATCGATCAACTGATAGGCTCCTCCTTGATACACTTTCTCAATAACAAAGGGGCCCTCCCAATTGGATACGAACTTACCACCAATTTTTCGGTGAGGGATGATTGGCCTTCTCAGCACCAAGACCAATTCCCCTTCTTGAAATGATCGATGACGCACCATTCGATCAAATGATTTCGCCATCCTTGCTCGATAGATCTCCAAGTTTTGTTGGGCTTGTAACCTAGTTTCGTCAAGTGCATCAAGCTCTTCCATTCTTAATCGAGCATTTTGATCCTGAGTTAAATCGTGCTGGATAGCTACTCGAAGCGATGGCAGTTCAATCTCTAGTGGCAACACTGCTTCAACTCCGAATACTAATGAATAGGGAGTGGCTTTGGTTGGCGTCTTGTAGGTTGTACGGTATGCCCATAGCGCTTCTGCCATCTTCGTGTGCCACTCCTTCTTATTTTTGGTGAGGATCTTCTTCAACAACTTCACCAGCGTCTTGTTAAATGCCTCTGCCAGGCCATTGGCTCTTGGATTGTATATGGAAGAATATCGCCAATCAATCTTGTGTCGATCAATAAACTTGTAGATTTTTGTACTCTTGAATGTTGTGCCATTATCTGAGATCACGCGTCGTGGTACATCGAATCTGTAGACGACGTTGTGGGTGAAGAAGTTGATCACATGCTCAGATGTGACTTCTTTGAATGGAGCTGCTTCTGCCCACTTGGAGAAGTAATCTGTAGCCGCCAATATAAAGCGATGTTCGGCCGATGATGGTGGATCTATTGGTCCGATTATGTCTGTACCCCAGCATTCAAATGGCCAGGATGCTACTGTTGGGTGCAGTGGATTTGGCGGTTGATGTATAACATCACCGTGGATTTGACACTCGTGACACCTCTTAGCATGGTTAATGCAATCTGTCACCATTGTTGGCCAATAATAACCCATTCTTTTGATTTTAGCTGCCATCTTGGGACCTGACTGATGTGCTCCGCAGAGTCCTTCATGAACTTCTGCTACCACTTTATCAGCTTCCCTGGTCCCTAGGCATCGTAGCCACATTTGGTCAAAAGCTCGTCGATACAACGTGTCATTGACAAATGCGTATCGTAATGCTCTTTTTCTAATTTGTGCAGCCAGAGATTTATCTGTTGGGAGTTTGCTTTCTTTGAAGTAGTCAACGAATGGTTGCCTCCAATCATCTTCGACTTCAACATCTAAGCAATACCACCATGATTCTGAAGCTAGACTGGCCTTACGCCTTTTCTTAGGAGCTTGATTTTCTTCATGTCGATATTCAAGATCGACTGGTTGGGGATGTCGGGGATCAACCGAGGTTATGTCCTGTTGGCCTGAATCTAGTACTCCCTCTGCCCGTGGGAATTGTAAGATTGCTGGCTCCAAGACCCGACGATTTTCAACCGCAATAAATATAGGTGGCTTCTTATCTTCACTTGCAAGCTCCTTGGCTAATTTAGCTAGACAATCTGCCTTTGCATTCTATCCTCGAGGGATTCGAGCTATCTTAACGTTTGGCACTTACTTAAGGAGCTCGAGAGCTCGTCGGTGATAGTGGGCTAACTCAAGTTTACAAATCTTGTAAATGCCCAGAACTTGATTTATTACAAGTTGAGAATCACCGAAAATTTGAAGATTTGTAATTTGGACACCAATCGCAATTTCCAATCCTGCTATCAAAGCTTCATATTCAGCTTCATTATTGGTCCGAGGTTCAGTTAGACTGAACGAGAATCTCATTATGCCTCCCTCGGGTTCTATGAAAATGAGACCTATGCCAGCTTGAGCCTTTGCAATATTTGGGGGTCTGGGAGATTTGATTGACGATGCTCCATCAAAATACATCTCCCAAAATTGTAATTTCTGCTCTTCATCAACTTGCATGATCTGTTCATCAGACAAATCATCATTGAGCGGAGAATCTGCTGGAATTGGATGTGTGGCGAGAAAATCTGCCAAAGCTTGTCCCTTTACAGCCTTCTGTGGCATGTACACTATGTCAAATTGCAATAATAGCACTGCCCACCTTGCTAAACGACCTGTCAATGCTGGTCTTGTCATCAAGAACTTCAGCGGATCGATCTTTGATATCAAGATAATTTTGTGGGAAAGCATATAGTGGCGAAGTTTCTGAATTGCAAAAATCAGCGCCAGACAATGCTTTTCAATCGGACAATAACGTATTTCCGCCCCAATCAGTCTCCGACTGATATAATAAAGTGCATTCTCCTTGCCTTCTTCATTATGCTGGGCCAATAATGCTCCGAGGGACTCTTCTAGTGCAGCCGTATATAGTATAAGAGGCTTCCCCGGAATTGGCGCTGCGAGAATGGGTGGATTTAATAGATATCTTTTGATGCTATCAAACGCCTCCTGGCATTCTTCATCCCACTTGAAGCGAACGTCCTTCTTCATCAGCTTTGAAAATGGTTGGCACCTACCCGACAGATTCGATATGAATCGTCTAATGAAAGCCAGTTGCCCTTGCAAGGAGCGGAGTTGACGGAGGCTTCTAGGCGGTGGCATCTCTATAATTGCCTTGATTTTATTGGGATCAACTTCTATGCCTCGATGGCGAACGACATACCCGAGAAATTTGCCTGAGGAGACCCCGGAAGCACATTTGAGAGGATTCATCTTCAGATCAAACTTTCTGATTCTTTCAAATACAACCCTCAGGTCATTCAAGTGATCCCTTCGATCTATGCTCTTGACAACCAGGTCATCTACATAGCATTCGACCTTCTGATGTATTAATTCATCAAAGATATGGGTCATCACCCGTTGGTAGGTGGCACCAGCGTTCTTCAGGCCGAAGGGCATGACTGTATAGCAGAAAATACCGATAGGCGTTCTGAATGATGTATGCTTTTCATCTTCGGGCGCCATCTTGATCTGATTGTATCCTGACGATCCATCCATAAAAGAGAACATGTCATAGTGTGATGTGGTGTCAACTAGAAGTTCTGATACGGGGAGTGGAAAATCGTCTTTTGGACACGCCTTGTTAAGGTCCCGAAAGTCAATACAGATACGGATCTGTCCATTCTTCTTCTTTACAGGGATGATATTGGCGATCCAGTCGGCATATTTTTCTTCTCGAATGAAGCCTGCTTCTATGAGCTTTTTGGTTTCTGCAATTACCTGCTCTTCAATCTCCAATCTCATTCTTCTTGGAGCTTGTTTGATGGGTACCGCATCTGGTTTGATCGCCAGTCTGTGAACTGCTACATCAAGGGATAAGCCAGGCATTTCAGCATATGTCCAGGCAAAGCAGTCCCTGAATTCACAGAGAAGTTCTTTTATTTCTTCCACTTGGTCTTCTGGCAGAAGGGAACTAATGAAGGTTGGGCGAGGATCCTCCTCGGTTCCCAAGTTGACTTCCTTTAACTCATCCATAGTAGCCGCTTGTCCACCATCTTCAAGTTCTTCAGGTGCAGGCTCAGCTTCTACAGGTTGCTCATCATAGTCATCAACTTTATAAACTTCCCTCTCATAATCATCATTGGGTTGGATTTCCCTGCATGTGATGACTTGACATGTCTCTTTTTGAGGGTGCTTATGTACGACGAATCCGAGGCCCCTCCTTGCGAGAATATCCTTTCTTCGCATCGCATGGGGATTTCTTTGATACCAGAGCTTTAAACATGTACGGAGTTGTTGTACGGGAGTGCGAATTCTGGCCTGTTTTCGCAACATCCTTCGGATATTTTTAGTGTTAAATCTGGGCATTCTCGTGACTACTAATTCCCGACGCTCGATGGGCCTGTAGAGCCAGTCTCGACTCCCTTCCTCCTCACGCTCTCCAGATTTATAAAATAGGGTTCCCGACCCATCTCTTTTTCTTAGAGGAGGTATATAAAATGTTACAAGTTCCTCAACATTATGTACCTCTCGGGAAACGATTTCTTTGAAGTGTTGTGGGGGAACTCGTGTAACAACACATTCATTATCTGAGATCGTCAGATTATCTATTCTTCTTGAGAGTACACGTACATTATTCATGTAGGTAGACTCATAGTCGTAGTCATCATCTGAGTACTTTATCTTCTTCCTCCCCCTAGCCGTTGATTGGCGTATTTCCTGGGATTTAGACGGGGCGGCCTCATCTTCGTCTGTGTCACTCCCTAGGTGAGGCACATATTTTCTTGATTTAGGAGTGATCGCTGCTTTAGGGAGAGTTGGCGTCGTCTTCTTTCTCCCCGCTTGCTTCTTTTCATCTTCTTGCTTGGATCGCCTTGCATTCTTCAGGTTGGCTGCCTTAGTCTCGAGAGAACTCGACGGCTTTGGCTCCTTAGGGATGAAGTATCTGGCATCTTCATAAATTTTTACCTCGTGGACTGCAAAGGGCTGAATATCACCAGAGATTCTGAATTCCTCTCCATCCCTGATATATTTCATACACTTATGTAGTGTTGAAGGGACCATACCGTAATCGTGCAACCACGGGCGACCTAGAAGCGCCCTAAATGAGGTGTCCGCGTCAATCACATGAAACTTTGCCTCGGTATGAAGTTCCCCGAATGTTAGGGAGAGCATGAATGATCCTAAGGTATTTTGTCCTTTCTCATTGAAACCATGCACCATCAATTTATCTGGCCCGAGATGCTGCACATCGAGACATAATGATCTTAGCGCTTTCAAGCTCATAAGATTGATAGAAGACCCGGGATCAATCAGAATCCGGCTGATTATCATTCCATCACTCTCTGCAGTAACATACAGAGGGTGGTTGTGGTCTGCCGTTCCAAGCATCATATCATCCTCAGCAAAAGTAATGATTGGCTCATTTCGAGCTCGTAAGACTTCTGTCAAATTACGTTCGGCAAAATATGCCTCATATCTTTCGGGGTCCTTGAGAGCCTGGATCAAGGTCTCCCGCAGGTCTTTAGACATCACAAGAGCATCATATATACTGAGTTGTGCTGGGATTTTTCTCAGATGGGATAGGATATTATAATCTATCCCTTTGTTTGAGGTATCTTTCTTTTTCATATCATTGGGGATCATATCTTCATTTATAATTATCTCTTTCCCTTTATCATTAGTAGGGATTCCTTTCTTAGGCTGGGACGGTAGAATTATACCACTTCTTAGCTGCACCTGGGCGATCTCCTCTTGCTCAGACTCATTTGATAGTGCATTTCCCTCAGAGTCAGCCATTATCGTGTCTGGAGATTTATCCGTTGATTCAGAATCACTGCCCAAGTTCACTTGCTCCATCTGCGAAGCGATATCAGGTTCGGATCCATCTTCTTCTGGAAAATACAAATCTTCCTCCGAACTGTGATCCATTGGCGATACCATCAAACATGATTCAGAGGGTGTTTCTTTTTCCTTACTGATTGCAGCCAATGGTGTCATTGAAATGACCCGACAAGTTTCCACGGGGAGTGGCTCTTCGTCAGCCTCTTTTGCCTCCTCAATCTTGAGTTCTGTCATAAAATCAGCAAGCTTAATAGGGCGCCTCGTAGTTTGATAGTATTCATCCAAACTATCAATAACCCTTTGGGTCGCTGTCTTTTTCTCCTTGGGCTTCTTCAGCTTGGTCTTCTTCTTAGAGGATTTTACTTTCCCAGACTTTGAAGTGCCAGCTTGGTTGAGAAACTGTTTAGAAGTTGAAGCTCGTACCGTAGGCAGTGCCTTGGGATCTATCACCGGCTCTGTAGGAGATTTCCACTTTACACCTGGAACCCCCTCCAATTGTTTCAACATTTTTACCGTCTTCTTAGAGACCGCAGTCTTCCACTGTTCTCCTCGAGCTGGCTTCTTCTCATTTTTCTTTTCTTCAACTGGGGGTACGGGAGAAGTCGTAATTACCCGAGTTGATTCCTTTTTGGGATGGGATAACACATTGTCTGACAATGTGAGCTCTCCCCTCCGGTATTTTCTTTCGAGCCAATCCTTAAAGATATAGCAATCTTCAATGGGATGGCCGAGTACTCGGTGATATGGGCAGTAATTCGGGTCACCAGTTTCTTTCGACTCTTCTGGCCTCTTGCACTCCGGCAGTTCTAGGCCTGCTTTTACCGCCTGTCGAAATAACTTGGCGACACTCTCCCTTTTGAATGAATATTCTTTATTCATCTTATCTTTGAGGGATATGAACGTTCTATCACCAGTTCCCGTTGCTTGCCTTGGGCGATCCCCTCCGCCCTGAAAAGTTCGTGGCCTATCATTTCCTCCGAGTACCAGCTTCGGCTGAGGGTTAGGGTTGTAGACTTGTTTCAGCTTCTCTTCGTACTGCATCGGTTGCTTACCTTTGTCTACATTGTAAACCACTTGCTTCCCCCTGTTTGGTCTGAGGGAGGATGTAGAGTAGATTTCACTCTTCTTAGCATCTGGGGCTTTAGCCTTTTTGAACTTGTCAAAGTTTCCTTCTGATCTGGATAAATTTAACTTCTCAAATTTGGCCACCCTATCCAGCAGGTCCTGAAATGTGGTAATTGTAGCCATGCACAAAAATGGTTGCATCTTATCATCGATGTTTCCCATCAGTAATTGCACGGCATGTTCTTCTTCGAGCTGCTGCTCACATTTCATGCTCAAATTACGCCAACGTGTGATATATTTTGACACTGACTCCTCTTTCTTTCGCTTATCTAAAGCGAGGTCAGCAATTGTGATTTTCTCAGTGGCACTAGCAAACCTCTTCACGAACATAGCCTCTAACTCCGCAAATGTCTTTACAGAGTCATTTGGCAATTCGGCGTACCATTCGAAGGCGGTTGCTGTTAAACTACTGACGAATTGTCTGAAGAGTAAGGCGTCATTTCCCCCCGTGTTGCCGCAGGTGGCCTTGAATTACGCCAAGTGCTGCTTGGGATTGTTAGTACCGTTAAAGATATGGAACTTTGGGACTGAGTACCCTTTTGGGTACGGCACTTGGTTGTATTCTGCCGGGTATGGACGACCTTTACCCACCAGCTTTTCAGCCTGGTCAATAGCTATAATGGCCTTTATCCTTTCTGTGATTAGTCCTTCGAGCTGTGCAGCCGTCACGGGCTCGGAGGTGCTAGCAACATTCTGTGGAGTGGGCTGGCGGACGGTATTGCGAGCTTCATTGCCATTTTCAGGAACACCTCATATTCCTGAGCCTTGAGGTAGTTGGTGATTTGGAGGATCGGCAGGGGGATCAGGCATGGGACCGACGGCTGTAGTTTTCTGCATCATTTGCATCATCACTGTCATCTGGGCCATCATTCCTATCATTTTCTCGTTCAACTGGGAGATCTCCTTATCTTTAGCCTTCATTTGTTCCCCCATTTGCTGTAGTACATCAGCAAGCGCGACATCATCGGTCGCGAAAGGATTTTCTTCCTCTTCATCTTCCTCAACTCTTTCCTCATCAGGGGGATCATCTCTGTCGAAAGTAGGCTCAACCTCACGTTGATGTCGTTGTGTTCGCCTGGGTTGGGGCTACCGACTGTGATCACCTTCGCCCTCTTCATGGTAGACTTCCTCGATGGCACGAGTATTTCTTGCCATGTAGACGACTTCTATATTTATGGAGTCATTCATTTCTTCCATTCCTTCTTCCATAAATTCAAAATTTTCATCCCCTTCCATATATTCATATCTTCTATGTTTTCTATATTTTCTTCTTCATCTATATTTTCTTTCCCTTTTATACCTTCTTCCATTTTCTCTTTTAGTACTCGGATCTCCGAGCGGCGGTGCCACTGGATTTCCGGTTCTTGATTCGGCAGGGAAATTTCTTCGATCCGTGGGCTACGATCGAAATTAGATTCTTCTCTTGGAGGGGATGACGGGGTGACGGGATCCCCCGGAGGATTCTCCAAGGTGTCGACCGTCAGGATTGACATCGTCGTGGGTCTTCTTTTGGACCCATCTCTGATGTTGCTTGTGAATAGGGGCAGATCTCTGAGAAGCAGCACCGGATGTCACGCCTAGATTTAGTTCTCTTTTTCTTCCTTCTTTATTTTCTTCTCTGTGAGGCCTTGGCCTCTAGACTTGCTTTCCTTTCTGGCGGGGCCTTTCGGCAGCGGATCCCTGAACCCAAGGTTCAGGTGTCACGCCCTGATGCTCACCGCGCGGGGCTGGCCTGAATTTTCTTCGATTCTCTACAGGCAATGATTCCTGTGGTGGGGACCTTCTGGCCTCAACCGTCAATGACCGCTGTAATTTCTTCTTCTTCAGTCCCCTATCTTTTACTGTTTTCAGTACCCTGTACACTCGAGATGACAGGGTTTCAGGCTCATATCTCCTTGGAGGGGCCGGGACTTCAGGTTGTCGGTCCCAAAAAGACTTCTTCAGCTCCCCAGTAGAGCTGTTTCTTTTGACCCATCTTAGGTCAGTAAACTTGTTCCGGATAGGAACATTGGCTTCAGGCTCTCTGGCCGGCAGATTGGATGGGTGGACAGAAGGTTGTTGCTGCTGAGCTCGCATCTCAGCATTCTTCTTTCTTCTTTGCCTTCTCGTAAGCCTTCCTCCAGATGAGGAGGCCTCAGCTTCGTGTCTTCCGGGTGCAAGTAACCCACTTGGCAGAGATGTGGTATTTGTAGTTATCATAGAGATTCTTCCACCGGTCACAACTCTTTTGGTGGCCGGGGCCTCTGGCTGTGAAAGCCGCTCAAACACCGAAACCCTCTTCCGAGGATTTTCAGCAACGGGTCGTTGTGCCGGCAGATGCACACGACAGGTAGAAGATTCAATGGTTGGTCGCTGCACTGGCAGATGTGCGCGACGAGTAGGGGCTCCAACAGGATGGAATCTCCTTGCAGCCCTTTCAGAATTTGCATTGTTCGCAGGAACGGAAACAGTCCTTACAACGACTGCAGGGAAGTCAACGCTACCGAACTGGATGGTTGCTCCAGTATTTCCGGTAGTGATCATAGCATTTGCTAGTTGGATGCTCGCACCGCGTCCCAGTTGGACGGTGAATGAGGTATTCTGTAGATCCATCTGCACAAATGAAAGGTAAGGGTTAGTAATCAGAATCTGATACATCACCCCACACTTTCAAAATGCAGAGACTTACACAGAACAAAAGACAAAAATATATAATCATTAACAAGCAATTAAAATCATACAAATTTAAAAACTCTGCTAAATATGCTATCTCAATGAATGCATGATGAATGTAATGATCATTTTTAGAATATTTAATATTTAAATTCAATGAACGATCATCTTAGGGAATTCAAAATTTTAGTACGTATTAATTAGCTGCTATTATAACGCTAAGACGACTAGCCGGAGATGGAAAGAGAAACCATTCCCCAGTGGAGTCGCCAGAAATCTGTGGGCTCCGAAAATTCGGCCCCGGCCTCCGCCCGCTTTTTTCTTTCTGAGGGGGGGAGTTTTAACAATTTAAAGTTTTGGGGTAAATTTTGGAAGGCAGATGAGATAGTAGATAAGACACTACCCAGAGATTTCGCCCTCATTTTGCGAGGACTTTATGATCTGAGTTCTGGTTTCCTATAGGCGCAAGCCCCTATAGTTAATTACCCCTCCCACTAATGAGAGAGAACTTTCGATTAAGGCTAGTCGTCGATCAGATACGTATAGATACGTGCATCTGGCATATAGTAGCAGCATGAGTTAGGAATTTGAGGATTTCAGAATTTAGAAGATTGGAAGATTTGGAGATTTGAAGATTTTTGATATTTAAAATAGAAATTTTCACCATGTTGCACTTAAAGCGGATGGTGGGGGAATGGATGATAGACCCGATCAAGATCCCATGGTTCCGTCGTCCCGGGCCATCGCGGTCCCTGGTCTACTTAGTCAGAGGAGGTAGTCGACCCAACCTGAAAGAAGGATCCTTGTCGGCAGCCATGGGTTGCTTCGTCCAAGGGAACCTTGTAGACCTGGGGTGAATATTTGCCTAAGGGGACAATTTTGAATCCACCTTAGCTAACAGAGGGCTTTGTGCCCTATCGATCATATCCTATTGATTCATGTCTCAAGGATTTGATGCCATTGGGGAGCATACGGGCTCTGGCCATAACCATAATATAATGGTGCCATTTGGCGGCGACCACCTGGTTCAGAGGGCCCCGAGTCATAACCATTTATCATGCAGTGCCATTTGGCGGCGAAACTGTCGGTTAGAGGACTCGTACCACGTCCTTGCTGGCAAGAGATTGTTTGAGAATGGATCCTAGTGATATTTTCGACCAGGCATTAGCTCTATGTGAGCTGAAGTAAATTTTAATTTGTCCACCTTGGCAAACTATTGCGGAGGGTGGATGTGTTTTCCTTTAAGTGTTTTGATAGTTGGATTTCAATTTTTAAAAATTTGGAGCTGGAAAGATTTTTAGATTTTTGGATGTTTGGATGGCATTTTGAATTATTTGTATGAACCCCTCCGGTTGAGATTTGCTGTCAACGCGGCCATCATCGGGGTAACCTTGAGGTCACTTAAAAATATTTAAGGTTTAAGGGAATTTTGAAATATTTGAAGTTAACTTTGTCGACTCCTATCTACTTGCTTTAAGAGGATCGGGTTCAAATTTGTTAACCCACGCAGCGTGTACCAATAATACGCTCGCCGGGGCCCATGCGGGTGTTTGGGGGCATTTTATAATTATTTACTGAACCTTGTCGACTCCTATTCACCTACTTAGGAGGATCAGATTCAGATTTATTGACCCGCGCAGCATCCCTAAACGTCACGTGTGTACCAATAACACGCTCGTCGGGGCCCGTGCGGGTGTATGATTGCATGTGTCCCTTTTTGTGTACCTATGTGTATACAGATTAAAGTGCATGTGTTGGGGACATTTTGAAATATTTGTAAACGCCTTCTGTCCGCTTGCATGAATGTTGCGGATCCGGTGGCGTATTGTTGTAGCTTATGGACGCCTTCTATCTGCTTGTATAAAGGTTGCAGATCTGGTGGCGTGGCGTTGTAGCCTATGGACGCCTTCTGTCTGCTTGTATGAATGTTGCAGATCCGGTGGCGTGGCGTCGTACGTCCTCCACTACTGTTGCTCGTAGGCAGGTAGATGTTTTCATTCATAGGTTGGAATTGACTTTAGGATACTGCATTTACTAAAGTCTTTCTGCATCTACCCACGAGTGACATATAGTGCTCACATTTGTATTCGTAGGAGACTTGTATGTCTTGCGGATCTTCTACATTCATTCATGTATAATTTATTGTATGCACAACGAACTTCCTGTAGCAACTCGTATGCATTTACATTTGATGTAGTCACTTTGCACTTTGCTTGTGGACAACGCATTGGGCAGGATATTCTACAGCTTTTCGTAGGAGTTCATATCTGCCACAATTCCCTTTTGTATTTGTCATGTAGATGACATATCGAGTGCATGACGAATCTTCTATAATGACTCATAGGTATTTGTATTCACTGCATATCACATGCTTCTGCTTTTAACTGTTCAACACTTTTCCTTGAGGGTAGCTTACAGCTTGTATGAGATCGTGCCACACGTTATTTCTGATATCCATTGCTAGTCTATGGTTTTCCCATTGATCTCTTATCTTTCATCACCAATGAAAGATTCGCCATATGCATCACCAATCTTTTGATGTGTTTGCTTGTGCTCTTTTGTATACATAACAATCCAGTGGTTGTTTTCACTGTCCTCTTGCTTTGCTTGTAGACCTACTACACTCATCGTGTATGGATAGTGCATCATCATATTCATTACGTTGCTTGCAGGTACGATGCATCTAATATTGCAGAAACTGCTGTAAGAGTCTACCACATCTGTCATTATAGAAATCGACATCATTCATTGCATGCTGAATTATTGTTGATGATGAAGATGTTGCATTCATTATGCATCCTTGTAATTTTGCAATCATTCTAAGCCACTCAGTCATATGTTTGAGATGAATATTGTGGATTAATCATCATCATTCACATGAGTGATATCCTTTATGCTTCCATTATTACACACATGTTCACTTGCATCTAGTTCAAAACATATTACCTTGCGAGCTATAATCTTGTTTTAAGTATTATTAAACTCCTTGTATATGTTCACATTCAAGCTTAACGTCCCTTGTACTTGGTTCAAATCCAAGTTCAAGTTCTCTTGCGTATGATTCAAGTCCTTATGACTGTTCAGTTCATGCTCATAAGTCCCTTATTGTCCTTTGAGTTCGAGTCCTGAGTTCAAACTCATTCAAGTCTCCTGCGATCCTTAAAAGTTTAATTGCATGTTCACTTTATTAATCATTTGAGTTCTTATATGTCATTCTCAAGTTTGAGTTCTTTGTGATCGTTTCCAAGTTACAATTTGGGTCATTGTTCTTTCAAGCTCAGATCAAGTCCAATCCAAAGCCTTCTTTTTGAGATCAAGTTCCCATCATTATGTTCAAGTCAAGCTCAAAGTCATTTCAAATCCGAGTCCAGTTTGAGTCTTCATTGTTGCATTCAAGTCAACTTCAAGTCCTTGCTTAGTTTGAGTTTAGTGGCTTGTTCAAATGATTGAAGTTCTGTCCACCTGATATCCAAATCAGGTTCGAGTTCTATTGTTTTGAATCAAGTCTTGTTGTCCAAAAATAAGTCCTCTGTTGATTTGTCCAAAATTTGTTCATAAGTCCTTTGTTATATGTCCAAGTCTTTGCATGCTTCAGACGAAATTTCGGCAGCCTCCCGGCGTCTCCCTTGTTTAGGGGAAATTTCAGGAGTTTGGGGGCCCCCGCCACGCTAGAGAAAAGCGTGCACGGGTGATGTCGGATGACACCAAGGCCAAATATCTTCAACCCCACCACGCCAGAGAAAGGCGTGCATGAGTCTTCAGGCACCTGTTAAAAATGCACAGTTTTATATATTCGTCCCCGCCACGCTAGAGAAAAGCGTGCACAGGGCCCGCCTACCTCGTTGTAAGCGCCGCACCGAGTTCCCTCCCACCACGCTAGAGAAAAGCGTGCATAGGAGGTCCCTCGGCGCGCCACAAACATCGAAAATAGGACTTTAAGGGGGAATTACTCGTTTCGTCGCTAGCAACACAGCGAACTTCCTCCCACCACGCTAGAGAAAAGCGTGCATAGGTGGTCGTTCGTCGTGTTGCGAACGCCGAAACGAGTTCTCCCAAAACTTACAAAATTTCCTCATTTTTCTTTTCTTTCCTTTTTTTTTTATTTTTATCTCTTTTTTTTTTGGCTAATTTTCTCCTTTTTTTTTTAGAGCTTTTTTTTTTCTTTTTTTTTTTTGGCTCTCTTTTTTTTTTTGAAGCTTTGCCCTTTTAATGTACATAATGTACACATGCATACATATTTAAAACTAAAAAAAAAACATAATAATGATACTAGTAATTAATGATATTGATCAAAGTCAATAATACCAATTATACTAATTAATAGTAATGATCTATGTTAGAAACAGTGATGATAAACTTACATCCTCCCTCTCTAAAAAGGCATGTGTATTTAAATAAGCATACAATAACAGAGATAACATGCATAACTAGTGACAATAACTCAATTGCTTTTAGCACAAATAATTAATAATATTAACCCAATTAACTACAACATGAATTATTAAAGGATATTTAACATAATAGCTATAGCACACATGACCAAAAGATATTAGTTTAATCACTACGACACCAATAGTTAATGATATCAAACTAATAACTATCATACTTAATGAAGATACAGACATCTTACTGTTGCTTTTACCCTTTCACTTTTCTTTTGAAGCATCTTAAATATATATAAGTACATAAATATGCTTCCATATTTACAATATATATATAAATAATAAAAATAGAATAAAAAGAATAATAATAAAGAAAAGGAAATATAAGACAGAACAAGTGATATTAAAAATAAAGTGGCACGATTCAAGGGAAATGATGACAACATGTGAGGAGGAAATATACAGAAACTTGATTTAATAAAATGTGGAGGAAGGAAAGCACGTGGCAAAAAGCAAAGGAATTTGCTGTAGCTTTTAGAACTTCACATAAAACGACAGTAGACTATAGCTTTTAGACCTTCACATGAAATAGTAATAGGCACCACATGAAAATCATTTGGTTGAGAATAGTTTAAAGCAATTTTCAAAAAAAAAAAAGAATAGTTTAAAGCTATAAAGGGACGTCGTTGCTGTCCGACAACATACACCAAAAAAAAAAAAACTCAAGGAGATTGGCAAGGTGGGATGAGGTTGTTGGTATTGCGGTTGCTAAACAGCTAGAGAAGAGTCAGATCAGGAGCGGCTTGGAGGTTCGAAGCATAATAAAAAAAAACTTGAGGCGGTTTGGTGCTGGAAGAGTGATCGACTACAGAATCTGAGCAGGAAGTGCTCGGTCAGGTGTGGAGAAGATGCGAGATATTCGGCTGCTGAAGTAATATTTGATTGGCAGACGCTTTAGGTTCCTTTTAAAGATCTAGAGGCTACAGGGGGAGGATTTACCTGACTCGGTTTAAGCTTTGACGGGAGAAGGGGTTCGGTCGTGAAGAGCCAAACAGCGAGGGGATTGGGTTTTGGTTCGCAAAGCTTGGACGGCTTGAAGAAGTTTTGGGGTTTGCAGGAGTAGTTGTCGAAGATGAAGCAGAGAGTTTTTTTTTGATTTAACGACAAATATCCGGTTAATAAGGAAGTCTGGTTCTCATTGGCGAGCTTTTGAGTGGAGTTGATCGCGAGGCCAGCCGAATTTGCGGGATTTCTGACGGAGTTCGGAGCATAGTATCCGAGGAGGAGATACGAGGTTAGCAAAATTAATTGTGATTTGATTTCTTTTTTTTTTCGACTTACTATTTCTGTTAACTTGATTTGTAACATTAATGATAGCTCTCCAAAATTAGAACTTAACATTAAATTAGGATGTCAGCAGCATGTCAATCAATCAAAATATCCTTGATTTGCGTGGTCATTTGAATTGTGTGCATTTTGCCTCGGAATTTGTGCATATTTCACCTCATAATACGTGTCAAATGTTCAATTTTGCATGTCGAATTCATCGAGTATCAAAATTAAACAAATTGATAGTGAATTTAGGGTATTTACGATATTCTGATCGCGATGACGCAGTCCGTTTCGCGATCGGACGTCATTTGGTTAGCGCCGAGCGTTAATTTCCTCAGAATACGTGTAATTGTATTAGAACCCTCGTCGGTCACGGCAAGATTTTAATTTAGAAAAATTAACAGTCGACTTAGAGTATTGATAGTGTTCCGGATGCAATGACGCAGTCCGTTCATCGATCGGAGATCATTTGACCGACGTCGAGGGCTAAATTCCTTAGCATGCGCATCATTACCTTATGATTTGTGCTTTTGCCTCGCAATTCATGCCGACCTCCTCGTACGTCATTTAATTCAATCAAATTAAAATTCATTCTTAAGTATTTGGGATGTTTCGGATGCATTGGTGAAGTCCGTTCGTCGATCGGAGGTCATTAGGTCGACGACGAGGCTGATTTTCTTGAACTGCGCACTGCCTTGTTTGAATTATTCTGGTCGCGCCGCCAATATGAATGCTTTGAATTGAGTAAACAAAATGTAGTTTTCAAAGGCTAAAAGTGTTCTGGACACGATGGCGAAGTCTGTTTGTCAATCGGAGATCATTAGGTCGACGACGAGGCTGATTTTCTTGAAAATGCACGTTATCGCATCGCATTAGGATCGCTTTAATTCGCGTGCCGCCACCCCGATTGATCCAAATTAATTAAATAAAATGTAGATCTTTGATGTTGACGATGTTCCGGATGCAACCACGTAATCCGTTTGTCGATCGGAGATCATTTGGTCAATGACGAGGCCAATTTTCCGTGAAATGCGTGTTATCTTATCGCATTAGGATCGCTTTGATTTGCATCCCGCCACCCCGATTGATCCAAATTAATTAAATAAAATGTAGATCTTTGATGTTGACGACGTTCCGGATGCAACCACATAATCCGTTTGTCGATCGGAGATCGTTTGGTCGACGATGAGGCCAATTTTTCTTGAAATACACGTTATTACATCGCATTTGGATTGTTTTGATTTGCGTGCCACCATCCCGATTGACCCAAATTAATTAAATAAAATGTAGATCTTTGATGTTGACGATGTTCCAAATGCAATGACGTAATCTGTTTTGCAATCAGACGTCATTTGGACGACGACGAGGTCAATTTTCCTTGAAATGTGCGTCATTGTATCACTTTAGGATTGCTTTAATTTGCATGCCACCACCCCGATTGATCCAAATTAATTAAACAAAATGTAGATCTTTGATATTGACGATGTTCCGGACGTAACGACGCAATCTGTTTATCGATCGGAGCTCATTTGGTCGACGCCGAGGCACATCTCCCTCAAAATGCATGCTATTGCAATCGAATTGCCTCGGGGTTCGTGTCACCAAACCCAAATGCTTCAAATTCAATAAGCAAAATGTAGTTTTTAGAGGTTAACAGTGTTCCGAGTACGATGGTGAAGTCCATTTTGAGATCGGACATCATGCCTTCTCCGTAGAGGCTAATCTCTTTGATGCACGCATCCTTGCTTTGCATTGGGATTGCTTCAAGGGAAGAGAATTTTAATTGTTGCAGAAATTCAAGGTCGTCCACCCAATTTCACACATCTTCAATCTCTTAAGCTTAGAGGGCAAAGAGGGTAGCTCTTCCACTTCAGGAATTTAAATAGCTCTAGTTCAATTGAGCGAGGAACAAACATCCATCTTCAGTAGCTACTTCTGTCTTAAAATAACCCTTTAATGCTTTTAATCCTCTAATATATAACTCCTCTAGCAATGGAAAGGCATGGTATTTATCATTCCCACTAAATCCGTTTGTCGAGCCATTTCACTTTCAACATCCAAACGAATTTTAAGACTCGAGAAAAGGAAGTTGCCCACGAGGTGAAAAAGTCTTCACTTTTCAAACAACTTGTCAATTCAATTTTCTCTAGATTGAAGCTCAAATTGACATTATTTGTCTATATTACGGACCTTCCACCCATATAAGAATGTATATATATGGTATACTTAGACATTTTAGTGGCTGGAGGTTGTCGAGCACGTTCTTGGAGAAATTGAATTTCTACTTCTCGGCTCATGATTTGGCATTACAAGCCTCCTCGGCATCCTTCACATTTTCAAGACAATTGTTTCCTAATTTGCAAAGTTCATTTAGATATTCCAACTCATCAATTTTATAACCCATCTCGCTTCTAAGCTCAAACATATTTAGCTCTTGAAGAAACTTCAGCTTCCCAATTCCACGTATCAATGAAATATATTTCTCGAGCAATTCTAGATAACGCAAGTTGGAAAGGTTATCAATGCCACTGATAGAGATTACTTAGAGATCATGGCCTCATAGTCAAATTATAACTATAAACTTTTAGCATTGAAGATGTATCAAAACTTTTAATCCCCTCAGGTATCCCCTCCAAGCGTGGAGCAAATTCGGGTAATAAGCGTATTCTCGATGCCTTGAATAATTCAGTAAGTCATTCCTTGAGATGGGTGAATGAAACCCAATGCAATCCGTATTCGAGCTGAATCATTTTTATCAAACTCATAATTTCTGGGATAGTTATAGGGGTCAACAACCGTTTATCCGAACCACTCCCAATTTACCCTTGATCTTCCACTTATTTACAAGCCATGCCACTCAAGAATTCTATAAAAAGAACCTCATTTCCTCTTGAAAAAGGATAAAAAGCCAAGAGAGAAGAAGGAAGAAAGCTCCAGCCGCTTAGCTCCTCCTCGACCACCGCCGGGGTTCTGCTGCACCACCATCGAGTTTTGTCGCACCATCGTCGGACCACCAAGGAATACCGGAGTTCTGTCAAACCACCATCATACCATCAAAGGATGTTGAAGTGCCACCCGAAGCCGGAGTGCCCCCTTTGACACTGAAGTGTCACTTTCAAACCATCGCCTGACACCAGAGTGCTGCCAGACCAACACCTCATGTTGGAGTGACATTGGACTTTTGTGAAACTTTCAGTTGACATTTATAATCTGGTCATCTTCAAGGACGAGTCAGACCATTATACTTTACTAAAATTCTAGTGGAATCATTTTCAACTGGGCTAGGCCTCGTGGTTTTTTTCCCTTTCATAGGTTTTTCACGTAAAAAATATTGTGTTCTCTGTGTGTGAGCTGGATATCCGTGCAATGCTAAGATGTAAAATTATAACTCTATCACTATGTATATTCTAGCCCATAATAGTTTGGAGCCGTCTGTGAGAATATGGCTCATAACTGGGGGGGGGGGGGGTAACTATTGCTCCAATTTCAAAAATTGCTCATGTCAGCATCCTGATATTAGTCATTGCTGCATCAATTTCATAAGAATCAGATGGGGACTGGGGGAAACTTTTTCTCCAACCTCAAAAGGTCATTCATGTCAATGTCCTAGTACCAGCTATTGTTGCATCAATTTTATTGGAATTAAATGCCGACTGGGGGCCCAACCTTGACTACAGTCGTGGTCAAGAAAATTCATCCAACTCTTCCAATATCCAAGATAATATCTTGGGATCATATAGCTTTAAGCAAATGTAATGATGCTTCCAACAAATTTTAAGCTTTATACAGTCCATAATTGGACTTTTACTCCTTGGGCAAGATCTTAGTCTCAACCTCAAAAAGACAGTGACGGTCTAAAAATAGACCACTCTTTACCTTTGATTTGGGATACACGTGGCGTTCGCCCCCTCCTAATCAAGGCATAATCGATCTCATGGGGATTTGATTCGACCTCTTCCACACAGGTTAACGTCATCGAGCAAAGGCTCTGACATACAATCTCAGATAAGTCATACATCTTTGGTGGATTCTCTCAACCTGTTCCATATATGTTAATATCATTGAGCAGGGCTCTGACATATAACCTCAGATAGGTCACACATCCTTGGTGGATTCTCTCCACCTCTTCCATATAGGTTAATGCCATCGAGCAGGGCTCTGACATACAACCTCGGATAGGTCATGCATCCTTTGTGGATTCTCTCGACCTCTTCCATATAGGTTAACATTATCGAGCAGGTCTTTAACATACAACTTCGGATAGGTCATACATCCTTAGTTGATTCTCTCGACCCCTTCCATATAAGTTAATATCATCGAGCAGGTCTCTAGCATATAAACTTAGATAGGTCATAATCCTTGGTGGATTCTCTCGACCTCTTTCATATATGTTAACGTCATCGAGCAGTGCTCTGATATACAACCTCAGATAAGTCATACATCCTTGGTGGATTCTCTCAACCTCTTCCATACAGGCTCACACCATCAAGAAGCCCTTGACGATAAACTTCCTGCCGTCGCTGGACTTCTGCCCATTGTAGGACTTTTGTCAGAATTCTACCCGACGCTAAACCTCCTCCCTTCATCGGACTTCTATCCATAGTGGGACTCTCATCAAACTTGTACCTGACACTGAACTTAATCCCGTCACTGGACTTCTTCCCATTACGGGACTTTCATCAAAATTCTACCTTACGCTGAATATCCTCCCATTGTTGGACTTCTGCCCGTCATAGGACTTTCGTCAGACTTCTACCCAACATCGAGATTCCTCCCGTTGTTGGACTTCTATCCATTGCGGGACTTTCATTGGAATTCTACCCGACACTGAGCTTCCTCCCGTCGCTAAACTTCTACCCATCGCGGGACTTTCGTCGGACTTCTACCTAACGCTGAACGTCCTCCCGTTGCTGGACTTCTATCATTGTAGGGCTTTCATCGGACTTCTACCTGACACCGAGATTCCTCCTGTTGCTAGGCTTCTATCTATTGCGGGACTTTCGTCTTAATTCTATCAGACGCCGAGCCTCCTCCCATCGCTGGACTTCTGCCCATTGCGGCACTTTCATCGGTCTTCTACCTGACACTAAACTTCCTCCCGTTGCTAGACTTCTGCCCATTACAGGACTTTCATTGGAATTCTACCCAACACCGATCTTCCTCCCATCACTGGACTTCTACCCGTCGCGGGACTTTCGTTGGACTTCTACCTGACACTGAACGTCTTCCCGTTGGTGGACTTCTGCCTATCGTAGGACTTTCATCAGACTTCTACCTGACACCGAGATTCCTCCTATTGTTGGACTTCTGCCTGTTACGGGACTTTTGTCAGAATTTTATCTGACATCGAGCTTCCTCCTATCGCTGGACTTTTACCCATCATGGGACTTTCGTCGGTCTTCTACCTGACACCGAACTTCCTCCCACTGCTGGACTTCTGCCCATTAAGGGACTTTTGTTGGAATTCTACCTGATGCCGAGCTTCCTCCCATCGCTGGACTTCTGCCTATCGCGGAAATTTTGTCAGACTTCTACTCTACACTGAACATCCTCCCATCATTAGACTTCTACCCATCGCAGGACTTTCGTTAGACTTCCACCCAATGTTGAATGTCCTCCCATTATTGAACTTCTGCCCGTCATGGGACTTTCGTAAGACTTCTACCCGACGCTGAACATCCTCCAGTTGCCGGACTTCTACACACCGCAAAACTTTCATCAGACTTCAACCCGACGCTAAACATCCTCTCATCGCTAGACTTCTACCCATTGCAGTACTTTCATTAGAATTCTAACCGACGTTGAACTTCCTCCCGTTGCTAAACTTCTGCCAGTCACAAGACTTTCGTTGGACTTTTACTCGACACTAAACTTCCTCCAGTTGCTAGACTTCTACACGTCGTGGGACTTTCGTCGAACTTCAACCCGACGCCAAATTTCCACCAGTCGACGAACTTTTGCCCTTCGTTGGACTTTCGTCGGGCTTCTACCCGACGTTGAATTTCTACCCATCATCAAATTACTACCCGTCGCTGGACTTTCATTGGACTTTTACCCGACGCCAAATTTCTACCCGTCGCCGGACTATCGTTGGACTTCTACCTGAAGCTAAATTTCCACCAGTTGATGGACTTTTTCCCATTGCCGGATTTTTGTCGGGCTTCTACCCAACGTTGAATTTCTACCCATCATCAGATTACTACTCGTCGCTAGACTTTCATCAGATTTCTACCCGACACTAAATTTTCACCTATCATTGGACTTCTACCAGTCATCATACTTTTGTCGGGCTTCTACCCGACATAGAATTTCCACCCTTCACCAGATTTCCTCCCAACGTCGGACTTTCGTCCATTGCCAGACTTCCACCGACTAACATCGGACCTCCATAGTATCTCTCAAAGAAGGAGGAGAAGACTCCTACTTAGTGAGGGGCCCTATATTTGAATAGGACTAGGGGAATGTCTCAGTGTGAGGAAGAGAAGAAGATGGAGGAGAAGACTTCTACTCAGTGAGGAGTCTTAGAGCTGAACAGGGGATACCCATCTGAACAGGGTTAGGGGAAGGCCTCAACTTGAGAAAGAGGAGAAGAAAGATGAGAAGATTCCTACTCAGTGAGGGGCCCTAGAGCTGAACAGGGGATACCCATCTGAACAGAGCCAGGGGAAGGCCTCAGCTTGAGAAAGAAGAGAAGAGAGGGGGAGGTACAAATTTTCATACCTCAAAGGGGGGTATTTATAGTTATGAAAAGCCACTTCAAATTAATAAAAATTCATTAATTTTTAGAATTTAAAAGGGCATCATTAAGTGGAATAATGATGAAGGAGAGATGAAGTGCCACTTCAAATTAATGAAAATTTATTAATTTTTAGAATTTAAAAGGGCATCATTAGGTGGAATAATGATGAGGGAAATATAAAGAGCCACTTCAAATTAATGAAAATTCATTAATTTTTAGAATTCAAAAGGGCATCATTAAGTGGAATAATGATGAGGGAGAGATGAAGAGCCACTTCAAATTAATAAAAATTCATGAAGTTTTAAAATTCAAAAGAGTATCATTAAGTGGAATAATGATGAGGGAGAGATGAAGGGCCACTTCAAATTAACAAAAATTTATTAATTTTTAGAATTCAAAGGGCATTATTAAGTGGATTATTTTCTTAATCTGGATCGCACAAAAACTTTCTCAGAGGCTATATTATATAATTTTGGACATCTGGAACTTTGATGTCCAAAAATAAGGGGAAAATTGACATATTATCAAAACATTGTCTTGACTAGACATGAATCTTGAGGTAAAAATAAGTTGAAAGCTTCAAAAATTAAAATTGAGACCATCCGAACTCTAATTTCTACAAACTTACAGTCAAACTGAGCATCTCGGAAACACAAATCCAACGACACTAAAATCAACGCAATCCGAGCCCAAATGAGTCCAAATCAAAGACTTGAAGCACTTTTGGAAGGATCAAACCATAATTTGGGTTAACCAACGGTCTCTATTAGTGACATGCTTATAGTCGTATGGAGTGGCTTGATGAGACGAATCCAACGAGCCCAAGGTCATCAAATTCTAATATCATTAAGAAAGTCAAAGGTCCATTGAACGGTGCATGATCGCATGATTCAAGATCAACCGTCTATCCGAACCACGCCCAATTTACCCTTGATCTTCCACTTATTTACAAGCCATGTCACTTAAGAATTATATAAATAGAACCCCAATTCCTCTTAAAAAAGGATGAAAAGCCAAGAGAGAATAAGGAAGAGAAGGAAGAAAGCTCCAGCCGCTCAGCTCCTCCTCAACCACCGCCGGGGTTCTGCTGCACCACCGTCGAGTTCTGCCGCACCATCGTCGGACCACCAAGGGACGCCGGAGTTCCGTCAAACTATCACCAGACCATCAAAGGATGTCGAAGTGCCACTCGAATCTGGAGTGCCCCCTTTGACACTGAAGTGTCACTGTCAGACCACTGCCTGACACCAGAGTGCTACCGGACCAACACTTGATGTTGGAGTGACACTGGACTTTTACGAAACTTTCAGTTGACATTTATAATCTGGTCATCTTCAAGGATAAGTCAGACCATTATACTTTACTAAAATTCTAGTAGAATCATTTTCAACTAGGCTAGGCCCCATGGTTTTTTCCTTTTCCTGGGTTTTTCACGTAAAAGGTATTGTGTTCTTTGTGTGTGAGCTGGATATCCATGCAATACAAAAATGTAGAATTATAACTCTATTACTTCATATATTCTAGCCCACAATAGTTATGATTATGCAAAAAGGTTGAGTGGGTTGTTCAGGATGGTCATGTCATGCTCAAAAATCTAATTTGAAAATATTATTCTTTTATCTTTTAATTTACCTAATTAGAGTTGTGGGCTCTGAATATTTGCACCCTGACCTCCCCATTTTTAAGAGAGTTTTAATAGTGTTATGGGTCAAATTTTCAAAAGGTCGATCGAGTTTGAAATAAAGCACTACCCAGATATTTCGTCTTCATTTGGTGAAGACTTATAATATGGTTCTAGGTTTTCCATAGGCGCAAGCACCTATGGTTAATTACCCCTCCCAATAACGAGAGAGAACTTTTGATTAAGGCTAGTCATTAAATAGGTACAAAGTACCTAGGATATAGGAGCATCATGTGAATTTTTTAAAATTATAAATTTATTATTCTTAGAGCGCATGGTGGAGGGAATGATGATGAACTGGATCAATATTTCATAGTTCTATCATCCCAGGCTATCATGATGAGGAGGTAGTCAACCCAACCTTACAGAAGGATCCTTGTTAGCAGCCATGTGTTGCTTCATCCAAGGGTACCTTGTAGACTTAGGGTGGATGTTTGTTTAAGGAGATAAATTTTAGTCAACCTTAGCTAATAGAAAGCTTTGTGCCTTATCGAGTGCACCATATGATTCATTACTCATGGGGCTCTTAACCATTGGGGAACATATGAACTTTGGCCATAACCGTAATATATTGGTGCTTTTATAGCAAAACCATCCAGTCAGAGGGCACGTGCCACGTCCCCACTAACGAGTAATCATTTAAGAATAGATCATATTGAAACATTCAATTAGACATTTTGCTCTTTTTGAGCTAAAGTTGTTCTTAAAATTATCATCCTTAGAAAATATTTGCGGATAATTGATGGATTTTTTCTTTAAATTTTAAATAATATTGGAATTGAGTTTTCATATTTTTATTAAAATTTAGATCCAAAAAAATTTAGTTTTGAAATTCATGGGCATTTTAGAAAAGAAGCTCCCCATGCAACATTCTTAGACTTTATATTTATCTGTTCGGTGCATTTTGTCGGAGCATATGTGAGGTTTTATGCAGTCAAATTGGAGTTTATTTTTTATTGCAACCTGTATGGCATTCTCATACCTTATATTCAGGTATTTAATACACTGGTCAGAGCATATATGGGCTTTAAAAAATCATATTAATTTAATATGCATGCTTCTCAAGGTGGTGACTCACTTCTCAAGGCAGTAGCACGCTTCTTGGGGTAGTCGCTTACTTCCCAAGGCTGCTGCATGCATCCTAGAGGCATTTGCACCCTAGTTAATGCTCCATATTTAAATTTAGAAAATTATATTTTAATGCGAGAGGGGCATTTTAAAATATTCTTTTGTGCAAGTGATTGTCGTTAGAAAATTATGTAAGATTTTATTTGAAAATCAAGAAACATCTTTTGTCCGCTTTTACGAGTATTACTGATCCGGTGGCGTAAAGGCGTGTTAGATTTTAGATGTTGTATAAAAGAGAAATGTTTATTTTATGTTGCCTTCTCCAAGTTATAATTTAACATAGTTCATAGAGGATGTTTACTCAATAGGCGCTAAGAGATCAGGATCTTGCTTGTAAGTAAATTACCTCAACTGTTACAAATCTCCTATTGCTTCCTATATGCTTGTTATGTACACTACCAATATCCTGCTCCTACTCAAAGGTGAATTGTAGTGTTCATTGTTGTTGCTCATGGGAACATTGCTCGAAATCACAAACTCCTTGCCCGTGCCTGTAGGTAAGCTATCACATTCATTATAATTTCCAGTGCCTACCCGTAGGCGAGTCATTATGATCTAAGCAAGTACCTTATTTTCATAAGCATTTTATTGCTTATTAGAAGTCCCTCGTTAATGCTCGTAGGTAAGCTGTCATTTACATTACAAGTCCCCTATTGTTGGTTTTTCACTTTATAAATTTTGTATAGTTATAAGTTTGATGTAAGTTCATTTAGGTTTAGTTCCCTTTAAATTTGATTAGTCTGAATTTCAGTGTATTTCATTATGCAAGTCATTTAAATTTCTAAGTAAAATAATAATTCAAAAAAATTTTGGTGACCTCCCGGCGTCTCCCCTGCTTAAGGGAATTTTTGTGGGGCTAGGCCTTACCATCACATTAAGAAAACTATGCATACTAGGTGTTAGGCGACACCATGACCAGTATTTTTAATCCCATCATGCTAAGAAAAGCATATATGGGTCTTCAAAGTACTTGTGCAAAAATTTATAGTTTTTCCCCGCATGCATAAAAGAACGTACACGGGTACCTAGAAGTGTCTCCACCATGCTAAAAAAAGTGTGGATAGGTGGTCTGTTCATTGCGCACAAGTGCCAAAAAATAGATTTTAGAGTTTTAAGTTTAACAAGCATTATACCTTGACAAGCGAGGCGATGATGATGACGAGATCACATGGGTTGAAACACAAAATCACTTTCTATCTTTTTTTATTGCTTTTTTTAATTTTTTTAATTTTTGTTATGTGTGTGTGTGTGTGAAGAGAGAAAGTTGAAGGGATGAATGATCAGGGTTTAGTTTTGGATGAGGGAGCTCCTGCAGGTGAGTGATGAAGAGTTGTGTTGAAGTGATAGTGGGGAAGAGGTAGTGGGATGATGTTGTGGGGTTCACGTGAAGTGAGATGAAAACTTAAGGAAGTGGAAAGCTAGGCCGTGGGCTTCTTAGAAAGCTGGAAGGATGGCTATGGGATTGGAGTAGAGAGATCGGTGCAGGAGAGAGATCGATACAGGTGCTATAGTTTGGTAATAGTGAAAATAACTAAGGTGGTGAGGTGGATGATATGTTCACCGACAGGAAAGGGAGCTGGGACGGTGGCTGACAGTTGTACTGTTAAATTTGGTTGAGAGAAGGAAGCAAAGAGGGCTGAGGCATGAGGTGGAGGAGGGGCTGTTTGGTCTAGCTGTGGTTGGAGGTGATCAGCCAGCCTGAGGCGGGCTGGTACGTTTGGTCAGGTGAGGGAAATAAGATGGTAATCATGGATTCGATCGCGAGCTAGGAGGTGGAGATCAGAGCTTTGGTAAATGGCTGAGGTAGGATGAGAGCAGGAGAGATGCGAGGATTAGACTTGCGAACGGCTTGCGAACAGGAGAGTTGAGGGAGTTCGATTGGGTGTCATGAGCTATAGCTAGTGGGGAGAAGCGTGAATGAGAGAATGAGGCTTAGATTAAGATTTTTTATTTTATTTTCAAAAATATAAAGCGGTGCAATTTCCTACATAGGGACACTTAAGTATGGAATTCAACAGAAGCGTTGAAATGGAGACACGTTGATATGAAGATGGCTGTATAAGATGGAATGCGTTACACGTTTAATTTACACTTTGACTTGTGTTTGAAAGATTTAATTAATATATAATGAGTATTTTTTTCATATTTTAAGAAATATTAGAAAAATAATTTTATGAATATATTTTGATAATAATATTCATCTCATTATTTATTTATTTATTAATTATTATTATTATATATTAATTTTAATATTAACATAATATTAATTTTACACTAATTACATAATATATGTTAAACGAAATTATTTATTCATTAATTTAGATTTTTTGTTAATGGTTTTTTATTATTATTCTCTTATGATTTATCATTTCTCGCTCGTCGTGCATCATATGCTAGCAAAATTTGCATTTCAATTTGGGTGTTGTCGCCTCATAACTCATGCCAAATTCACACTTTCACTTGTGTAAAGATTTAGACAATATTATAGTCAATTTTAGAATTTTTTATCATTCCGGATGCAATGATAAAGTCCATTTTGCAATCAAACAAAGTTTGAATAATTTCATTACAATTCAGACGATTTGACCTTTATTTTGAGTGATGTCTTATCTGTTGCAAATCTGGATTCAAGAAGTATAGTTTTGATGATGACAAATATGTTTGCGTTCTATTTTACTTGGCTAATCATTTCAGGTACAAAAGATCAAATTTAATTCAAGCCAACTCAAGATCAGGTCCAAGTGTGCTTAATTGTAATTTTTTTCCCTTTCTTGAGTCAAACGTAATGTAATTGATCCCCTAGCTAAGTAACCTTGCACACACACACTCAGGGGGAGAGTTTTAGTGAATTAGAGTTTCTATTTTTAATTTTTGATCATATTATCCTGGACGATCCAATGAAAACAGAAAGCCTAATTAGGATGACCATGTTAAGTCAGTTTAATTAAGCTGATCATCCTGGATGATATATATCGTACGGGACGATATGCTCAGATTGGACAAACTCAGCCGCCAGACTAAGTTAGGCAAGTTTTATTTTTAAAGATTTGGTTTGATCGCCCCGGACGATACGTGTATCGTCCTGGATGATTCGTCATAATCATGCCTAAATTAGTTTGGTGATTAAGAAAAGTAATTAATATTTGATTGATATGATCATATTATCCAGGATGATCGTAATATTGTACAGGACGATCATGACCGTCCAGTGCCTTTCACCTGTACGTCTAGTCTTAAGCGGTGCTAAGGACAATTTTGGGTGTTTTTGAACTAATCGTACAGGACGATAGAGATATCATCCTGGACGATTAAGTCATTTTGAGATCGTCCAGCATGTTTAACCTATACGCCCACAGCGGTGCTCAGGATGATTTTGGGTATTTTTGAACTAATCGTACAGGACGATAGAGATATCGTCTCGGACGATCAAGTCATTTTGAGATCATCCAGCACAAACTCCCCTGGACGTCCAGAGCTATCTCCTGGACGAAATTCCTGAATTACACTAATCGTCCCGGATGATCGTAGAATCGTACAGGACGATCAAAATAAATTTTTTCTACTAATCGTCCAGAAGAACCAAATCGTCCAGGCTGATACATGTGATTTTGAACTGATCATCCTAGACGATTTTGGCCGACCAGTTGAGATTTAGGAAAAATTTTGAGCCCTCCTATAAAAGAACTTTTTCTTCCAACAAGAAAAATCTTTTTCCACTTTCCTTTCCAGAGAAATCCTTGAGAGAAATAGAGAGAGCTTGGGAGAGAGAGAGAGAGGATCTTGTGAGGTGGAGTTTGTGAGGGATTCATAAAGGTCACTCCAAGCAAGGATCAGAGTCGTCTTCTCCGTTCGTCGTCACTTATCTTGTCAGGGTTTTATGTGGGAGGATCGTCCGCAAGAAGATCGAGGTTCTCTGCCTGCTTCAGGAGGAAGCGAAAGGAGTCTGGGTTCTCTGCCTGCTTTAGGAGGAAGTGAAAGCAGTTCAGATTCTCTGCCTCACTGGGTTGGTGAGAAGGAGGTTTTGTACAGGCTTCTCCACCTTGCTGTGGGAGCAGAAGGAGAGTCACTTTTGTGTTAGTGTAATACCCGGAGGGGAGGCTCCGGGGAGTGGGCGTATGTCAAGTTGACCGAACCACTATAAAATATGGTGTGCTCTTTCTGATATGTTCTACACTTTATTTTTCTATGATTATCTGCTTGGGTGAAATCTGCGATTGATCTTTTTATTATTGATTTAATTTTATTTCCGCTGCAAATTATCAAAAGATCTTTCCTATTGCTCATGAATTTCTTAAAATAACAAATTCACCCCCCCTCTTGGTTAGCCTCGGGGCTAGTTCTTCAGGGCTTAACATCCCTATCAAACTTTCAAGTGATATCAGAGCGGGATTCAAAAATTAAGTTTAAAAATTTTTGAATTTGATCCATGGTTAACTTTGGTAATCGTAATACTGCTGAAGGTTATTCAATTACATGACCGTCATTGTTTGATAACATACCTTTTGATTTATAAAAAAGTCGCATGTCCACTTTTCTTCAATCTATAAATTATTGCATGTGGATGCTTGTTAAGGACAGCTACGAAGCACCGTTTAGAATGATTAACAATGTTAAAATTGAAAATCCTTTCAATGAATGGACTTTTGATGATCGGGACTTAGCCCAACTGAATGCCAAATGTTTGAACTATTTTTCTATGCCTTAAAATCTGAGGATTACATGCGTGTCTCTATGTGTACAACTGGTAAAGAAATTTGGGATAGATTATGCATCACTTATGAAGGTACATCTGAAGTCAAACAGTCTAGGTTAAACATCTTACTTCATGACTACAAACTTTTTCGCATGAAACCTACTGAATCAATTTCTGAAATGTATACAAGGTTCACTCAAATTGTCACTTCTTTGCATGCTTTAGGAAGAGAACTTACAAACTATGAAAAAGTGAACAAGATTCTGAGATATTTACCTCATTCTTTTGAAGCCAAAATAACTGCAATTACTGAATCGAAAGATTTGAATAATTATTCTGTTGATAACTTACTTGGATCACTCATTGCTTACGAGTAAGGGGTAAACTAAAGACAGCTTGATGCAGGTGAGAAGAATAAGGAGAAAACTGTGGCGCTGAAGGCCAACGATATTGACATGAATTCTTCTAGGTCTGATAGCGATGATGTTGCCTTAATCATTAAGCAATTCAAAAGCTTTCTAAGGAAGAAACATAAGAACTTTCAAAAGTGGAACAAGGTTAAGTCCAATAAAAATTTTAAAGGTTCATCTGATACTATTTTCTTTGAATGCATCAAGCTTGGACACATTAAAGTCGATTGTCCTACACTTAAGACTCACCCAAGCAAGGAGAAGGGTGAGGAGAAACCCAAGTTCAGGAAGGACAAGAAAAAGATTCAAAAGGCGTTCTGGGCAGATTCTACATCCAACTCCTCTGACACTGAAGCTGAGGAGGAGACTACAAATCTGTGTCTTATGGCTGATGATCATCCTAATCAGTCTGATCAAGAAGAGGTATGTGAGCTTACTTATGATCAATTGCTAGAAGTTTCTGAGAAAATTTATTCATCTTATAGGAAACTTAAGAAATTGCATGCTAGCCTGAAATTGAATTTCCTAACTTTGCAAAAAGAGCATGATATTGTGGTTAAAGATCATTCTACACTTGATAGAAATTACATGTCTTTACTTGATGAATATGATGAATTGAACAAAAAGCATTCTGACTTAATTGTTGAGCATGATTTGTTAAAAATATCTCATGTTGAATTAAAAGCTGCATTTAAAAAATTAGAAACTCATGCATCTGATTTAGATAGTAGTGAATAACATTTGAAATTTGAAATTACAAGTTTGAAAAAAAAAATTTGAGTGTAGAAATCTGTGCTTTTGAGAAAAATGAAACTCCACATACTTTTGCGTAATTTTATGCACCTCCACCTTTTGAAAATCTGTTTCAAAATCATCAAAGCATGTTTTATTCAAACCTAGGAATATGAATTATCACCCACATAGATTAGTTAACCCTTTTCCTGGTGTTAGATGTTTCTCTAATGACATGTTAGGACACATCTTTAACACCTACACTGTTCATCATAGTACACATTGGGTGTGGAGGCCCAAATTTCCTGTTTCACAGCATAGCACACATGCATTGCATTCTTCTTTTCATAAGAAGGAACCCAAACTTGTTTAGGTTCTTAAATCTAATATTTGATGATTTTGTAGGTGTGCTCTCACACAAGACCTCGTGAGAGCATGTGGTACCTGGACAGCGGATGTTCAAGACATATGACTGGAGATGCAAATCAATTCATTTTGCTGGAGGCCAGGGCTGGAGGAAAGGTTACACTTGGAGACAATATAACCAGGATAGTGGTAGGAATAGGTATAATTGGTGATTTAAAGAATTTCATTATTGATAATATTTTTCTTGTAGATGGACTGAAACATAATTTGTTGAACATCAGTCAACTCTATGACAAAGGATACAACATCAAATTTCTGCCCACTTGATGCATTATAAGCTTAAATGACAAAATTATTTTGTAGGGACAAAGGATTAATAATGTCTATATGCTGGATGTAAGTTGCTTTAAAGCTGATGATTCAATTTACTTAAAAACTATTGCTGATGAGTCCTGGTTGTGGCATAGGAGATTATGTCATGCCAGTATGAAAATCCTTAGGAGAGTCACCTAAAAGGACTTAGTTAGAGGTGTCCCCAAACTTAAGTTCACTAAGGACCACCTGCGTGATGCCTGTTAGTTAGGGAAGCAAGTCCAGTCCTCCTTTCACTCCATCAAAGATATCAGCACCTCTAGACATTTAGAAGCCCTTCGCATGGATCTCTTTGGACCAATTAGCACTGCCAGCATAGGGGGGGAAAGTCTATGGATTTGTGATTATTGATGATTACTCGAGGTTCACTTGGATTAAATTTCTGTCACATAAATCTGAGTCATTTGATAAATTTAAATCCTTCTCCACTTGGATTTAGAGGAAGTTAGGTTGTGAGATCTTGATTATTCATAGTGATCATGGTGGAGAGTTTTAAAAATGTGAGATTTGGAACATTCTGTGAGGAGCAAGGGATTAGCCACAATTTTTCAGCTCCTAGGACCCGTCAGCAGAACGGGGTAGTTGAAAAGAAGAACAGAACCTTAGTAGAAGCCTCTAGAGCCATGCTTGCTGAGTACTCACTTCCAAAATACTTCTGGGCTGAAGTGGTGAACACTACCTGTTATGTGCTGAATAGGATGAATGATATATCCAATCTGAATAAGACACCATATGAGATTATTAAGGGTAGAACTCCAAACCTGTCCCACCTTCATGTCTTTGGCTGTAAGGTTTTTATTCTAAACAATGGGAAATCATCCTTAGGAAAATTTGACCCCAAATCTGATGAAGGAGTGTTCTTAGGCTATTTTAGTGTGGGGAAATCCTTAGGGTGTTCAATAAGAGGACTTTAGTGGTGGAGGAGACAACACATGTGGTGTTTGATGAATCTGATCCTAAGGAGACTAGAGTTGAGGAAGAAGAAGATGTAGGAGAGATTACCCAAGCAGATGAAAATGCAAATCTGGAGGAAAGGGTAGAGCCTCAAAATATTTTTCCTAGAGATTGGAGATATTCTTCAAGTCATCCTAAAGAACTGATCTTAGGAGACCCTTCTGAAGGTGTTAGAACTAGGCATGGACTTAGGAAGGAAGTAAACCATTCTGCCTTTATCTCAATGACTAAACCCACCAATATCAATCAAGGCCTTTCTGATGAGTTTTTGATCTTAGCTATGCAAGAGGAATTGAATTAATTTGTAAGAAACAATATTTGGGAGTTAGTAGAAAGACCTAGGAATCAAAGTATAATGGAAACCAAGTGGGTCTTTAAGAATAAGATGAATGATTCTGGTGTGGTGGTTAGGACTAAGGCAAGATTGGTGGCTAAGGGGTACAATCAGATTGAAGGGATTGATTTTGAGGAGACATTTTCCTCTGTAGCTTGATTGGAAGCCATTAGAGTGCTACTAGCCTTTGCCTGTTATAAAGGATTTAAGTTATTTCAAATGGATGTCAAGAGTGCCTTTTTAAATAGGGTAATAAAAGAGGATGTCTACATAGAGTAACCCCCAGGTTTTGAGAGTTCTCAATATCTTAATCATATTTATAAATTAAAAAAGGCCTTATATGGATTGAACAGGCACCCAGAGCTTGATATGAGAAACTTAACACATTTCTGTTAGAAAGAAAGTTTGTTAAGGGGAGCGTAGACACCACCCTCTTTTTGAGGAGAGTAGGGGATGATTACTCATTGTCCAAATCTATGTTGATGATATAATTTTTGGATCTTCTGATAAAAATTTATGTGATGATTTTTTTTAAAATAATGAGTAAGGAGTTTGAGATGAGTATGATAGGAGAATTATCCTACTTTTTGGGGTTTATCATATGAAAAATAGATGATGGAACATTTCTCAATCAATCTAAATACAATAAGGATATTTTGAAGAAATATGAAATGGATAAAGCTAAGCAAATCAACACTCCCATGAGCTCCTCTGTTCAGTTAGATAAGGATTCAAATGGAAAATCTGTTGATCAGAAGAAGTATAGAGGAATAATTGGATCACTGCTTTACCTGACTGCTAGCTGACCTGATATTATGTTTAGTGTTTGTCTTTATGCTAGGTTTCAAGCTGATCCTAAAGAGTCTCACCTGACTGCTTTTAAGAGAATTCTTAGATATCTTTTAGGGACCCCAAACCTAAGAATCTGGTACCCTAGGCACAACACTTCTTTTGAGATTATTGGATATTCTGATTCTGACTTTGCAGGATATAGGGTGGATAGAAAGAGCACTTCTGGAACTTGTCAATTTATAGGATAATCTTTAGTCTTCTGGTCTAGTAAAAAATAGAACTCAGTTGCACTTTTCACTGCTGAAGCTGAGTACATTGCCTTAGGAAGTTATTTGGCCCGTTTGGTTGAAGCAACAAGTTTTGAATTTATGATTACCTGTTGGTACAATTTCTGTTCTATATGATAATACTAGTGCCATCTGTATTTCTAAGAATCTAATCCAATATTCTAGAATCAAACACATTGATATAAGACATTACTTCATTAGGGACCATATTACAAAAGGGGACATTGAGCTATATCATGTAGCAACTGAAAATCAACTAGCTGAGATATTTACTAAAGCACTGGCCTTTGACTCATTCAGCATTTCGAGGACCAGATTGGGTGTGATTGACATAAATACATGATTTTGATGACTGATGATTTTTGAGTTTGATTGTTTCCTTTTGTTCTGTTAGTCTGTTGATTTGATTATCTGTTTCCTGTTTTATTTTTTTTTCTCACTGTTGATTTCCTTTTATTGTTTATTGTTTTTCTAATTTGAGTATTTATTTTGATGCAATTTCCTACTTGCTCTTGATTTACTATTTTATTCCTTTTAAAATTCGATCACTGCTCACTACTGCTGATAAATTGGATTTCTGACTGAGAGTTTTGCCTTATTTCTATTTGGAAGCTTGTAAGCAGTGATTGACTCCTCTGAATCTATTAAAGGGAAGAAACATTGATGATTATTTCTCTTCCTCTAACTCCCTTTAATGGTGTATTATTTCTTTTGGATAAAAATCTTCTTCAAAATTAAAAGGTTAGTTTTTGAAATAGAGATATATTTTATCTTCCTACAGTAATCTACCTCATATAAATAGTATTTTCAAAGCTTTGAATCAGTATTATATTTTTTAATCAAGTGATTGCACTTATCATATGATGTATGATTTTTATTTGGTGAATTACTCTTCCTTATTATGGAAAGTGAGTTTTGTCGTCTCCTATGTCTGGAAGGTAATTTCACAACTGAGACTCTTTAACGATTATGAAAGGAAGCAAGCTTACAAAAGATGTGCAAAGAGCGCAAAAATGAAAAGAGGCACAAAATGAGCCCAAAGCTGAAAAGATGCGCAATGTCGCGGAATTGGAAAGATACACAAAGTGTATCAAAAAATCAAAACATGCGCAAAGCGCTAAACAAATTGAAAAAGAGGCACAAAATGAGCTCATAAAGAAATAAGCTTTCTTCCATTTCAGATCTTTAAATGTCTTAGAGAAATCCATGCGCCACTTAAAATTTTCAAAAGCTTGAGATGAAAAATCATGATTTCTGATTCTTACTTTGTAATACTATTATAGCAGATATTTTTTAGAACAAGGCTTTAAAGGATATCTTTTTGAATCAAATTTCTTTTTTCCTGAATTAGACTTTTATTTGAAAGGAATTTGAACCTGTAAGGTGTCCGAGGTAGGAGTTATGAAAGTCAATTTTCCAACTTTTAAGGATTTCAGCGGTGTCAATTTTCTTCTTAGTGGCTTTTGAATTAAAAATCAAGGGAAAATTCTAATTTACTAGAGCTGATCGATTAAAAAAAATCATTATTTTTTAGTTTTGCCTTCTTGTTTCTATGTTTATTCAATTTGATTTTTTTTTCTTTTTATTTTGTGTATTTTTGGGATCCCTGATCTTTTCTCTCCATCCTTCATCTTTTTTATTTTTCTTCAAATCGTCCTAGATGATCTACACATCGTCCTGGATGATCCCTTTCATCCCGGACGATCCCTACATCGTCCTGGACGATCCATTCAAACATTTCCTACCATGATCAAATGGCTAAGATGCACCAATTATTTGTAATCATCCTAGATGATCCATCAATCATCCTGGATGATATGAGCCAGTTTTTCTGATCCTGGTCAAGCGGCTGAGAATGCACCAATTATTGGTCATCATCCTGGATGATACATCCCATCATCCTAGATGATCCACATGGCAGCAATTAGATAATTTAAATTCAGCCCCCTCCGAGTCATTTATTGCTTATCGTCCTAGATGATCCACCTAATCATCTTGGACGATACTTTTCATCAACAGTCGTCCAGCTAAACTCCTCGGGATGATCGCCTATCTCTAATCATCCTGAATGATCTCTGATTATCCTGAATGATCTGATTGCCTTTTTGATCAATTATCCTGGCCGTCATAATTACTCATATCATCCTGGACGATCCTACGATCGTATGGGACGATCTGGCTGACTTCTACTTAAATAGCCATTTTCTTTAGATTTCTTCATCCCTCTTCCTTCAATCCTTCATCTCTTGTTATTCTAATGGCTGGTGGAAAGAGATCTAGGCATCACGGTGCAAGTTCTTCCCGGGGTAATGTCGATCCCCGCTTTCCAAATGCAGTCAATCAGGCTTCCTTCCAATGCTACCTTGAAGTTGGAATCACACAATCCAAGATTGTCAACCCCCGCTCTCTTACCTACCCTATCCTGGATCTGTTTGTGCATACCTCCCTTACCTTCATTCTCACCCTGGCCTTCCCCTTTAGCACAGAACTTCTTAGGGTCTTTTTTGCAAATCTTTGTATAGCCTCTGATTACTCTGTATTGCACTCTATTGTCAATCAAAGACATGTTGAACTGACCACCCAAAATTTCCACAACATCCTCCACCTTTCCATCAGTGGCGATAAACTCCACACCCTAGTTTCTAATCCTGATGTTGATTGGAGTGTCGCCAATCACTTCCTTAGAAATACTAATGCTAACTACCACGATAATGCATGTTCTTCCCTACTTAAGGATGCCCGTACCATTCAACATGTCCTTCATTCCTCCATCATCCCAAAGGTTGGGGACCGCATCCACATCACACCTTTACTTTTTCTGACCACATACTACATCCTGGCCCGCTGGGAATTCAATGCTACCGATCTCCTTTTCCACTATATCGAGCATCTCACTAGCATTAGAGATCCGGGCCATCAATGACACCCAAATTGAGCTCTCGGACACATCAGTGTATATGCTCTCGAGACTAAATAAGTTCTGTAATATCCAGTTCCTGCCAATGTCCCTCCTTACTACTACACAAATAATTCCTTCCATGTCCTCCACAGTACCAGACTACATCCGGAGCCCACCCCGGATGTTTAGGAGGAAGTGGAAGAAGATGTTCCTGTCCCTGCTACACCTGATGCACCTACTCCCCTTCGTATTGCATCCCATTTTGATCATCTGGTGCAACAGTTCGACCAGTGGGAGGCCTAGTTTGATTCTTATGTGACTGCCAAGGAGCAACATCACACTTAGGATCTACAGCGCTTCAACGACTACGCTGCTCAGCAGCAACAACAACATCAACAAGACCTGGACATGGACTAGTTTGGAGCATATTTCACCGTCATCCACATTTACTTTCAGCCACCACCTCCTCCTCCTTCTGATCAGGATCCACCTCTTTTTTAGCTTTTTTTGTTTGTGATATTTTCTGTTTCTATTATTGTGTCTGTTCTTCCTCCTTTTTGTGATGTCAAAAGGGGGAGTTGGTATTTTGAGTGACTAGTAGTTTCTTTTAATATTTTTGTGTTGTAATTGTTTCCCTTATTGTATTTTGTGGTTTAGTAAAATTTGAAATGAAATATTTTCTTTCGTACGTGCATTGATTACTCCTATCTGTTTTATTTAAAACTACTATATTAATGTTTGCCATTATCAAAAAGGGGGAGATTATTGTAAATTTAGATTCAAGAAGTATAGTTTTGATGATGACAAATATGTTTATGTTTTGTTTTTCTTGGCTAATCATTTCAGTACAAAAGATAAAATGCAATTCAAGCCAACTCAAGATCGGGTCCAAGTGTGCTTAAATGTAATTTTTTCCCTTTCTTGAGTTAAATGTAATGTAATTGAACGCCTAGCTAAGTAACTTTGCACACACACACTCAGGGGGAGAGTATTAGTGAATTAGAGTTTCTATTTTCAATTTTTGATCATAACATCCTGGACGATCCAATGAAAATAAAAAGCCTAATTAGGATGACCATGTTAAGTCAGTTTAATTAAGCTGATTATTCTGGACGATATGCTTAGATTGGACAAACTCAATCTCCAGACTGCGTTAGGCAAGTTTTATTTTTAGAGATTTGGTCTAATCGTCCCGGATGATACGTGTATCATCCTGGATGATTCATCACAATCATGCCTAAATTAGTCTGGTGATTAAGAAAAGAAATTAATATTTGATTGATACGATTATATCCTCCTGAACGATCGCAATATCGTACAGGACGATCATGACTGTCCAGTGCCTTTCACATGTACGTCTAGAGCGATGCTGAGGATGATTTTGGGTGTTTTTAAACTAATCGTACAGTATGATAGAGATATCATCCTGGATGATTAAGTTATTTTGAGATCGTACAACATGTTTAACCTATACGCCCAGAGCGGTGCTCAGGATAATTTTGGGTATTTTTAAACTAATCGTATAGGACGATAGAGATATCGTCCTGGACGATCAAGTCATTTTGAGATCGTCCAGCACAAGTTTCCATGGACGTCCAGAACTGTCTCCTGGACGAAATTCCTGAATTACACTAATCATCCCGGATGATCACAGAATCATATGGAACGATCAGAATAATTTTTTTTCTACTAATCGTCCAGGCTGATACATGTGATTTTGAACTGATCGTACAGGACGATCTAGCGATTGTCCTGGACGATATTGGCTGACTAGTTGAGATTTAGGGTAAATTTTGAGCCCTCATATAAAAGATCTTTTTCTTCCAACAAAAAAAATCTTTTGCCACTTTCCTTTCTAGAGAAATTCTTGAGAGAAAGAGAGAGAGCTTGGGAGAGAGAGAGGATCTTGTGAGGGGGAGTTTGTGAGGGATTCACAAAGGTTGCTCCACGCAAGGATCAGAGTCGTCTTCTCCATTCATCATCTCTTATCTTGTCAGCATTTTCTATGGGAGGATCGTCCGCAAGAAGATCGAGGTTCTCTGCCTGCTTTGGGAGGAAGCGAAAGGAGTCTGGGTTCTCTACATGTTTCAGGAGGAAGCGGAAGGAGTTCAGGTTTTCTGCCTCATCGGGTTGGTGAAAAGGAGGTTTTGTACAGGCTTCTCCACCTTGTTGTGGGAGCAGAAGGAGAGTCACTTTTGTGTTAGTGCAATACCCGGAGGGGAGGCTCTGGGGAGTGGACATAGGTCAAGTTGACCGAACCACTATAAAATCTGGTGTGCTCTTTCTGATTATCTTCTGCACTTTATTTTTCTGTGATTATCTGCTTGGGTGAAATCTATGATTGATCTTTTTATTATTAATTTTATTTTGTTTCTGTTGTAAATTATCAAAAGATCTTTCCTTTTACTCACAAATTTTTTTAAATAACCAATTCACCCCCCCCCCCCTCTTGGTTTGCCTTGGGACTAGTTCATCTGGGCTTAACATCCCTATCAAACTTTCATTATCTACCAACAATAATTGATTATTATCTCATTTGCTTACATTTACCATGCACATCTATGGAGGTTACAAACCTCCGTATGTCTTCTTTGAAGATTAAATTATGGACTCTTCTTATAGACTTCCAAGAGAGCCTGTTTATATTCCACATTGAGTGTTCTTCAGTTTGACTATATGGATATTTTTTTTGAATGAAGTTTGTCTCTTCAACTCCACCTTAATCTATTAGTTAATTGAGAAAGTTTTTCTGAATTTGAATTGCTCTAAATATTTGATAGCTTTTATCATCGAGCTAGCAAAATAAGGGCTTTCTTACTACGGGCTTTCTTATGGCTTGTTCAGTAAGGAAAGTTGTTAGCGACTTGGCCATATTTAGACTTATTCAATCTGACTTTATACACTTGCTTGAGCCCTAAACTTGAGCTATATAAAGTTTAAGCTTCTCCAACTTAATTTGTTAAAGTTATCAGATTTCAAAGTTTCTTCATTTAACCTTTCAAACTTTGGAGAATTTATGAAACAAAATCTCAATTTCTATAATCATTATCCATGCTTAGTTGAAATCATCAATCTTTGTTTCATATTTGTTTAATGAGATAAATTTTTCTATTAATATTTTAAATATTTATTTAGGGATCTCGATACAAAGCACAATGTCAACCTAATAAATATTTAAAAAAACCCCATGTGTCATGAGAGACTTTTAGGTGCAATTTCTTTAATAGATATTTATGTGTAATATTTCTTCAAAAATCAACCATTGATTGGAGGTATCAGTCATTGACCATTCAAGTTGATCAATTGATAGGCTCCTCCTTGATATATTTTCTCAATAACATAAGGGCTTTCAAATTAGGCTCAAATTTACCACCAATTTTGTGATGCGGGATGATTGGTCTTCTCAGCACGAAAACTAATTCTCCTTCTTGGAATGTCCAAGGATACACTAATCAATCGAAGGATCTAGACATCCATGCCATTCGATTAGGCATGGATTCTAATCTCATCTAGTGCATCAAGCTCTTCCATTTGTAAGCAAGAATTCTATTCTTGAGTTAGATCATATTGGACTGCTACTCGAAGTGATGGAAATTCAACTTCAAGTGGTATAACTGCTTCAACTCCAAACACTAATACATAAGGAGTGGATTTTGTTAGCATTTTATAAGTATTATGATGTTCCCATAAAGCTTTTATCATTTTAGTATGTCACTCTCATTTATTTTTAGTAAATGTCTTCTTGAGTAACTTCACCAAGGTTTTCTTGAATCCTCTAAGTCATTCTCCCTTGGATTGTATATAGATAAATATTGCCAATTAATTTTATGTCATTCAATAAATCTATATATTATGGTACTTTTAAACATCGGTCCATTATTGAAATCGTATGGCATGGCACAGTAAATCTATAGATAATATTATGAATAAAGAAATTAACCACATGCTCGGTGGTAACTTTCTTTGAAAGGAGCCGCTTCAGCCCATTTAGAAAAGTAGTTGGTTGTAGATAATATGAAGCGATGTAAAACTAATGATGGTGGATTAATTGGGCCAATTATATCCATTCCCCAACATTCAAATGGCCAAGAGGCAATTATAGGGTGTAATAAATTTGATGGTTGATGTATAATGTCACTATGAATTTGACATTTATGACATCTTTTAGCATATTCAATAGAATCTCTCACCATCAAGGGCCAATAATATCCCATTCTTTTAATTTTTATGGTCATTTAAGGGCCTGACTGATGTGCTCCATAAAGTTCTTCATGAATCTCAATCACCACCTTATTAGCCTCTTCAGCTCCCAAGCATCGTAGCCACATTTAATTAAAGGATTTGTGGTAAAGTGTGTCATTGACAAATGCATACCATTAAACCCTTTTTCTTTGAAATAGTTGATGAAAGGCTATCTCCAATCATCTTACGCTTCAATTATGAAAGCATCCTTTTGAAAGTCCAATACTTCTTTAGAGTTGTGTTCTTCTTTAGTAGTGTGATTTATCTTATTGGCTTTCAACAATGATTTATGGGGGGAGTGTATGGAACAATCTAAGTTGTATCCTGCGAACATAAATTTGATGAACTCTACTAACGAGGATTATATAATTGCTAGGTCTAGCACTTGATGAGTGTGGACTCTGATAAACACATGCTTATCATTCATGCTTGCCATTTTTTTTTGCCAACTTGGAGAGAGAATCTTCCTTACTATTTTGAGCTTGGGAGACTCGGGTCAATGTGCTATTATAAATTTGCTTCATGAGTTTAAGAACTCGTTTATGATAATAGGCTAATTCAAGCCTATTAATTTTACAAAAACCCAACACTTGATTTATGATAAGTTGAGAATCACAAAAAATATGAAGGTTTTGGATTCCTATTGAAATAGAAATATCAAGGCCCACAACTAAGACTTCATATTTAGCTTAATTGTTAGTTCGAGGCTCAATCAAAACAAATAAGTTTTTGATTATCCCTCAATCAGGTGCTATGAAGATGAGACCAACTCCAGTATGAGCCTTCGGAATGTTTCGAGATTGGGAAGGTTTAATTGATGATTCTCCATCAAAATACATTTTCCAAATTTATAGTTTTTTTTCTCTTGAATAGGTAGAATTTGCTCATCAGGTAAATCATCATTGAGTGGAAAATCAATAAGAATAGGATACATAGCTAAGAAATATACTAAATTTATCCTTTTATCACCTTCTAAGGAATATATATAATATCAAATTATAAGAGAATAATTACACATCTGGCAAAATGGCTTGTCAATGGCCTGTCAACGCTGGTCTTGTCATGAAGAACTTCAATAGATCAACCTTTGAAATTAATGTGACTTTGTGAGATAGCATGTAATGGTGGAGCTTTTGGACAGCAAAAATTAATGTTAAAATAATACTTCTCAATTGAAGAATAATATATTTCTACTTCAATTAGTTTGTGACTGATATAATAGAGAGCATTCATCTTACATTCTTCATTGTGCTGAGCTAGCAATGCTTAAACGGACTCTTCTAGTGCTGTAGTGTACAAAATAAGAGGCTTCCCTAAAATCGGTGCTACAAGAATAAACGAGTTTAACAGGTATCTCTTGATACAATCAAAAACTTCTTTACATTTATCCCATTTGAAGTGAGCGTTCTTTTTTATTAACTTTTCAAATGGTTGACATCTGCCCGATAGATTTTATATGAAATATTAAATAAATGCGAGCTATCCTTGTAAAGAATGAAGCCAACATAGACTTTGGTAGAGGCATCTCAATATTTGCCTTGATCTTGTTAGGGTCTATTTCAATTTGTCTATAGCGTACAATATACTTAAGAAATTTTCTTGATGAAACTCCAAAAGTACATTTGAGAGGATTCATTTTAAGATTAAATTTTTTTATCCTTTTAAATTTAATTTTGAGATCATCAATATGATCTTTATGATCCATACTTTTGATGATGAGATCATCTACATAACATTCAATTTTCTTATGAATTAACTCATCAAAGATACGAGTCATAGCCCTTTGATAGGTAACCACATCATTTTTCAAATCGAAGGACATAACCGTATAATGGAATATTCCAATAGGCATCCTGAAGGATGTATTCTTTTTATCTTTAGGAGCCATTTTAATTTGATTATAGCTCGGTATCCATCCATGAAAGAGAACATATCATAGTTAGAAGTGGTATCAACTAGTAATTTTGATATAGGAAGCAAAAAGCCATATTTTTGGCATACCTTATTGAGATCTCAGAAGTCAATACAAATATAAATTTGACCATTTTTTTCTTCATGGGGATAATATTAGCTATCAAATCAGCATATTTTCTTCTCAGATGAAACCTACTTCTATAAGCTTTTTAGTTTCTATCATCACCTGCTCTTTAATTTCTAATCTCATTCTCCTTAGAACTTTTTTAACAGGTGGTGAGTTAGATTTGATTGTTAATTTGTGCACTACCACATCAGAGGATAAGCTAAACATTTCAGTATATGTCCAGGAAAATTGTCCCTAAATTCACAAAGTAGCATTTTCAATTCTTTAACTCCATCTTTAGGAAGAAGAGCACTAATATAGGTTAGGAAAGGATTATCTTCAGTTCACAAATTGATTTCCTTCAATTCATCTATGGTAGTAGCCTGTCCACCATCTTCAAGTTAGTTAGGTGTGGGTTTGGCTTCCATGCCTTAATCATCATAAAAATTATTTTTTACTTCTTCTTCAACTTTAGAGCATCTTCCTATTTTTATATAATAGATTCTTCTCTGTGGATATATAGCTATAAAAAATCCAAGTCCTTTGGTCATAAAACTATCACTTTTTCATGATGCCTATAAATTCTTTTGATACCATATTCTTTGAAATAAATGGCTTCTTCATTTAGTTATCCCTCAATGAATACCTTTTTTCGTATCATTTGTCGAATCATTGTAGGATAGTATTTTTGAATTTTGATAGGCATTATATCTTCATATTCAAAATATTAAAAGAGCCAATCAAAATTTTTATTATGATACTCCCCAGATTTATATAATAGGCTTCTCGGTCCACTATCACCAGATAGAGGAGCTACATAAAATATTTTGAGTTCTTAAATATTATGAATCTCCCAATAAGTGATTTCTCTAAAATTTTGTAAAGGGAGAGGTGTAACTTTAAATGCATCTTTTGAGATTGACAAATTATTTATTTTTTCTCAAAAAGATAGAATGTACCCTACCTATATAAGTAAATTCACATTCATATTTAGAATCATAGTATTCTTCTTGTATTTTATAATTAGGTAAAGGCTTGCACAATTTCTTGAATTTGGCGAGACAGCCATCATCTTCATCTATATCTCCTCCCAAATGAAGAAATTTGTTTTTAGGTTTAGATGATGTATTAATGTCTTGAGGAAGAGTCAGCATAGCTTTTTTTCTTTGTAATTACTTCATTTCAACCCCTAATTTTTTCTTTTCAGCTTTCTTTTTAGATGGCTTTACAATCTTAGAATTAGATGCTATATTTTCATATGAATTAATTTATTTTGGTGCCTTCAAAGTCAAGTACTTGCATCTTCATACATTTTTACTTCATGTACAGCAAAAGGCTGTATATCACTTGAAACTCTGACCTTTTCTCCATCTCTTAATTAAGTACTTTATATATTGATGTAGAGTTGATGGAATAATGTCATATTCATGAATCCATAGTCGCCCCAAAAGTGCTTTAAATGAAGTATTTGCATCAATCACATGAAATTAAACTTTTGTATAAAGCTTTCTAAACTTGAGAGGGAGAATAAAGAATCTCATAGTTTTTTACCCTTTTCATTAAAACCATGCAACATCAATTTATCTTGTCCATGATTTTGAACATCAAGTGAAAATAATGTCAATGCTTGTAAGCTAATGAGGTTTATTAAATAATTTGGATCAATTAAAATTCTGATTAGCATAATACCATCACTTTCTACTATGATATATAGAGGGAGATTATGCTCTATCATCCCAAGCATAAGATCTTCTTCAGAGATTGTAATGACTGATTCATTTTGGGTTTGTAAAACTTCAGTTAAATATCTTTTAGTAAAATATGCTTCAGATTTCTCTGGATCTCTAACTGCTTAAATCAAAGTTTCTCAAAGATCCTTCAATATCAGTAAAGCTTCATACACACTGAGCTGTGTAGGAATTTTTCTTAAATGAGACAAGATATTATAATATACTCCCTTGCTTTATGTAAATTTATTCATAGGATCATTAGGAATGATATCTTCATTAATCACTATGTATGTACCCTTTTTTTATTTGATAGTCCTTTCTTCGATGATGATGGTGACCTTCTTCCACACCTCAATTGTACTTGGACTACTTCATTTAGTTTAAAATCATCAGGCATATTAATTCCTTCAGAATCCTCTATCATTAATTAAGTAGATTGTTCAGAGTGTTCTGAATCACTATCTATATTTATGTGCTTCATCTGAGATGTCTCTGTATGTTCTGATTTGCTTTCATCAGGAAAATTTGCTTTCATCTGGAAAACATAAATCTCCCTCTGAACTAGCAACTATTTGTAGCACCATCATATATGCCTTAGTCCTCACTTTTTTAGAATTTCTTATTTTTGTAAAATCAAATTATTCATCAAGCATTTGAAAAGGAGTTTGCTGAAAATATTTGAAGTTACTGAAATAACCCGACAAGTTTCAACTGGCATGGATTCTTCATCATCACTTTCATTATTTACTTTGATCTCATTTATTTGAAGTTAAGACATGAAATTAACTAAGGTAATAGGATACCTTGCTGAATGATAATACTCTTCTAGGTTATTGATAACTTTTTGAATAATAATTTTCTTCTTTCTTGGCTTTCTTTGTCAGAATGACTTATTCGATTTTCTTAGTAGTGCTTAGCTAGAACATGATGAATTAGCTTGATCAAAATGTCTCCCAAGTGATGATTTATAAATAGATATACTTGAGTTTGGCTTCATTTTTAATTCAAGTACTGGCTCAATCGGAGACTTCCATTTTACACTAGGAACTCCTTCAAATTGCTTTAACATCTTTATTATCTTCTTTGTAATAGAAATATCCTATCTTTCTTCTTACACCACTGCTTCTTTTGCTTCTTTGACTAATGATATAGTGGACGAATTAATCATTATTACTGACTTCTTCTTTGGTTGCACAAAAACACTATTTGATAGTGTGAATTCTCCCCTTTTATATTTTTTAAACCAATCTTTGAAGACATAACAATCTTCAATAGGATGGCTTGTCACTTGGTGATACAGACAGTAATTAGGATCATCAATTTTATCTACCTCTTCATGTCTTTTGAATTTTGGCAATTCTAGACCTGCTTTGAGTGCCTGGCAAAATAACTTAGCCACACTATCTCTTCTAAAAGAATATTTTTTTGTCATTTTTTCTTTAAGAGATGGAAATGCTCAATCACCTTCTCCTGTTGCTGGTTTAGGACGTTCTCCTCTAGTAGGAAAGTTTTTTAGTTTATTATTATTTCCCCTAAGTATTAACATTTACTAAGGATTAAAATTAACCCTTTCTTTATCTTTATCTTCTTTATTGATTGATTGTTTTCCTTTATCAATATTATAGGAGGCACGAGCTTCACCTCTTCTTGCATCTAGAACCTTATTTCTTTTGGATATATCCATATAATGTTTAGATCTTAAAGGATTTAACTTTTCAAATTTTGCTACCTGATCTAATAACTCTTGAAATATGGTAATTGAAGACATGCGAAGGTATGGTACCATCTTATCATCGATGTTACCCATTAATAATTAAATTGCATATTCTTCTTCTAATTATTGTTCATATTTTATACTCATATTTTTCCAACGAGTGATATACTTTATTACTGAATCATCTCTTTTTCACTTTCTAAAACAAGATCTGCCATAGTAGTCTATTCCATAGAACTAGTAAATCTCTTCATAAATATTGCCTCTAATTTTGCAAAAGTTTTAACATAATCATTAGGCAGTTCTGTATACCATTCAAAAGTAATTGAACTTAAACTACTAATAAAATGGTGGAAGAGAAAAGAATCTACACCTCTAGTGTTCCCACAAGTTGCTTTAAATTATGCTAGGTGTTATTTTGGATTTTCATTACATAAATAACTTAAGTACCCATTGTTTCTTCTTCATCATCATCTTCTCTTACATGAATTTTTGAATGTCACATCTAATGAACTTCTAGTTCCACATGGGACATTAACAAACTCTCAATAAGAGGATCCGAATGGAGCACCTTCTCCTCCTCAGAAGTTGTGCTTGGACTATGATGGGATCCCTTGGAAGACTCTCCAAAGTGTCAATCATTACGAATATTATCATAAACAATCTTCTTCTTTGGAATCCATTCTTGTTGAATTTTTCTATTAGCAGATATCTGGGAATATACTCTAGATGTTATGACTTTGGACTTTTCATCATGAGAATTTGGCCTCCATATTTATTTTTTCTTTTGACAGGGACCTTTCTATGGTGGATTCACAGATATGATTTCTAAGTGTCACACTATGATACTCAACTTGCAAAACCTATTTTGATTTGTCTTAGGCTACTATCACAGAAAAAAACTTTTTGGGCATATTTTTGTTGGCTTTTATCACAACATGTCACTCATACTTTTTATTCATTAAACCTTTCTTTTTCACAATTTTTAGGACCTTATGCACCCTTGCTGACAAAGTTTCTAGCTATTTATCTCGATGGATAAGAGTTTGATGTTGTTGATCCCAAAATAATTATTTAACATCACCAGTGGAATTATCCCTCTTTACCCATTTTAAGTTTTCAAACTTGTTATATGTAGGAATATTCACTTATGACTTTAGATTTGAAGGTATAATTGGCTGTTCTGGCAATAAATTTTATGCTTGTAACACCATATTTCTTTTTCTTATTTGCCTCCGAGATAGTTTAGCTCCTGATAAGGAAGCTTCACCATTATATCTTTTAGGTATGAATAGCCCAGTTGGCCAAGTAGCAGTTGACATAGGTATAAGAGAAACATTTTCTCCCATAATAGTCCTCTTCATTATTGAGGCTTCAGGATGAGATGGCCTTTCAAAGACGAAGGTCCTCTTCCTAGGTTTAGTAGAAATAACCCTAGTAGGTTGCATTTGTGACACAAGCAGATTTACACGTCATATTGGTGCTTGAGCAGAGGTAGGCCTTCTAGTATGACTGTGAACAGACATTCCTTGAACATGTACAACAACATCAATAATAGAAGCATAAGGGATTTCCAAACCACCAAAGTGGATGGTAGCTTCAATTTTTCCAGTGTTGATTATAGCATTAGCTTGGCGGATGTTTGCCCTACGCTCTAGCTTCATAGTAAAAGGAGTGTTTTGAAGATCCATTCTGCATAAATGAAAGATGGGGATCATTAATAATTTTTTTCATATATTACCCTACACTTTCAAAATACAAAGACTCAACAAAATAAAATAACATAAATAGATAAGCATGTTCTATATATCAATTATAATAATTTAGAACCTTGCTTTGAGAATTATAGGGAATTTATTGCATTTTCTAATTTATCAATTATAGATTTTAATTAATGATATTTGATTTGTTACTATATCTTGGTGTGTCAATTTTGGGTCACGGGTCGGGTTCAGGTCGAACCCAAAATTGACCCGACACTATTTGGGTCAACTCGAACCCGACCTATTTTTGCAAACGGGTCAGTTTTTAGGACCCAAACCCGACTCGCTTTGGGTTCGGATCAACCCAACCCAACACAAATTTACGGGATACGAAGGGTCACGGGTTTTGACTTCATTACTTGGACAATGTTCCCTTCAAGTCAGATCGTAAGTTGCAACATTTTGATCAGAAGCAACTATGGGAGTTCATTCATTGCCGAAGCAACGGCGGGATTTCGCTCGCTGCGGAAGCAACGACGGAGTTTGACTTCACTCCTTGGATGACATTCCCTTCTTGTCAGATTGTAAGTTACAACATTTTGATCGGAAGCAACATTAGGAGTTCGCTAGTTGTGGAAGCAACGATGGGAGTTCGCTCGCTGAGGAAGCAATAATGGGAGTTTGCACACTACAAAAGCAATGATGGGAGTTCAACTTTACTCCTTGGACGATGCTCCTTTCCAGTCAAATCATAAGTTACAACATTTTGATCGAAAGCAACGATGTAAGTTCACTCGCTGTGAAGAACTTTCTTTGTTTTGTTTGCTTCTTCGGCCAAATCCAGCAAATACACCGATCTGGGTCATTCTTAGGTTTTTGGGTCAACCTGAACCCGACCTAAAATTTGAAACGGGTCAAAATTTGGACTCGAACCCGACCCATTTCGGGTTCGTGTTGACCCAAACCTGAAATTTTCGTGTCGGGTTCGAGTTAGATTTTTGTGTCATGTCCAATATTTACACCCCTAACTATATCTCATATGTGACTAATCAAAGATGGAAAGAGAAACCTATCCCCAATAGAGTCCCTAAAAATCTTTGGACTCTGAAAAATTTCCCCCTGCCTCCCTGCTTTTAGGAGATTTTTAACCGTATTCTAGGTCAAATTTCAAAAGGTAGATTGAGTTTGAACTAAAGAACTACCCAAAGAATTCGTATGCATTTGGTGAAGACTTTATAATATGATTCTAGGTTTCCCATAGGCGCAATAACATATGGTTAATTACCACTCCCAATAATGAGAGAGGACTTTTGATTAAGGCTAATCATTAAATAGGAATTCAAAACCAAAATCTTTCTATTAAGTATAAGTCCCCCATTGGCATCCTTTTAGCTTGAGGTTAGGTACTTCCTTTCTTTAGAATTCAAATCAAATCTATCTTTTAGGTATAAGTCCCCTGTTGACATCTTTTAGACCGAAGGTTTGGTGCTTCCTTTTCTTAAAATTTAAATCAAATCTTCCTATTAGGTATAAGTCCCCCATTGGCATCCTTTAGACCTAAGGTTAGGTGCTGCCTTTCCTTAAAATTCAAATCAAATCTGTCTTTTAGGTATAAGTCCCCTGTTGGCATCCTTTAGACCTAAGGTAAGGTGCTAACTTTCTTTATAATCCAAAGCAAACATGTCTCTTAGGTATAAGTCCCCCGTCAGCATCCTTTAGACCTGAGGCTAGGTGTTGCCTTTCCTTGGAATCAAATCCCAAACTTAAACTATCCAAATCATTCAAAACCAATATATGCAATATAACTACATTCTATTACACATATTAGGGGTCCATTTGTTGACCTCATTTTTGTCATGAGGTTAACCAAGCTTGAATTCAAATCAAATCTAAGTTCCTTCAAGTGGTGGCCACCTAGTGTCCACCATTTGATCTCCTCTATCCAATCATCAATAATCACCTAAATGATTATCATTGATGTGGATGAATTAAACTCAATCAATCAAATCCAAAATTTTAAACCAAAATTCAAGGTCAAAGGTCCTATGACCCTTTTTGGGTCATTTTTCAATCACCTCAAAATCAAATCAAATGACTCCCAATTCATGATCCATTCATTTCAGATTGATTAGGCATGTCCTTAGGATCAACCCTCCAAATTTAATGTCATTTTAAGACCTCTAACCCCAAAAACACAATTGAAATCCAAAGGCTATAAAATCTCAAATATTTATAGCCTATGCCACTAGACCTTGCATCTTGTGGAATTTGACCTTGGGGCCTTCCCCAAAACCTTTGAATATATCCATAATCATTTCTATGACATATAAAACCCAAAACTATATCTTTGGTGTGCCAAGGGCCTATTTAACCAAAATACCCTTAAAGGGAAATTTGATGTTTTGTCTAAACTTCTACATGGATAATTCATATCAGGCCACGAAACCTCTTTTAGTGCATTCTAAATATTATTAGGAGAGCATTGGACTCAAATCCAAGCCTTGGTTATGCATGGTTAACTAAGTCAACTCATGTTGACCAAATGACCCTTTAAGGGTTCAAATGGGTATTTCAAGCCCAATGGCCATTTCATGGCATGTGACCACCTCTATTGGTCTCAAATCATTCATTTATGCTTGTTAGATCCCAATCCAACTTTGGTTTGACCTGATTGACCAAGTCAATCATGGTTGACCAAATTAATCTTAAATCACTATCCTTGGGTTTAGTGTACTGCCTAACTTAGTACATTGAACCCCTGACCTTAGTCATGCTCAAATTACCTCACTAGGAACCCATACATCAAGTCATACATCATTGGCTACTTGGGCCAATGGCTGACCCAATTTAACCTAATTGAGCTAGCCCAAGCTAGCTCAACTAGTCACTGACTTTAATCAGTTCCATTTGACCTCCAAATTAACTTGGATCTTTATCAAACTCCTATGGTCAACTCCCCTAGTGAATTAAGCTTGATTGGTCACTTTGGTCGAATCATCAGCTGACTTGGTCAACTAAGTCAAAATTTGGTCAAATCTGGCCATTTGGGACAACATCTTTCTTGCATTCAAATCAGACTCTTCAAACCCTCAAATCCACTTCAATGCATGATATAAAAAATTCCCAAATCATTGGTGAGTCAAATTCTAGTTAATTTGACCAAGCCAACTCACCAAAACTTGGTCAAACCTCACTACATCCATATGCCTTTGATCAAAGCCCAATGCCATGGCTCCAAACACTTGTCCACTCACCCAAACAACTAAATGTACTTCCTTGGATGCCACCTTAGCCCCATTGACTAGTTTGACTAGTCAAATTGTCAAATAAGCTTACAAATGAGTTGAAGTGGTTAAGCCACCTAGGTAAAACTTTCTCTCCACCAAATGTTGCTCCAAACTACTATAAATCATTCCAAATCCCTCATAAGAAACCCTAATGTAGCCCCTAAACCAAGCCAAGGTCTTGGTTTAGCCAAATGCTGAAAAGGTGTGGTCCCCTCCTTTACATGAGCCAAGTTAGGTCTTACTCAAGCTCCTGCCCTCTCCCTGGTTCCCATGCAGCTTATGAAATGTGGCAAACATTGAAGGGTTCACTCAAAGCAATCTCAACACTCCATTCCAAAATCAAGTGCTTAAGGGGGTGAAAACCAAAACCAGGAGCTTATTCTATTCTCCACACTCTCTCAATTGCCTCTAATAATCTAAGTTCTTTCCCTTGCCTCTCTTGGAGCTTCTCCAACCATTCCAAGCATTTCCCCACCATCCCATTGAAAGTTTGATCGGGATGTTAGGCCCTCATGAACTAGTCCCGAGGCTAACCAAGAGGGGGGTGAATTGGTAGTTTCAAAAATTCTTTAGCAATAGGAAATATCTTTTGATAATTTACAGCAAAACGAGTAAACACAGTAATGAAAAGATCAATCACAGATTTTACCCAAGCAAATAATAACAGAAAAAATAAAGTGCAGAAAATAATCAGAAAGAACACACCAGATTTTATAGTGGTTCGATCAACTTGACCTACATCCACTCCCCTGAGCCTCCCCTCCCCTCCGGGTATTACACTAACACTAAGTGACTCTCCTTCTGCTCCTACAACAAGGCGGAGAAGCCTGTACAAAAACTCCTGTCCACCAACCCGGTGAGGCAGAGAACCTGAACTCCTTTCGCTTCTTCCTGAAGCAGGCAGAGAACCCAAATCTTCTTGCAAACGATCCACCCATAGAGACACCGATAAGACAGGAGACGATGAATGGAGAAGATGACTCAGATCCTTACTTGGACCAACCTTTGTGAATCCCTCATAAACTCTCCTTCATAAGATCCTCTCTCTCTCTCTCAAGCTCTCTCTCTCAAGGTTTTCTCTGGTCCCTAATGAAGTGATGCCTTATATCAATATGTTTGGTTCTAGAATGTTAAATTGAATTCTTAGAAATGTAGATGGCACTGATGTTATCACATAGAACTAAAATTGTGCCAACAGGTAACCCTAAATCTAAAACTTATTACTTTAACCAAAAGACTTGGGCCACACAACTCCCTAAGGTAATGTACTCAGCTTCAGCTGTGGAAAGTACAACTGAGTTCTATTTTCTACTAGACCAGGAGACTAAAGATTGTCCTATGAACTGGAAAGTTCTAGAAGGGCTCTTTCTATCCACCATACACCCTACAAAGTTAGAATCAAAATATCCAATAATCTCAAAAAAAGTGTTGTGCCTAGGGTACTAGATTCTTAGGTTTGGGGTCCCTAAAAGATATCTAAAAATTTTCTTAACAGCAGTCAGGTGAGACTCTTTAGGATCAGCTTGAAACCTAGCACAAAGACAGACACTAACATAATATCAGGTCGGCTAGCAATCAGGTAAAGCAGTGATCCAATTATTCCCCTAAACTTCTTCTGATCAATAGATTTTCCATTTGAATCCTTATCTAACTGAACAGTGGAACTCATGGGAGTGTTGATTGGCTTGACTTTGTCCATTTCATATTTCTTCAAAATATCCTTAGTGTATTTAAATTGATTGAGAAAGGTTCCATCATCCATTTGCCTTATGCTAAATCCCAAAAAGTAAGACAGTTCTCCCATCATACTCATCTCAAACTCCTTACTCATTATCTTAAAAAAATCATCACATAAATTTTTATCAGAAGATCTAAAGAGTATATCATCAATATAGATCTGGACAATAAGTAAATCATCCCCTACTCTCCTCAAAAAAAGGGTGGTGTCTACGCTCCCCTTAATAAACTCTCTTTCTAATAGGAATGTGCTAAGCCTCACATATCAAGCTCTGGGTGCCTGTTTTAATCCATATACGGCCTTTTTTAATTTATAAATATGATTTGGATATTGGGAACTCTCAAAACCTGAGGGTTGTTCTGCAAAAACATCCTCCTTTATTACCCCATTTAAAAAGGCACTCTTGACATCCATTTGAAATAACTTAAATCCTTTATAATAGGCAAAGGATAGTAGCACTCTAATGGCTTCCAATCTAGCTATAGGGGCAAAGGTCTCCTCAAAATTAATCCCTTCAATTTGATTGTACCCCTTAGCCACTAATCTTGCCTTATTCCTAACCACCATACCAGAATTATTCATCTTATTCTTAAAGACCCACTTAGTTCCCACTACACTTTGATTCCTAGGTCTTTCTACTAACTCCAAATATCGTTCCTTACAAATTGATTCAATTCCTCTTGCATAGCTAAGATCCAAAACTTATCCGAAGGAGCTTGATTGATGTTAGTGGGTTCAATCATTGAGATAAAGGCAGAATGGTTTACTTCCTTCCTAAGTCCATGCCTAGTTCTAACACCTTCAGAAGGGTCTCCTAAGATCAGTTCTTTAGGATGACTCGAAGAATATCTCCAATCTCTAAGCAATGAAATATCAGCTTCTATCCTTTCCTCCAGATTTATAGATTCTACTCCTTGGGTGACTTCTATAATCTCTTCATCTTCTACTTCAGATCTAGACTCCCTAGGATCAGATTCATCAAACACTATATAAGTTATCTCCTCCACCACCAAAGTCCTTTTATTAAACACCCTAAAGGATTTCCCCACATTTGAATATCCTAAGAACACTCCTTCATCAGATTTTAGTCAAATTTTCCTAAGGATGATTTCCCATTATTGTGAATGAAAACCTTACAGCCAAAGACATGGAGATGGGAAAGGTTTGGAGTTTTACCCTTAATGATCTCATAAAGTGTCTTATTCAGATTTGATCTAACATTCACCCTATTCAACACATAACAGGCAGTGTTCATCGCTTTAGCCCAAAAGTATTTAGGAAGTGAATACTCAGCAAGCATGGCTCTAGCAGCTTCCACTAATATCTTGTTCTTCCTTTCAGCTACCTCGTTCTGCTGAGGGGTCCTAGGAGCTAAAAAGTTATGACTAATCTCTTGCTCCTCATAAAAAGTCTCAAATCTCACATTTTCAAACTCCCCACTATAATAACTATGGATGGTCAAGATCTCAGAACCTAACTTCTTCTGAATCCAAGTGGAGAAAGATTTAAATTCATCAAATGACTCAGACTTATGTGACAGAAACCTAATCTAAGTGAACCTCAAGTAGTCATCAATAATCACAAATCCATAGACTTTTTCCCCTAAGTTGGCAGTGCTAATGGGTCCAAATAAATCTATGTGAAGGACTTCTAAAGGTCTAGAGGTGGTGATGTCCTTAATGGAGTGGAAAGATGATTGGACTTGCTTTCCTAGTTGACAGGCATCACACAGGTGGTCCTTAGTGAACTTAAGCTCGGGGACACATCTAACTATGTCTTTTTGGGTGACTCTTCTAAGGGTTTTCATACTGGCATGACATAATCTCCTATGCCACAACCATGACTCACCAGCAGCAGTTTTTAAGCAAATTGAAACATCAGCTATAAAGCAACTTACATCCAGCATATAGACATTGTTGATCCTTTTACCCTACAAAACAATTTTGTCATTTAAGCTTATAATGCAGCAAGTGGGCAGGAACTTTATGTTGTATACTTTGTCACAGAGTTGACTGATGCTGAGCAAGTTGTGTTTCAGTCCATCTATAAGCAAAATATTATCAATAATAAAATTTTGTGAATCAATAATTATACCTGCTCCTACCACCTTCCTGGTGGTATTGTCCCTAAGTGTAACATTGCCTCAAGCTCTGGTCTCCAGTGAAATGAACTGATTTGGATCTCCCGTTATATGCCTTGAACATTCACTGTCCAGGTACCACATGCTCTCACGAGGCCTTTTGTGAGAGCACATCTTCAAAATCATCAAACGTTAAATTTAGGAACCCAAACAGGTTTGGGTTCCTTCTTATGAAAAGAAGAATGTAATGCATGTATGTTGTGCTGTGAAACATGCAATTTAGGTCTCCACACCCAATGTGTACTACGGTGAACAGTGTAGGTGTGAGAAATGTGTCCTAATATGCCACAAGAAAAATATCTAACACCAGGAAAAGGGTTAACTAATATACGTGGGTGATAGTGCCTCCTTCTAGGTTTGAATGAAACATGCCTTGATGATTTTGAAACAGACTCTTCTAAAGGTGGAGGTGTATAAAATTGTGCGAAAGTAGGAGTTATTTTATTTTTCTCAAAAGAACAAATTTTTACACTTAGAAATTCATTTTCTTTCTTTAGACTTACAATTTCAAATTTCAAATGGTGCTCACTACTATCTAAATCAGATGCATGTGTTTCTAATTCACTAAATGCAATTTCTAATTTAACATGTGATGCTTTTAATGAATCATGCTCAATAATCAAATCTGAATGCTTTTTATTTAACTCATCAAACTCATGAAGTAATGACATATAATTATTATTAAGTGTAGAATAATCTTTAGTCAAAACATCATGCACTTTTTGTAAATTCAAGAAATCCAATTTCAGGCTGGTATGGGTTTTCTTAAGTTTCCTATATGAAGAATGAATTTTCTCAGACACATTAAACAATTGATCATAGGTTAGCTCTGAAAGTCAGAGATTCGCCAAGAGGGGGGGGGGGGTGAATTGGTATTTTAAAAATTTAAACCTAAGCAAGAGTTCTAATTTTTTTATTTTTAAAATAACAATTTAATAAGTAGAATGTGGAAGCTAGTACATCGTTCACAACAACGATATTGGTGACACAATTACAAATTTCACAATATAAGATCTAAATTAAACTTTTCACCAAATAATTAAAAGCAGTAAATAAAATACGTGAAAAGTAAAGTGCGATAAAAATGGAAAAAGCACACTAGAGATTTTTATAGTGGTTCGATCACTTGACCTACGTCCACTCCCCGGAGTCCTCCACTTCGGGATTTGCACTACTAAAAGTTAACTCTCCTTTTGCTCCTACAGCAAGGCGGAGAAGCCTTTATAAGACTCACTTTCACCTTCCCCGGTGTGGCGAAATACCAAACGCTATGTCACCCTCCTGGTGACGGCAGCAGACCTTCTCCTTTTTCTCCCTCCTGGAGACGGCAGAGTACCTTGATGATGTTTATCTTGAAGCCTCTCTTCCCTAGAGAACTTTCCCAAGACTCCCCAAATCCACAAGAGGAGCAAAGCATGCAGCTAGCTTGGAGCCACCGTGTGATCCCCTCACACTCCTTCTCCCTCATGCTCAAGCTTACCTTCACCTTCCTCTCACAAGCCCTAGATCTCTCCGAAGAAAACTTCTCCCTCAAGAGTCCCTTCCTCTCTCAATGCCTTTCACAGCAAGAAGATAGACCAACAACACTCAATTGAAAAATAAAAGTTATTTTTAAATCAGGCTCCAAAAAATCCTAAAAATTTCAACTTTTTCATCTCTGTTCGTACAGTACAATATATAATCATACAGTATGATCAGTTCAAATACAGCTTTGTCCAGTACGAGCACAGACGAACAGTTCTCAAATTCTATACAATCATACTGTACGATATGTATATCGTACAGAACGATCATATTATTTTCAACTGTTCGTATAGGACGATCTGTGGGATGATCCCTGAGACGAGCAAATTCATCTCTGACTATCGTCCAACACTGCACTATTCATACAGTATGATTAGTTCATTTCAGGCTATCTTCCAGTACGATATGAATATCATCTAGGATGAATAGAACAAAAAACTTTGGTTTCGTCTGGTACGATCAAAGGGACGAATGAAATCATTTTTGACTATCGTACGGTACGATATATTATCATACAGTATGTTCTACTTTAATTAAGAAACCAAAGTTTATTTCCTGATTACAGGAGATAATTTTTGTAAGTATTCAATTAATCGTACCATACGATCTACAGTACGAATAGTTCAAAAAATCAAAATTATAAACTTACCAAACTTATTCTAGTGGCTAGGGTTTTTAAATTGAACCTCATCGTACAATACGATTACCATCGTACAATACGATTAGGTTACAAAACTAATCTTCTGGAAAATAGTCGTTAGCCTGAGTATTAATGATTAATCGTACTGTACGATTAAAAATCATACAGTACGATAATTTTTAAAAAAATTTTAAACATGAAATAAATCTCCCCCTGTGTGTGTGCATGGTTGCTCCTTTCACATACATGCTTTTGTGGCAGACTCAAGAAAATAAAAAAATAAAGAAATTAAAAATTACAAGATTTTTAAAATCCTATTCTACCCAGTTTGAGTCTCCAACAACCTTGAGCAGTGTGTATCTGACCTGAAATGTTAGTGCTCATATACAAGGATAAACATTTATAATCTTAAGGAAGTTCATATAGATTCAGTAAGTATTAGTTGTCACCATCAAAATTAAGTGCTCGGGATCCTGGATTTCAACAAGCTCACATACCTCTTCTTGGTCAGACTGACCAGGATGATCATCCGCCATCAAACACAAGTTAGTAGTCTCCTCTTCAGCTTTAGTCTCAGAGGAGTCAGATGCAGAATCTACCCAGAATGCCATGTCCTAAAGAAAGATAGGGAGATGATCTGGAGGTAGAGGATAATGAATTTGATACTTAGCATCTAAGATGCAGCCTACGATATGTCCTAAAGCAAGGTTTAGTTTTCTACGGGCACTTGGATATCGGAACGCAGATAGGGTATGGATATAATCAAAAATCATTTGGACTTCATTGAATTTGGTTCCAGACATTATTAGGTAAGTGACCACAGACAGCAGTGGAGTAATGTGGATGCGGTCTCCAGCTTTGGGTATTATGAATGTGCGAAGAACATGCTGGATAACGCGTGCATTTTGATTTAGGGTTTGGACAAGGGATAGGTGTTGATTGGATGAGACATTTCTAAGGGTCATGTTAACTGAGGTCCAATCGTAATTATTTGTGAGCATAGATTGGGGATGAGGGCCTTCAATAGATAGGCCAATGTGCTCAGTTATGTTGTTGACAGTGATAACGACATACTGTTTGCAGACATATGAAGTAAAGGTGGTGTTCTCCAGGTCGACTTTCAAATTTACAAGAAATTCAAAAAGTAGTTCGGAGTGGAAGGGAAATGCTAGAGTCAACAGAAATTAAAGAGTGGTGGAGGCGAAAAGGTTCATCACCTCGAAGTTCAAAGCGGCTTGATTCAACATTCAAGATGGAGTGATTTTGGCTTCCTTTAATTTATTGTATGCTTTCTCGTCGACAGCGGAGAGAAAGCCTGCCGACGAGAAAGCAGTCGTCGAACCTCCGAGAGGAGAAAGAGCTCCCCACGATCATTCGGCCGTGCTTACTTGCACCAGACATTGTTGAGGAAGTCGATGGAGAATGTGAGGAACTGGAAGAGGAATGAGTGATCTTAACCAAAGAAGGCCTCCAATTTATAGAATTTTGGAAATATCGTACTGTACGATTGAGGATCGTACAGTACGATATGTGCAATTATTTCGTCTGGATGACTGTTCAGAAAAGGAGAGTCAAATCATACAGTACGATCAAAATCGTACTGGATGAATATGAGTGAGAGGCGTTCGTCTCGAGAAGTCATCTGAACGACCTTTGACAAAAGTGATCGTACAGTACGAACAGGTGTTCGTACAGTACGAAGGGTAATAATTTTTGTACCGGTCGAGTTTAAATTCATCCCAATAGATATTGACACGTGGATCGTACCGTATAATATGGTGTTCGTACAATACGACGACCAATAATATGTATCGCACAGTACGAGGGGTGAGTCGTACAGTACGATATGTGCAAGACAGGAGAGATCTGGACCATGGATGGAGTGGACGGCTGAGATTTTAGTATTTTTGGGATAATCGTACAGTACGATATTGGATCGTACAGTACGTTGTTCAGAGAAATTTAAGTTTTAGGCATCAGCAAGGTGAAGTGAGAGGATCAGGAAAGTCCCTTGATTTTTTTTTAATTTTTAATTAAACAAAATAAACACACAAACACACAAAAAATTTTGTTTTTGTTTTTTTTTTTGTTTTTTTTTTAAATTAAATTTTTGTTTTAAGCTTGAATATCTATTACACCTAATTTTATTCTCAGGGTACTAAAGGTGTCATAAGCTAACGGTTTTGTAAAAATGTCAGTCAATTGATCTCCAGTCGTAATGTGGTGCAGTTCAATATCTCATTTGGCTACATGATCTCTTATGAAGTGATGTCTAATGTCTATATGTTTTATTCGAGAGTGCTGAATTGGATTTTTAGATATGCAAATTGCACTAGTATTGTCACACATTATTGGGATGGTTCCTACAGGTAGTCCAAGATCTAAAAATTATTATTTTAACCAAAGGACTTGTGCAACACAGCTTCATACCACTATGTATTCTGCTTCAGCTGTTGAAAGGGCTACCGAATTTTATTTTCTACTGGACCAAGACACTAACGATTGTCTAATGAATTGACAGGTACCAGAGGTGCTTTTTCTATCTACCCTACATCCTACAAAATCTGAATCTGAGTACCCTAAGATTTCAAACGTAGTGTTGTGTCTAGGATACCAAATTCCTAAGTTTGGGGTGCTTAGTAGATATCTAAGAATTCTTTTGACAGCAACCATGTGAGATTCTTTTAAATCCGCTTGAAATCGAGCACAAAGACAAACACTAAATATTATATCCGGTTTGCTGGCAGTTAAGTAGAGAAGTGATCCAAATATTCCCCTATACTTCTTCTGATCTACTGACTTCCCATTTGAATCTTTATCTAATTGAATGTTGGAGCTCATGAGTATTCATGGCCTTAGCATTTTCCATTTTATACTTTTTAAGAATATCTTTGATGTACTTAGTTTGACTAAGGAACGTTCCACCTTCCATCTATCTTACACTAAATCTAAGGAAGTAATTAAGTTCTCCCATCATACTCATTTCAAACTCATCACTCATTATTTTTGAAAATTCATCACATAAGATTTTCTCTGAAGATCCGAACAAGATGTCATCTACATAGATCTGAACAATGAGTATCTCATCTCCTACCTTTTTCAAGAATAAGATGTGTCCACACTACCCTTAACAAACCCTCTATCTAGTATGAATGTACTAAGTCTTTCATACCAGGCACTTGGTGCTTGCTTTAGTCCATATAGTGCCTTTTTCAACTAAAACACATGATTTGGAAATTGTAAGTTTTCAAATCCTAGGGGTTGTTCAACATAGACATCCTCTTTGATTACCCCATTTAGGAAAGCACTCTTTACATCCATTTGATATAATTTGAAACCCTTGAAGCAAGCAAAAGCTAAGAGTACTCTAATGGCTTCTAGTCTGGCCACGGGTGCAAAGGTTTCTTCAAAATCTATTCCCTCAATTAGGTTGTAACCTTTTGCTACTAATCTAGCCTTATTTCTCACTACTATTCCAGAGTCATTCATCTTATTTTTAAAGACCCACTTGGTTCCAACCACGCTTTGTTCTTTAGTTCTTTTGACTAATTCCCATACATCATTCCTAACGAATTGGTTCAACTCTTCTTGCATTGCTAGGATCCAGAATTCATCTCCTAAGGCTTGATCTATATTTGTGGGTTCAATCATAGATATAAATGCAGAATGACTGACCTCTTTCCTAAGTCCATGCTTAGTTTTTACACCTTCTGATGGGTCTCCTAAGATCAGTTGTTTAGGATGACTAGAAGAATATTTTCAATCTCTAGGCAGTTGTTCCTGAGGTTCCACCCTAGTCTCTATGGCAATGGTTTCTACTCCCCAAATAATCTCAACTTCTTCTTCTCCATGATTAGATTCAGAGGTCTTATTGGATTCATCAAATACCATATGGGTAGACTCTTCTACTACAAGGGTCCTCTTATTAAAGATTCTATAGGCTTTACCTACAAATGAGTAGCCTAAGAAAACCCCTTTATCAGATTTAGGATCAAACTTTTCTAATGGTGACTTACCATTGATTAAAATGAAACATTTGCATCCAAAGACATGTAGGTGGGAAAGATTGGGTGTCCTACCCTTAAGCAATTCATAGGGTGTCTTATTAAGTTTGGATCTTATATTTACCCTATTTAGAACATAGCAAGCAGTATTCACTGCTTCTGCCCAAAAATATCTAGGAAGAGTGTATTCAGCTAACATTACCCTAGCAGCTTCAACTAAAGTTTTATTCTTTCTTTCTGGTATTTCATTTTGTTGAGGAGTCCTAGGGGCAGAGAAATTATGTTCTATTCCAATCTCTTTACAAAATGATTCAAACTTATCATTCTCAAATTCTCCATCATCATCACTATGAACTTTCTTGATTTCACATCCTAATTTTCTTTGAATCCAAGTGGAGAAAGTTCTAAACTCTTCAAATGACTCACTCTTATGTGCTAGAAATTTTATCCAAGTAAACCTAGAGTAGTCATCCACTATTACAATTCCATAAGATTTTCCTCCTAGGCTAGTGGTACTAACAGGTCCAAATAGGTCCATGTGTAGAATTTCTAGTGGCCTAGTGGTGTTGATATCCTTAATTGAATGAAATAATGATTTCACTTGTTTTCTTAGTTGGCAGGCATCACATAGATGGTCCTTGGTAAAGTCTAACTTAGGTACGCCTCTAACTAAGTCTTTCTGAGTGATGTTCCTAAGTGTTTTCATACTAGCATGGCATAGTCTCCTATGCCATAGCCAAGAGTCATCAGTTATTATTTTCACACACAGAGAGTTTGAGTTTTCAATGCAGTTTAAATCTAACATATAGAAATTGTTTATGCATTTTCCTTCTAACATAAGTGTACCATTTAAGCTAATTATGTATTTGTTAGAAAGAAACTTAATGTCAAAGCCCTTGTCACATAGTTGACTAATACTCAAAAGGTTATTCTTTAAGCCATTAACTAACAGTACATTTTTAATTACCAAATTTTTAGAGTTTCTAATGATACTTGAGCCCACCACTTTTCTAGTAGTGTTGTCTCCCAAAGTTACCTTGCCTCCTGACCTGGCCTCCAGTATCACGAACTGCTTCATATCTCCAGTCATGTGTCTTGAGCAGCCACTGTCCAGGTACCACATGCTCTCACTAGGTCTTTTGTGAGAGCATCCCTATAATTTCAATCACAGGTTAGTTCTGGGAACCCAAGTGAGTTTGGGTTCCACCTTGTGCTTGTATGGATGAAATGTATGCATGTTATGCTGTGATAAATGCAGCTTAGGTCTCCACACTAGATGTGTCCTATAGTGAATTGTGCACATGCGGGCTATGTGACCTAGCATGCCACAAGAATAACACCTAACACCAGGAAATGGGTTCACTAATCTACGGGGGTGGTAGTGCCTATTTCTGGGTTTGGATGATGCATGCTGTGCTAGTTTTGAATTAGATGGTTCACATGGTGGAGGCTGAAAAAACTCAGCAAATGTGAGAGGTGTTTTATTATTTTTAAATGCATGAAGTTTTTCATTTAAAAATTTATTCTCTTGGTTAAGGCTTGCATATTCAAATCTCAATGTATGCTCACTTCTATCTAGTTCCTCTACAAGTTCCTCTAGTTCTTTAAATGCATTCTTTAGTTTAACATGTGATGATTTTAAGGTATCATGTGCAGTGGTTAACTCAATATGCTTCTTATTTAATGCATCATATTCATCAAGCAGAGACATATGATCTTTATCCAAGTTAGAAAAATCCTTAACTAAACTATCATGCTCCTTTTGTAAAGTACTAAACTCAGTGTTAAGACTAACATGCTTTTTCTTTAACTTTTTATATGAATCATGGATTTTTTCAGAAATAATTAATAGCTCATCATAAGAAAGTTGACATACCTCATCTTGATCTGATTGATCAAGATTATCATTAGCCATAATACATAAATTTATTACCTCCTCCTCTGCTTTTTCTTCTGATGATTCTGAGGCAAAGTCGGCCCAAAACGCTTTTTGTGTCTTAGACTTGCCCTTTCTGAACTTTGGCTTTTCCTCACCCTTTTCTTTAGTTTGTTGAGTCTTAATGTTGGGGCAATTAGCTCGGAGATGACCGGGTTTCCTGCACTCAAAGCAAATTATGTCAGATGCAACCTCAGTATTCTTTGAGTTCTTACCTTTATTCCAATTGCTTTGATGACGGCGTTGCTTTCGTTTCAAAAAATTCTTGAACTGATGAGTCATTAAGGCTATGTCATCATCTTCCTCTGCTGCAGAGCTGTCACTTTCAGAATTGTTCACTTTTAAGGCCACCGTTCGCTCCTTCTTTTCACCTGCATCACTTTGTCGTTGACTCACTCCTTGCTCGTAGGCAACGAGTGACCCAAGCAAGTTGTCAATCGAATAAACATTTAAATTTTTTGACTCAGTTATTGTAGTAATGTTTGCATCATACGAACTAGGCAAATGTCATAATATTTTATTCACTTTTTCTGAGTTAGACAACTCTCTCCCTAAAGCATACAAGATGTCACTATTTGGGTGAATCTAGTGTACATTTTAGAGATAGTTTCACTAGGTTTCATGCGGAATAGTTCATAATCATGTAGAAGTATGTTCAGCCTAGATAGTTTGACCTCACTAGTTCCTTCGTATGTGATACACAGTTTGTCCCAAACTTCCTTACCAGTAGTACAGGTAGACACTCGCATATAATCTTCTGATTTTAATGCACAAAAGAAATAATTTAAGCATTTAGCGTTTAACTGTATAAATTCTCTATCCTCATTGCTCCATTCATTAAAAGCTAATTCAGTTTTAACTCTATTCAACATATGAAACGGTGCAGAATAATCTTCTTGAACCAACATCCACATGCGATAGTCTAGAGACTGTAAAAATATAGACATGCGTATTTTCTAAAAATCAAACGGTATATTATCAAATAAAGGTGGACGGGTTATAGAATAACCCTCCACAGTGTTACTGTTACCAAATTGAGCCATGGATCTTACGTTTCTGGGTTTTCTAAAACACTATTTTGAAACCCCGCTCTGATACCACTTGAAAGTCAGAGATTCGCCAAGAGGGGGGGTGAATTGGTATTTTAAAAATTTAAACCTAAACAGGAGTTCTAATTTTTTTATTTTTAAAATAACAATTTAATAAGTAGAATGCGGAAGCTAGTACTTCGTTTACAACAACGATATTGGTGACACAATTACAAATTTCACAATATAAGATCTAAATCAAACTTTTCACCAAATAATTAAAAGCAGTAAATAAAATGCGTGAAAAGTAAAGTGCGGTAAAAATGGAAAAAGCACACCAGATATTTTTATAGTGGTTCAGTCACTTGACCTACATCCACTCCCCGGAGTCCTTCACTCTGGGATTTCCACTACTAAAAGTTGACTCTCATTTTTCTCCAATAGCAAGGCGGAGAAGCCTTTACAAGACTCACTTTCACCTTTCCCGGTGTGGCAGAATACCAAACGCTATGTCACCCTCCTGGTGACGGCAGCGGACCTTCTCCTTTTTCTCCCTCCTGGAGACGGTAGAGTACCTTGACGATGTTGATCTTGAAGCCTCTCTTCCCTAGAGAACTTTCCCAAGACTCCCCAAAGCCACAACAGGATCAAAGCATGCAGCTAGCTTAGAGCCACCGTGTGATCCCCTCACACTTCTTCTCCCTCATGCTTAAGCTCACATTCATCTTCCTCTCACAAGCCCTGGATCTCTCTAAAGAAAATGTCTCCCTCAAGAGTCCCTTCCTCTCTCAATGCCTTTCACAGCAAGAAGACAGACCAATAACACTCAATTGAAAAATAAAAGTTATTTTTAAATCATGCTTCAGAAAATCCTAAAAATTTCAACTTTTTCATCTCTGTTCGTACATTACGATATATAATCGTACATTACGATCAGTTTAAATACAGCTTCGTCCAGTACGAGCACAGACGAACAGTTCTCAAATTCTATATATATCGTACTATACGATATGTATACCGTACAGGACGATCATATTGTTTTCAATTGTTCGTACATGATGATATGTGGGATGATCCCTAGGACGAGCAAATTCATCTCTAACTATCGTCCAGCACTTCACTATTCGTACAGTACGATTAGTTCATTTCAGGCTATCGTCCAGTACGATATGAATATCGTCCAGGATGAATAGAACTAAAAACCTTGGTTTCATCCGGTATGATCAAAGGGATGAATGAAATAGTCTCTGACTATCGTACGGTCCGATATATTATTCTATAGTACGATCTACTTTAATTAAAAACCCAAAGTTTATTTCCTGATTACGGGTGATAATTTTGGTAAGTATTCAATTAATCGTACCGTATGATCTATATCGTACAGTATGAATAGTTCAAAAAATCAAAATTATAAATTTACCAAACTTATTCTGGCTACTAGGGTTTTTCAATTGAACCTAATCGTACAGTACAATTACCATCGTACAGTACGATTAGGTTACAAAACTAATCATCTGGAAAATAGTCGTTATCCTGAGTATTAATGATTAATCGTACTGTTTTATAAAAATCGTACAGTACGATAATTTTTAAAAAAATTTTAAATATGGAAACAAATCTCTCCCTGTGTGTGTGCATGGTTGCTCCTTTCACATACATGCTTTTGTGGCAGACTCAAGAAAATAAAAAACTAAAGAAATTAAAAATTATAAGATTTTCAAAATCCTATTTTACCCAGTTTGAGTCTCCAACAACCTTGAGCAGTGTGTATCTGACCTGAAATATTAGTGCTCATATACAAGGATAAACATTTGTAATCTTAAGGAAGTCCATATAGATTCAGTAAGTATTAGTTGTCACCATCAAAATTAAGTGCTCGGATCCTGGATTTCAATAAACTCACATACCTCTTCTTAGTCAGACTGACCAGGATAATCATCCGCCATCAAACACAAGTTAGTAGTCTCCTCTTCAGCGTTAGTCTCAGAGGAGTCAGATGCAGAATCTACCCAGAACGCCTTTTGAATCTGCTTCTTATCCTTCATGAGCTTGGGTTTCTCCTCACCCTTCTCCTTGCTTGAGTGAGCCTTAAGTGTAGGATAATCAGCCTTTATGTGTCCATGCTTCCTGCATTCAAAACAAACAGTATCAGATGAATTTTTATAATTTCTACTGCTCTTACCTTTGTTCCACTTTTGAAAGTTCTTGTGTTTCTTCCTTAGAAAGCTTTTGAATTGCCTAGTGATTAAGGAAACATCATCGCTATCAGACCCGGAAGTACCAGTATCAGTATCGTTGGCCTTCAGCGCCATAGTTTTCACTTTCCTTTTCTCACCTGCATCAAGCTATCTTTGGTTCACTCCTTGCTCGTAAGCAATGAGTGATCCAAGTAAGTTATCAATAGAATAGGCATTCAAATCCTTAGATTCAATGATCACAATTATTTTTGCATCATAGGAAGAGGGCAAGCATCTGAAGATTTTATTGACTTTTTCATAGTTTGTTAGTTCTCTTCCTAAGGCATGTAGGGATGTTACAATCTGTAAAAACTTAGTATACATTTCAGATAAAGACTCGCTAGGTTTCATGTGAAAAAGTTCATAATCATGAAGCAATATATTTAACCTAGATTATTTGACTTTAGATGTACCTTCATAAGTGATGCACAATCTATCCCAAATTTCTTTACCAGTTGTACAAATAGAGACACGCATGTAATCCTCAGATTTTAAGGCATAAAAAAAATAGTTCAAATATTTGGCATTCAGTTGGGCTAAGTCTCGATCATCAAAAGTCCATTCATTGAAAGGTAGTTCAGTTTTAATATTATTAACCATTCTAAAAGGTGCTTCATAGCCATCCTTAACAAGCATCCACATGTGATAATCTATAGATAAAAGAAAAGTGGACATACGAGTTCTTCAAAAATTAAAAGGTATGTTATCAAATAAAGGTGGACGTGTGATTGAATAACCTTCAGCAGTATTTCTATTAGCAAAGTTAGCTATGGATCAAATTCAAAAGTTTTTCAAAACTAGATTTTATGAATCCCTCTTTAATACCATTTGAAAGTCTGATCAGGATGTTAAGCCCTTATGAACTAGTCCCGAGGCTAACTAAGAGGGGGGTGAATTGGTAGTTTTAAAAATTCTTTAGCAACAGGAAAGATCTTTTGATAATTTGCAGCAAAAATGAGTAAACACAGTAATGAAAAGATTAATCACAGATTTTACCCAAGCAGATAATAACAGAAAAAATAAAGTGCAAAAAATAATCAGAAATAACACACTAAATTTTATAGTGGTTCGGTCAACTTGACCTACGTCCACTCCCCGCAGCCTCCCCTCTGGGTATTGCACTAACACTAAGTGACTCTCCTTTTGCTCCCACAGCAAGGCGAAGAAGCTTGTACAAAAACACCTTTCCACCAACCCGGTGAGGCAAAAACTTGAACTCCTTTCACTTCTTCCTGAAGCAGGTAGAGAACCTGGACTCTTTTTGCATCCTCCTGAAGCAGGCAGAGAACCCAGATCTTCTTGCGAACGATCCGCCCACAGAGACACCGACATGACAGGAGACTATAAATGGAGAAGATGACTCAGATCCTTGCTTGGAGCAACCTTTGTGAATCCCTTACAAACTCCCCCTCACAAGATCCTCTCTCTCTCTCTCTCATGATTTTCTCTGGTAAGAAAAGTGGCAAAAGATTTTTCTTGTTGAAAGAAAAAGATCTTAAATAGGAGGGCACAAAATTTATCCTAATTCTCAACTGGTCATCAAAGATCGAATAGGACGATCTACCGATCGTCCTGGATGATTAGTTCAAAATCATATATATCAGCCTAGACGATCTAGTTCCTCTGGATGATTAGTATATATAACTTATTCATATCATCTCGTACGATTTTGCGATAGTTCGGGACGATTAGTGTAAATCAGGAATTTTGTCCAAAAGACATCTCTAGTCACCCAGGTGAACTTGTACTGGACGATCTCAAAATGACTTGATCATCCAGGATGATATGGGTATCGTCCCGTATGATTAGTTCAAAAATGACAAAATCGTCCTGCACACAACTCTAGACGTACAGGTCGAAGGCACTGGACGGTCAAAATTTTTAACATATCGTCCTGTATGATCTTATGATCGTCCAAGACGATATGATCGAATCAATTAAACCTTAATTACTTTCTTTAATCATTAGACTAATTTAGGCATGATTATAATGGATTGTTCAGGATGATACACGTATCGTCCGGGATGATCAGACCAAATCTCTAAAAATAAAAACTTGCTTAACTTAATCTAGCGGCTGAGGATTTATGATTTAAGCCTATCGTCCTATACGATATGTGTATCATCTAGGACGATTGACTTAATCAAACCAACTTAACCTGATCGTCTTAATTAGGATTTCTATTTTTACTGGATCATCCAGGATGATATGAATATCGTCCAGGATGATATTCATAAAACTTGAAAATAGAGACTCTAACTCACCAAAAAATTCTCCTCCTGAGTGTGTGTGCAAGGTTACTTAGCTAGGGGATCACTTACATTATATTTGACTCAAGAAAGGAAAAAATTATAACTTAGACACACACGGACCAGTTCTTGAGTTAGCTTGGATTGCATTTGATCTTTTGTACCTGAAATATTAGTTGACCAAAAAATAGAGAACAAAAATGTTTGTTATCATCAAAATTATAATCCCTAAATCCATATTTGCAACACCCATAGCCTCCAAAACCCATTTTAGTGAAGAGAGAAGAAAATAGAGAGTGAAAGGAGAGTTTTGAAGACAACTTTCAATCTAGCCACAATCAGGTCTTAGAGTCTTCAACAAAGTTGGAGAGGATAGTCTTAGGAGAAAAAATCTCAACATTTAGCTAGGATTTTAGTTTGAAACTTCTCAAAATTTATAATGCATGGAGCCTCCAAACACGAGGCATTGGAAGATTGAAGTGTCATGAGCTTACATTTTAAATTTCATGTCGTTTCCTTCAATACACAAGAAGTTAGAGCTTTTCTTCCATAGATTTTCCAAAATATTCTCCTCCACCTATATTAATCATTCTGTACAATCATCTTGATGGGTGGATTATCCCATATTTTCATTGAAAACTGTATGTAGATCGTACTATATGCCCGACAATCGTACAATACAATCATTGCCAATGATTGGGTGTAAAATATTCTAGAAAATGCTTTAATCTTAGAAAATTTACCAAAAATTTTTTCTCATCCAAATTTGATGTTCTTAGGCTCATTGGAACTATCTCGAGCCCAAGTTTATTTTAAAATTTATTTTGATTGATTTTGATTACTATATAAAGAGTTATTAATATTTGAATAAAAAATAAATTTCTTTAAGTACTCTCAATCTAGTGATCTGATTGAGCTCAAATTTGGATAGGAAAAATTTGGGTTTGCTACCTACATGCCATAAAAATTAAAGCTTTGGTTAATGGCTTGATTATGGTGAATTGGACTTTTAAATTTTTGGGTCAAATTTTAACCTAAAATATTAAAAATTCATAACTGAGGCTCCACTTAGAATTAGGCTTTCTTTTTTCATATTTTAACCAAAAACATTAAAAATTCATTTCAAGACTATGAGAATACTAGTGATACCTAGGAAAAATAATTAAGATCTATATTTAGAAAACTTAAAAAAATACTAGGAAATTCTACGCAATAGGGGTGAAGCTCTAGAATAGTGAACTAAGTGACATTATAAATCTTAGCTTTTATTTTCACTAAATTTGGACTACATTAGGTTAGAAATATAATATATCCACATTAATCTAAAAATTATAAATATTACCTCAAATTGTTCATAATCAAATACTCTATCAAGAAAAACTAAAATCCCCTTCAATAGACTTTAAAATTGGCCTTAATTTAGTAATTAAGGAAAAAAATTAATTAAAATAAATAATTAAAAATTATAAAAATACCAAATAAATTTTAAACTCTTGAAAACACTCCTATAAGTCATTCTTGACATTTGGGAGAAATTTCATACAATTTGAAATCAATTTGGTGCAAAAATGAGAAAACCTCCCTAATTAACAAATTAAAAAATTCAATCAAATACCAAAAATTCAAAAGTTCATAACTAATTGTAGAAAACTCCAAATTAAGCAAACTCAAAGACATTGGACTCCTCTAAAGGATTAATATTTATTTAAAATACCAAAGTTTCAAAAATCACTAAAAATAAAAAAAGTTATTTTTTTGGTCAACCTTAGTTCAAAAACTCATCTAAACTTTAAAAAATCATAACTAATAATAGAAAAAGGCCAATCCAACAAACTTAGTATCATTTTAATCATACTAGGGTATAGTATTTATAAAAAATAACAAAACTTTAGAGCTTAATCAAAATCAAAAAGTCAAAATTGGACCTTTCTTTTAATGAATCAAAATAATTCTTAAAATAAAAAATTAAACAAATGACTAAAATTCCAACAAAACATCAATCCAATTAATATAACCAACCCCAAAGTATATAATAAACACTCTATTAATAAAGATTTTAGGATAGACTACCTCGAGTTACGGGCTATGTACCCTAAGGAGATCTTGGTTCTCGTGCACATTGTAATAATGCCAACAATGGATTTAATGGAGTGCAAAACCATAAAATTAACTAATTTTTAATTAGTTAACCTAAATTAAAGCCTTAATACAACTACATCAACTAGTTTTTTAGGATGGACTACCTCGAGCTGCGGGGCTACATATCCTAAGGAGGACTTGGTTCTTATGCCCGTTGTGACAACGCCAGGAACTGGTTGATGAAAAGTAAAAGAAAATTATCAGGTGTGATGGGCACTCGATTTCCTTAGGTTAGGATAATTTGGATGCTAATGAAATCTTCTACAAGTGGCCATGCTCATATAGGACTAAAAGAAAAGGGGGCTAATTAAATTATAATTAATAAAAGTTTCTATATGTGCTTTAAATGCTTAGCCCCCCCGCCCCCCTCCGCACCTCGGAAAAGAAAAACTTAAGAGAGCACAGACAAGTTCATTTTATGGTCAAATGAGAGCAATTTGATTATATAAATGCTTGGCATATTAATGGTTGTATATATAAACTGCTTAGGATAACCAAGTTGGTTGTATTAGAGTCTTTTTATTTTTTATATGTAACTTAAAATTCAAAGAGTTCTGAAAGTTTAATTAAAATGGATATTTAAATATCCAATTTGGAGTTCAAAGAGGGAGGAAACATCCCTTTGGGAAGAGTACCTTTCATTTGGAAATTCAAATTAGGATAAGCCTAAAATCCAAAGAGGAATTAAACACCCCTTTGGGGAGGAGTTCTTTTCATTTGGGTATTCAAATTCGGCAAATTCAAGAATCTCAAAGAAGGGAAGAAGATGAAGAAATGAAGGCCACAAAGAAGAAAATATCCCATTGTAGAAACTTGTAGCCTTATTAGATTAGAATCTATGTTTGTTGTCAGTAATACCCCACCACTTTTAATTTTTACAAACCCTGGGTAATAATTAAGTGGTTCTTGTCAAATGGCCTTTCATTTATAAGTGATTTATTTTAATGATGTGTTATGATTGATTATTTACTTTCATGCTTTAGGAGTTTCATAAATCTTTATAGATTTCCTACTCTGCATACCACTTTTGTTTTAGCCTAGATGTGATTATGCTCTTTAAGGATCAAAAATTTTCTACTCATAACTAAATAAAAAATTAGGCCAATATAGAAAGATAAATGATTCTAAGAAGTAAGCTTGGCCACATCGAGGTTCTCATACATACATGTTATGACTTATCTTCCTTGCTAGGCACCTCACCACCTACGGGTCATGCCAGACCACCTGACTTATTAGGGTGGAGCTCAATCTAGAGGATGTTGTGTAATCTCTAGAAAAAAAATATTTTTAAGCCATATTTTTAAACTGCTTCATTTTATTTATGCATACAAGGTCAATCAGCATGTATCACATTAGAAACCCACTAAAGAAATAAAATTTTAATTACATTTGAGCATAATTTTACCATACATAAGTAAAGAGGCCAATTAAGACATTCTCTAGATGTCAGCTCTAATTTCTCAAAAACTTAAATAACAGTCTACCCATCTTTCATAAGATCAGACTAACGGCTTTAAAGCACATAGGTGGTTTAGCTAGCTCTCCAATCTAGCTCGAGATAAGCCCTGATTTGCTTGTCTTAGTTAGGTTCGGGTCACTATCATTTATTGCCCAACTTATACATAAACTTCAGGAATCTAATCCCACCATTCTAATAAAATAACAACTCAAACTAAAATCTTCTCTAAACTAAAATGTAAAGCCTAACACATATGATAGATTGGGGTGTTTCTGAATTATTTCAAAATTCTAAAATGCCTCCTACTTCTCATCCTTTGGTCTCTAAAATAAGTACTCAAAATTAATCCATTCCCTATTGAGATTCTCACCACATACCTTTCATATCACTCCTTAAAAATTTTAAATAAAATTTCTACCATAATTTTAATCGAGAGTATTCATAAGAAATATAAAATTTCTATAATATAATTAACTATAAAGGCTTGCCTTCATTAGAGATTCAAGACCCCAAAAAAAGTAAAATCCCATTATGTTTAGCTCTTAAGTAGAATGGGTAAAAAAATTATTCTTTTTGGGAAAATTTTTAAAAAAATTAAGATTGATCATTATCATCATATTCAAATGATTCATGATAAATAATATTTTCTTTCCTTAGGAAGATATATCATTTATCATTATGATTCATAATATGAAATTAATAATAGTATATCTAGATTATCATAACTAAATACTCAATCGAATATCATCTTGACATTTTGGGGTCACATATAGTTTCTTCTTGAATTTAACTATGATAATCAGGATGATGCTAGCAGTTTTATAATCTGAACTCATTAGAGAATAATAATTATTGAAACTCGGCCTTCTTAGTATATGATTTTGATGATAATAAATAGTATTGATTGTCTATTTATTTCTCCTATTATTTATAGTACATATTTATATGTGCGGGTACTGATATTTCAAGTATATCATATACCATTCAATAAAGATTCAGGGCTCAAGATTGAGTAGAATAGGGTGTGTTGAAAGAGTATGTAATATTCATTTATAAATTTTTTATTTCTTGGGTTAAGTCTTGTAAGGGTGTATGCCAGCTTGGTATTCTTGCACACACACACAAGGGGAGCAAAAAGAATTTTAAATATTTTAATTTTTCTGTATGTCATATTGTATGATATAGATCATACTATATGATCTATTATTATAAAAATTAATTAAAATATTTTATTTATCTAAGAAAATAATTTTGAAATATAACTAATTATATAGTACGAATACCACATCGTACTGGATGATCTGTTATAATTAGAAATCCTGCCATTCATTAAATTAAGTAAAATTTTAAATTTTAAATGTTATTATATTCATACTGTACAAATCTAATCATATTATATGATGTTTAAATTATTGCCTAATTTAATCTTATGATTAATCAATAGAATATGCTTAATTTTAATATTTTGATCATATTGTATAAACTAGATCATACTGAAATATTGACAGAGATGATATTAGGTCATCCCAGGATTCATCCTGGATGAACAGCAATTTAGTTGAACTAATCATAATGTACTACTATTCATTCATACAGTACAATATGAATATATCGCATTACATTAAATGCTAATCGTAATATACTAAAAGGCAAATTGAACTGATCATATTGTACTAACTGAACATCGTACAACACAAATAGTAAAAAATTGAACTAATTGTACTGTACCAACTGGTAATCATACAGTACTAACAGGTCAAATTTTGGGTATTATATTGGACGATCCTGCGATTGTGCTATACGAAATTTGACGATTGAATTAGATTTTTAGAGATTTTTGAAGCCCTTTATTTAAGCTTTCTCATAAGACTTTGTAAGAGTCTTTTTGGCATTCATTGAGTTATTTTCTTCTGAAGAAAGCTTAAAGAGAGAGACTAGAGCTTGGGAGAGAAAGGGTGGAGTTTGTTAGAGAGGGAAAAGATCCTTATGGGTTCTAAGGGAGTATGAAAGGGAGTTCACACGGTTGCTCCGATGAACTTGCACCTGAGTTCTTCCATGTGTCGAGGTTTATCTTAAGGGAAGCTTTGAAAAGAAGATCTCTTTGGTGTTAAAGCACATGGCTGCTCCGTCGCATTAGAGAAAGTGAAAGTGAAAGTGATTCGAGGTTCTCTGCCTTCAATAGGAGGGTGAAAAAGGATTTTAGGTTTTATACCTTCACTAAATGGGTAAACAAATATTTTAGGTTCTCTGCCTTCACTCGGAGGGTAAAAAAAGATTCCAGATTCTCTGCCTCACCAGGAGAGTGAAAAAGATTACGGTCCTCTGCCGCACCGGGTTAGTGGAAGAGATTGTGTAAGAATTTCTCTACCTAACTTTTGGGGTTAAAGAAGAATCCCTAAAGATTTAGTATAATACCTAGAGATGAGGACTCCGGGGAGTGGACATAGGTCAATGTTTGACTGAATCACTATAAAATTCTAGTGTGCTCATTCTAATTTTTTTTTCTATATTTTACTTTTCTATGAATTATTTTTCTATATTTTACTTTTTTGCATTTTACTTTTCAGTGCCAAATGCTTGGCAATCCCTGGTAGAGCTTATTCATGATTTTGTGCTGAACCTGATAAATGAACAAATAGGTGGTCTTTTCGAAAATGTGAAATAAAAGTTTTCCCCTCGCATCTCAGTCACTTTTACTTTTTCGTTATTTCATAATCTCTAGGGTATGATACCCTTTAGCTTCACAGTGATAAGTCATTTTCTCATTACTTTGGCTCTCTCATTTTCCATTTTTATAGGCATTATGGTCATTGGATTTTAAAGACATGGGCTTCATTTTTTTAGCTTCTCATTACCCGTAGGAGTCCCACTGCCATTAGCACCCTTTTTAATACTCCTTGAGCTAATCCCTCATTGTTTTCATGCATTTAGCTCAGGGATACATTTATTTACTAATATGATGGCTGATCATAGTTCAATAAAGATTATAAGTGGGTTTGCTTGGACAATGCTATTAATGAATAATCTTATATATTTCATAGGAGATCTTGGTCCTTTATTTATAGTTCTCGCATTAACCGGTTTTAAATTAGGTGTAGCTATATCATAAGCTCATGTTTCTACGATCTCAATCTGTATTTACTTGAATGATGCTACAAATCTCCATCAAAAGGCGATAGTTCAAAAAAATGAGGAGCTGAATATGTTAGAGGGCTATAGCCTACGCCTTTGCAGCCCTAAACATGGTTCCGACAAGATATTACTTTTAGAGAGGTAGATAGATAGGACTGTGTCTTGCTCGATCAGGACCCTAGCTTGATTGCTAGCAAAAACACCCATATTTTCGAAGAGGGAAGCTTTCTTTGATGTTCTTTCTTGAACCAATCCTCGCTGAAAATTGCATGTTGAAAAATCAGTGGTCGATATTCAATTGAGTTGATTAAATTATCATCACCATTATTATAATTGGTGTTAAGTTATTAGCTTCCACCTAGGGTGATCAAATTATTTATTTTAAGTTATTGAAAATTTTCAAAAAGATTATTTTTTTGTGCTAAATAAATTTTTTAAATTTTTTTTTGTGCTAAATAAATATTTTCATAGCGCATACAAGGTATGAAGTCAAGTTGGAGTTTATTTTTTTATTGCAACCCGTGCGACATTCTTAAACCTTATATTCAGGTTTAATATACTAGTTGGAGAACATATGGGCTTTTGAAAATCTTATTAGATTAATATGTATGCTTCTTAAGGTGGTGACTCACTTCACAAGGTGGTAACACTCTTCTCGAGGTAGTCACTTGCTTCCCAACTCAACAGCACGCATCCTAAAGGCATCGGCACCCTACTCAATGTTCCATATTTAAATTTAGAAAAATTTTATTTAATACATGAGGGGCATTTTAAAATGTTCTTTTGCGCAAGTGATTAACGTTAGAAAAGTGCATAAGATTTTATTTGAAAATCAAGAAATGCCTTTTATCCGCTTGTACTAGTATTGCAGATTCAATTGAATAAAGATGTTTTAGGTTTTAGCTGTTGTATAAAAAAGAAATGTTTATTTCATGATGTAATCTCCAAGTTATCATTTAACATAGTTCATAGAGGATGTTTACTCAATAGGCGCTAAGAGATCAGTCTCTTGCTTGTAAGTAAATTACATCATCTATTACGAATCTCCTATTGTTATCCGTAGGATAGTTGTGTGCACTATCAATTCCCTGCTCCTTCTCATAAGTGAATTGTAGTGTTCACTATTGTAGCCTGCAGGAAGATTGCTCGCAATTGCAAACTCCTTGCTCATGCTCATGCTCATAGGTAAGTTATCACATTTATTATAGTTTCTAGTGCCTGTCTGTAGGCAAGTCATTATGATCATTACAAGTACCTTATTTTCACAAGCAAGTTATTTGCTTATTAGAAGTTCAAGCTGCCATTTACATTATAGGTCCCCTAATGTTGGCTTTTAACTCTATAAATTTTATTTAGTTATAAGTTTGATGTAAGTTCATTTAAATTCAATTAATTCCTGTAAATTTATATAGTCTGAATTTTAGTGTATTTTTCATTGTGCAGGTTATTTAAATTTCTAAGTAAAATAATAAATCAGATAAATTTTGGCAGCCTCCTAGTAACTCCCTGATTTAGTGGAATTTTGGAGGGCTAGGCATTTCCACCACATTAAGAAAAATATGTATGGTAGGTGTTAGTGACACTGTGGTCGGTATTTTTAATCTCATCATGCTAACAAAAGTATGCATGGGTCTTCGAAGTACCTATGCAAAAATTTATAATTTTTTCTTGTACGCATAGAAGCACATGTACGTGTACCTATGAGTGTCCCCGCCATGCTAAGAAAAACAAGTACAGAGCCTACCCACCTTATCGCAAGCGTCACAATGGGCTTCCTCCCAACATGCTAAGAAAAGAATGTATGGGTTGTCCGCTCGTTGAACCGCAAGTACCGAAAATGAGATTTTAGAGTTTTAGTTTTAATAAGCCTTATACCTTAAGAAGCAAGGTGAGGCTAATGACGAGATCACAAGGGTTGAAACACAAAATCACTTTCTTATCTCTCTTTTTTTTCTTTTTTTTTTTTTATTGCTTTTCTGATTTATATATATATATATATATAAAGAGAGAGAGAGAGAGAGAGAGAGAGAGAGAGAGAGAGAGCTGAGTGCTTGGGGTTCAATTTTGGATGATGGAGCTCCTGTAGGTGAGTGATGAAGAGTTGTGTTGAAGTGATAGTGGGGAAGAGGTAGCGGGATGCTGCTGTGGTGTTCATGTGAAGTGAGATGAAAACTTGAGGAAGTGGAAAGTTGGGCCGTAGGATTCTTAGAAAGCTGGAAGGACGGTTATGGGATTGGAGTAGAGAGATCGGTGAAGCAGAGAGATTGGTATAGAAGCTGGAGTTTGGTAACGGTGCGAATTACTAAGGGGGTGAGGTGGATAATAGGTTGGCCGATGTGAGAGGGAGCTGGGATGGTGGCTAACAGCTGTGTAGTTGAATTTGGTTGAGAGAAGGAAGCGAATAGGGCTGAGGTGTGAGGTGGAGGAGGGGCTGTTTAGGCTACCTGTGGTTGGAGGTGATCGGCCAACCTGAGGCGGGCTGGGATGTTTGTCTATGGAATGGAAATAGGGCAGTAATCGTGGATTCGATCGCAAGCTGGGAGGTGGAGATCAGAGCTTTGGTAGAGGGCTGAGGCAGGAGAGATGGTAGGATCGGGCTTGCGAATGGCTTACGAACATGAGAACTGAAGGAGTTTTTTTTTTTTTTTTCAACCCTGGTCGATCTAGTAGGCTATCCACACTAATTTTATTGGGTGTCATGAGCTACAGGCAGTGGGGAGAGGCGTGAATGAGAGAATAAGGCTTATATTATGATTTTTTTTATTTTGTTTTCAACAGGATAAAGCGGTGCAGTTTTTAAGTATAGGGATACTTCAAAAGAAGCATTGAAATGGAGACACATTGATATGAAGATAGATAGCTGTATAAGATGGAATGAGTTAACACGTTTAATTTACACTTTGACTTGTGTAAGAAAGATTTAATTAATATATAATGAGTATTATTTCAAAATTTAAGAAATACTAGCTAAATAATTTTATTAATATATTTTGATCATAATATTCATCTCATTATTATATATATATATATATATATTAATATTAACATATTATTAATTTTATACTAATTACATAATATATGTTAAATAAATTATTTATTCGTTAATTTAGATTTTTTTATGATTTTTTTTATTTTTTTATTTTCTTATGATTTATGATTCCTCACTCGTCGTGCCTCATATGTCAGTAAAATTTGCATCTCAGTTTGGGTGTTGTCGCCTCATAACTCATGCCAAATTCACACTTTCACTTGTGTAAAGATTTAGATAATATTATGGTCAATTTTAGAAATTTTTGGCATTCCTGATGCAATGATGAAGTACATTTTTCAATCAGACAAAATTTGAATAATTTCATTACGATCCAGACACTTCAATCTTTAATTTGAGCGATGTTTTATCTATCAACAATAATTGATTATTATCTCATTTGCTTACATTGACCATGCACATATTTAGAGGTCAACAAGAGAAACCTAATTTCTTTTATTAATATAAATACTGACAAAAATAAAATTATCGATCAAAATATCAATATATGCATCTATATTTTTTTTCCAAAAATCATGCATATTAGTCCGGATCAATACAATCATGACATATCTATCATGCCCTGAGTACAAAAGAATAACTACTGACAGAAAGAAACCAGCTAATAGTAAACTTGAAGAATCTTGACAAGCCTCATATTCTTGACCATTTTTCTGACCTGAAATCATTTAAATCACATACAATGAGCTAAATAATCTAGCAAGTCACTAAAATCTACAAGTGAACTCAAAGCACAATAATGTGAAATATGTATGTTAGTGATCAAATCATAACAATAACATTCATATGATCATTGAGTCAATGTAGAAATAATAAAACTCACATGTAGTTGCAGTAAAGTCTACAAAGCAATAAAACAGTACGGTACGAAAGCCTATAAAGTAGTATAGTAGAGAAACCAATAAACCAGTATGAGCGCCAAATCGATAAAATAGTCATCCTATCATTAATATCAATCAGCAAAGAAATCATATAAAATGATAAAACTAAAGCATCAATAAAGACTATCATAATCATATCAATGTAGTAAAATCCTATAATCATGTATACATGCTATCCAGTTATTCTTTATCAATCTCAAATTAGTATCTTAATCACATGTTCAGTATATCACATGCTTAGTATGTAACATACTTAGTATCAGTATATTGAATCAGTAGTATCAAACAAAATTGCTGTCTATATCGATAATAGTTACAATTAAGTGATAGGAGCAATAAAATAATATAATAATAATAAATTTATACAATAATAATAAATTCATATAATAATAGAAGTAATGCCTCAATAACATGTATTTCAGTAGTCACATTAAATAAATAAAAAGTCTTGGCTTATCGGTATTTTTCAGTATCATATCAGTATCAGTAAATTGTTATCTTATTAAAAAGAGTCATCACTCTTTATCTATCGACACAGTAATAACTTCTTAATTATAATTCTCAATCGTTGTATCATTATATCAGATAACACCAAACTATTATATTTAAAAAAAAGCTCGTCATCCCACCATCCTACTCAAGTCAATCAATCTTCAAACAATAAATTAACCAGTCTTTACTTGTCTTTTACACACACACATATTATTATCATAGTACTATAACATTAATAATGACAACATATTTATTTTCAAAGTATTGTAGTAAATAAAGTATAATAGAGCTTAATTCATAAAATGTTAAAAGATAGACAATAGAAAAATTCTACTAACTAGAAATTCATATTTTTTAAAAAATTAACTAAATTATTATAAATCATATATAACAATATTCTGAAGCTTTTAATTGAACTAAATCACTATCTTTATATGTCAAAATAAATATTTGAATTGGCAAAAATTGCTGCTTTTTCAAAATCACCTAGCAAAAAATCTCAAATAAATACTCAAAATATCTATAATATAAATCTCTACAACATATTTTATATTAAATATTTTACATATTAAATATTTTACCAATAAAAAAATTATCCTCATTTTTTTATAATAAAAATACAAATTTGACAAGAAAAATATAAAAAATATAAAAAATATTAAATTATTAAAATCAGAAATAACATAATGGTTCCTTATAATGAGATGAGCAAATCTCCCAATAGAATCGAGAGGTAAAAATAATTTTACAGCCTCCAACCTAAACTTCTCTTTTCTCTCTCCTCCAGTTCCTCACTAATTCCACCTTGCAATTCTCTGTTAGTCAAAATTAGAAGAGAAAAAGGATTTTAATAACTTAGTGGTTTAGGATATTTTTATAACAAAATAATAATGTAATATTAATATAATTATATAATTTAATCAATTTTTAATATAAAATTCATATAAATTCTCTTAAGACTTCAAAAATTATAAAAAATATCCATAAAATAGTTCATTTTATTTATAAAATTTTGATAAAATCGATTTACAATACGGACACTTGATGGTCCCAAAGCCGTCACTTGTACCGATAGATGTCCAATTCTTAAGGATTTGCATTAATACCTAAAAATTATATAACAATTAGTTAATTAAATCACTATAATATCTATGTTATGACGAAGATGATTTGTGATTTAGACTTATAAAGACTCTTGAAAAAAATATAAGGCCACAAATCAAGTGACAATGAAAGGCTTGGGCTGAACTAAGCATAGTCATGATGGTTCTCCTCAAGGAAAATCTAAAGAAATCTTGGGATGGAGGAGAAAATATTGAAAGGACTAGTAAACTACTAAGGATTTATAGGAAGGTGGTGTGACATTAATGGATGAGATGGCATTAAAAATTAGAGTGGCAATCGATCATGGACATGAAGGAGTACTTCCTCTTGGAGATAAATGTTGCACTACCTTGGGGCAATGAATAAAGCAATACAAAAATGGTTAAAGTGGGAGCTACTAAAATTGGGTTGGACGATCTTTCTAATAGAGGCAAAACTAGTATGAATTTTTTAACACCATAGCCTATCATAAAGAATTGTAAGTGCTTATAGGAGTTCCTAAAAATTTCTAAGATATGAAAGCTCAAAATTGAAGGTAAACTTATTGAATTGGAGAGGGCTTTTTATTCTTTATTTAAAATATTTCTTCTTGGCCCAATAATCCAAACTTTGATGACCATGCTCTTGAGTTTGCCTTTTCGAGCTGCACATGTTGGGGGCGGCCTAGGTAGCTGGTAGTTTTAGATATCTCCAAGATACAAACCAAAAATACATATTTAATATTTTGATACCATGTGTTCAAGGTGGTGCCATGTCAAAATATTTATAATTGGATTTATAGAAACAATTTCATAAATGACTCATCACTTAAACCGAGGTTTGCTAGAAAATGGAGTCTATGGGCTACAATTTTTGTATAATCCTCAAGAGAAATCATTCATAGCAAATAGCCCATAAAACAGTGGCCACTAGAGACCATAGGAGCTTCAAAAAGCCAAAATTATGACAAATAAATTTCATCATAACAAGCAAATAACCCATAAAAAAGTGGCCGCTACTCACTAGCGACCATAGGAGCTTCAAAAAGTTAAAATTATGACAAATAAATTTGATCATAACAAGCTAAATCGATGTGATAAAAAAATATCAATGAATGGCTGTCAATGAAATGATGTGAGGAAAGAGAGGTTTCAAGTCAGATATCATAGAAAAGAGTGCTTGAACTAATTATTTTTTTTCTATACCAATTTTGCTAGTTTATGCATTCCCATGCCTCAAAATGGGCATTTTTAAGTGTGTGAAAGTGGTGGTCCTTTTTAGCTCATTTTACTTTTGAAATAACTTATTTAATCAAATTGGTGGCTTGTTCAGTCTATTTTTAATTGAGTAGGAATTTATTCTTTTATTCAAAAATTATGCATGATGAAATAAGGACTTTTACATTCCTAATAGTTTCTCTTATTTTTAGACTTATAGAATTATAAGTTTAAAAATACTATGGGATTTTAAAAAAAAAAATTTAACAAAACTACAACTTGAGGAAAACTTCAACATAGACCTCTTCTCAGGTCAATCAACTAAGGCCTCATTTGATAGCAGAACTCGTTCTGTAAAATTTTGATGAGAAATGATTATTTCAAAACTGCTTTTTCTAACGGAAAAGTAAAAATAAAAAGCTTTGAAAATCGGTAAGATAATAGAGGTTTGAAAAATACAGTTTTATAAAAGTTATGCATCTAAACAACAACAGAAATAAATTTTCATATTTCGGAACGAAAACTACACTAATTAAGCCGTCTCAAACGAGGCCTAAGTTATTCATTGTTGGTTAAAACTCCCCTAATAATAAAGAATTCTCATCCATTATAATTATTGCTTTAGGCAAACTTTTTTTAATAATTTAACAAATTATTATTCAATTGCTATAAATATTATCTTAAAATTTTTATTGAGGGTTGAAAGGGTGAAAAATATGTTTGAAATATTAAAAATGAATATTGAATTCAATAAACCCTTAAAATGATATAAAAATAAGGATTTTTTTTCAAAATTACACACACATATATATATATATCATATGTCGAATTTAGTATTATTTTTTAGGAATAAATATATATTCCATTTGTCGAATTTATTATTATTATTTTTTAGGAAACCCTTATATTTTGTAGGAATAATCAAATAAAAATTTTTACAAGAATTTTTTGCCATGTCATTCTTAACATTTCTCTACAAAGGGGAGTTGCCTTAATTGCTACCAATTCTTTATGGGATTTGAGAGCTTTTAGAAAGTGATGAGCATGATCTTGTGATAGATGTCTAATGTCTTTTTACTCTTCCTTCAATGATTCAATGTTGGTAAGGATCGCCTTTATTAGATGATTTGTTGATAAAATCTTATTTATTATATAATAATACATTCTGATGATGTAGTATGAATGAACTGATTGACTTATAGATGATCATTAGAGTTATTTATATAAAGATTTGAGTTACATTGTTGGCTTCAAGTGATCAAGTTGTATATATATATCACAGGTTGATTACCTAACGTAAAGTTTAACTAAAGATGTCAAAAGATTAAATTATTATGAAATAAATATTTAATATTCAATTACATATAACCCCTTGATAGGGGTTTTAGAACATATTAATAAAATAAAATGTGCATGATAGTGGGAATAATATTTCTGCCTATTATTGAATCAAATGATTATTTGGAGGCTCTAAGGTAGCTCTTAGCTACTCCTTTAAGGATCCGTCCTTCATCATAGAGTTAGAGAGGCCATAACATAATAATAATTAAACTTAAAGTTACTGATGAAGCTTTACGTAGTAACTTAAGATTTTTTTGGGACAACTATGATATTTTATAAAATTGATTGTGAAATTATTATGAAAAAAATAAAATAGCTATTAGGGTTGTAGAAAGTAATTTTTCACTATAGAAATTTTTTTTTAAAATAATGGGAAAGTAATAGCCAAATGAAATTATGGTTGATGTCTGAAAAATAAAGTAACAAAAAAGTTATCCAAAACAGAACTTTAATCTAAATGTTAACATTAAATGGGCATCCAACATAGAACCCTAAAACAATCTAGATTGGCCCCTTCAAGAATTATTCAAAAGAATATAATCATAGCAATTCAGATAAGCTTGTATTAATTATAGTTATTACACATATAAACTTAAATTCATATAATGCTTACTTTCATTTCTTTTTCTTACAATAGAAGTAATAGTACATATAACAACAGTTTCCAACAAAGAACCCTCACATACAGTGGAGGTAACAATAGGTCAATAAAGGATTGAAATGGGTTATTTAGTACCACATAATTGCTATCGAAATCATATATATAATAATAGCATCCTTCTTTGCCCCCTGTAATCACCGACTCTTATAATTTAAGGCAGTTTTAGTCCCATTTTCTTCTTTCTCTTTTGGTTCTTCTTCCTTCCCTTCCCCCTTGCAGGCTTCTTTTTCTTGCTTGACTATATTACAAAAAGTAAGTACATCTTTATCTTTATTATAACAAAAAAGTAAAAATAAAAAAAGAATATGAAAAGTTCGGTATAATCAAAGTTCTTACTGATGAGTCAGGAGTAGATTTGGACTTGGGGCTTGGTTTAGAATCCGAGTCAGACTTCGAGTCTGAACTAGATTTGGACGCTGAGTCAGATTTAGAATCAGATTTGGAGTCCTCATCTGACTTAGAATCCGAGTCGGATTTTGAGTCAGCACTAGATTTAGAATCCGAGTCAGATTTAGAATCACCAGATTTGTAACCAGCAATAAAAGCCAAATCATTATCATCTTTGATCGCATTATTGTCTTCATTCTTATTTTTATCACCCCTTTTCTCTTTATCATCACCTTCAACCATCTTCTCTTCTTTGTTATCATCATCACCAACCTTGGCTTCCATGGAATTTGATTTCTCTACTTTCTCAATCACTTTCTCCTCTATCTTATCCTTTATAGCCTCTTTTGCTTCAGCAGTATTTGTTGGGCTCACAGTAGGTTTTCCTTTCTCACCAGACTGAACAATTAAAATTAGAAAGAATATAACTAGGAGCAGAATATTGCAGCCTCTCATGAATGAATAAAAACGTTGCTAGGTCTTAGACTTCTAAGAAATTGGAACACTTACATGTAAACAATTCAATTATCACTTACAAAAAATAGATATAAAACTGTTCACATAGGCAATAACAACGCTGCTATGCCTTGGCCTTCAGTTCAGCCACATTCATGTGGAAGAGCTGACAAGAATTTGATATAATAAAATGAGTGAACAATGGTGCCTTGTTGGGTATGAATGAGCTACTTGGTGAAAGCTAATGCTGAGCAAACAAAAAGTTAGAAGGCTGAGCAAAATCAGAAATGAGCCATATTCAACGGTAATGTTCGGCTCATTTACCATTTTTTTAGCTCAACTGAATTCGCATAAACTAAAGAATACAAACCCATTTTAATTGCCTATAAATTTAGGTTTCATTTGAGACAATTTTTTTATTATTTTCTAAAATAGTTTTTTGTATAAAAATTTTCTTGAACTAAAATTTTTTGTATTAGAAAGCTGCTTTAAAAAACAGTAATATCTAAGGCTCTGTTTCGAACTGCTTTCTCACTATTTTATATTTCAAACTACAAATATAATTCTATATTACTATTAATTTTCAAAAATTATTGTGATATGAAGATACTTTTTTGACAAAAATTGTTAATATGTAGTAGCTTTAAGAAAAGAGCTCTTCGGTTTAAAAACAAGACAAATATATAGTATTCACAACAGTTTTTAAAAAAATTATTTTCTCTATAACAACTTCTCAACTATCTTAACAAAATATGTAGCCATCTCAAAAAGATCACAAGTCTCCTATTTCTTATAATGTAACTCATTAGTTCAATTCAGTATGTTTTTCAAACACAGCTATTAAAGAAGATTAAACATACCAAAAAAAAAAACAAAAAGAGAACCAAAAATTAAATTCAAATTGATCATTGAGGTATAAAAAGCCAATCGATATATTTTATGAAAATGCTTTCGTAACTACCCTACTATTTTGATTAGGGGTAAAGCCGACCCACTCTTGCAAGGTGGCCAAAATTTTAAATAATTAAATAATAATAATAATTAAATGAATAAAGATACATAAAATCAATGCCTCTAGGAAAAAAATATAAACAGATATTAAATACAATTATCAAATTCCTAAGAAAAAAAATTTAAGTAGACAAAATGAATTTTTATTTTAATCAATTAATAAGCCCATTAGAAGTTAGGGGTCACGAACGAGTTGACGGGTCGGATTCAGATCCAATCTGAAATTGATTCAACCTGAATCCAACCCGTTTAATAAATCGGTAAAAAAAAATCAACTTCAACCCACTTGCAACCCGAATGACCCGAACCTGACCATTATCCTATTTTGGTTTCAAAAAAATGTAACTTATTAACTATAAGGTTTTTTATATTTGATAAAAAAAAGAGAATATTATACCCACAAGTAAACCAAGTTAAGGAAAAAAAAAGATATTAAAAAGGTCATTTTCGGATCAAAAGTAAGTTCGGGTCATCTATTGACGAAATTATTACGTGCGGTCACCAAACGCCATCCATGCTACATCACCAATACACTGTGTACCGCTGTATATAAAATGATGTGGCACGTCCTGCTTAATCTCCGAACCGCATGTAATAATTCCTCCATTTTTTGACACCCTATTAGAAGTAAGCGTTAAATTGGACATTTTTATAAGTATTGGGCAAAGTGGTAAATTGATAGTTAGCATTTGACCACCTTGGCGCCAACATGACTCCGCCCCCGATTTTCGTTCAATAATCAACAATCTTACATGAAAATACATCTGATAAACAAACAGAAAGCAATACTTAACGGGCTATAGACCTTACCAATTCAGAAACATAATTAGAGTCAGGCTTCGACTGAACGTCGAACTCTCTCTCAGCCATAGCTATTCTCTCTTCCTTCTCTTTAACTATGTTTCCCATTTGTCCGAGCTTTGATTTGGATCTCTACTTATAACGAAAGGGGCGAGTTTGGAAGAGTTATCATTCGACCGAGGGCTTGTGGTATTCTGTTATCGGAGGTCTGCTGTGCTGCCGAGGCATTCTCGGATTCCTGCTATGGTCGGCTGCATTTTCGTTCCTTATCAAAAAAAAGGGTAAATTATTTGGGCACTTTAATGCATTCAATTTCCTCGAAAGACACCTCTCCTTGTTCGATTTGGAAGGCTATTGCAAGGAAGTCATTTGAGGATTGAAGATTGTTCTAGAGACTTAAAAGAAAATAACTGAGTTGGTTATAGATAAAGGGAAGGTGTCAACTTCAACTGATCTGAGGGATTTCTCCCGAGACATTTGCAGTGCGACTTCCAACATACCAAAAGAGTTGCTTGAAGTGGCTCATTTGAAAAGCATTTTTTTTTTGGGAAAATTTGGGGCAAAGCCCGTATAATTAATCACTAAAAAGGAGAGCAGTTACAAAAGAACCAAAAAACCCAAACAGGTCAAAAAGGAACGAAGAAACCCAAACCCAAAAAACGGGTCAGAGCCATAGAAGCACCCAAAAAAGGAGGGCAGAAGAATTTTGGACTCAGGAAAAAGGAACTAACAAATAAGCAAAAAAGCTTAAGATTTAACACTATAAACTGTAACAACAACGAAGCCACCCTTACCTGGTTGCCGAGCTGATCGGAAGGAGAACAGTTAGATCAGAACAAGCAAACAACAGCGCCAGATCAACAAACCACCAAAGAAAACCACAGGTCTCATAGACCCTCCAAAATAAGCAGAGAGCCTCACCAACATTGCCATGATAAATATAATTCCAACCAATCAGAGCTGGCCATCCAAGGGAAGAGACCATCCGAGGCAGCAAAATGTTAGTTCCACTCATCATTGTCCAACCAGGAGAGGCAGCAACCCCCTCCAGATCCAAAAAATAGCAAAAACTGCAGGCGATAAGCCAGTAAAACAAGAAGGGAAAGAAACCTGCAGCAAATCCAAATTCTTCCAGGCTAAAGTCTTTGCTTGAATTGCATGAGAAACCTTCCTAATAGAGTCATTGACAAAAAGAACAGAACCAGCAAAACGTATCTCATTACGGGCCCTCTAAAGGTAATAAATAGAGCAACACACCACAAAATAACAAAATTTCCTCTCAGAAGCTTGCAATTGTTGGTTACCATCAAAAAATTCAAACACCTGAAGCAGAGTAGGTCTAAGCAAGAAATTTTGGAGGGAGGGGAGGAGAGAGGAAACAAGTTTAAAAGTGTAATCACATTGAAAAAAACAGTGAGCAATGCTTTCATCCCCATTACGGCATAAAGGACATAAAGTGGAGATATAGATCTTTCTTTTAGCAAGGATATCCGCCGTTTTCAGACCCCCTAAAAGTGCCAACCAAACAAAAGATGAGTGTTTCAAAGCATATCTACTGTGCCACACAAACTTGCACCAAGTAACCTTATTAAAATCCGTAAAATACTGCATGTAAAATGTCTTAAAGAAAGGATTATCAGTGCCAATCCAGGAAATAGAGGGGTGAGGGTCTTGCAAAATCTGGATAGAAGAAATATTGTCCCTGATTGACTGACAAAAATGAGAGGGAAGAGACAAAACCCCCTCACAAATAAACTCCTTAACTTCCAACCCAGAATCAGCAGAGGGATGCATTAAATCAGAAACAGCCAAGCCACCACACCAAGGGTCCCAGTACATCGACAAACAACAGTTGTCCCTAGCAACATTGAGCCGAATCTGCTCTTTAATACTAGAAGCAGTGAGACAAATGTATTTCCAAAACTTGGATGTCCTGGATAAAGGGGGCTTCCAGGGAGAAATAAGTTTAGCTCTAAACCAGCTAGCCACCAGAGAATCAGAACAATAAAACCTCCAAATAAAGGAGCAGCTAAAACCAAAAAGAAGGGATTCAATGGAGGGCAAACCTAACCCCCCCAAAGCATTTTGGTATACATGTATTCTTCCAGGCGATTAGGTGAAATTTCTTTCCCGTAGTGGTTCCATGATAAAGGAACTTAGAGCTTAATTTGTCAATACACTTACAAATAGACTTTGGTAAGATTGCCCCTCTTATCCAGTACGCTATGGTATTGGCAATTGTAAACTTCAGGAATTAAATTCTACCTGCAAAAGACAAAAATTTTACTTTCCAACCAGTAAGTAGAGTAGAAAGCCTACTCAGTAGTGGTTGGAAGTGAGTATTTTTTAGCTTTTTAGTGGAGATAGGGAGGCCAAGATAGGTAAGAGTATTTTCAGTTTGAGAAAAACCAAGCAAAAGGGAAATGTCATTAGCCAGTGGGGTGTTATGGGAGAACATGATAGAACACTTAGCATTATTAATCACCAACCCAGAATGCTCAGCAAAAGAGGATAGGGAGTCATAAAGGTACCCAGCATTAATAAGAGATGCTTCCCCAAAAATCAAGATATCATCGGCATAAAGAAGATGGTTCACTGAAGTCCCCCCATAAGACATACCCACAAAATTGCTGCCATCAATAACACTAGAAAAAGCATCCATCACCACAGCAAAAAGCATAGGAGATAAAGGGCAGCCCTGCCTGAGGCCAGAAGAAGAGTTGAAAAACCCCTTAAGAGCTCCATTAATACAAACCGAAAAGTGAACATCTTCAATACAACCCTTAATCCAGCTAACAAATTGAGCGGGGATACCTTTCAAAATAAGCCTGGAGAGAAGGAATTCCCTTGACACTGTATCAAAAGCTTTCCTAATATCCAATTTAGCACAAAAATATTTCTCCCTGGCATTAAAATCACTAAGAATCTCAATGGCTAACACAATGTTATCCGTAGAGATTCTTTGTTTAATGAAACCCGCTTGGCTCCTATGAATGATGAAAGGCATAACCTCCTTCAAACAATTAGCAATAATTTTGGCAATAATCTTATAAAACACATTGCATAAAGAGATTGGGCGATAATCAGCTAAGGTAGAAGCATGAGAACCCTTAGGAATCAAAGCAATAGCCGTAACTTTAGAACATTTAGGAAGGACCCCAGAAGAGAAGAAATGCTTAATGGCCCTACAGACATGACCACCAATGATGTCCCAAGATGCTTTATAGAATTCAAAAGTAAAGCCGTCAGGCCCAGGGGCCTTGGAAGAAGAACCAGCTAACACAATCGTTCTAATCTCCAAATCAGTCACCAAAGTAATAAGGAGGTCAGTGAGATGGTGGGGAATGGTGGAACTGGTGGGGATTAGAGTCAATGATAAGTTATTGGGCTTAGGAGAGTTGTAGAGTTTTTGAAAGTAGCAAATAGCAGCCATAACAATATCCTCCTGAGAGGAGAAGATACCATCCTCGGTGTGAAGTTCAATTATACGGCTATAGCTACCCCTGGACTTAATCCTTGCATAAAGAAAACCCAAATCATCCTCTCCTCTAGAGAGCCAGTTAGCTTTTGCACGTTGAATCACCCAAGAACTCCAAGCCTTATGGAGAGAAGAAAGAGAGGAGTTAATACCTTTCAAGATAGCATTGAGGTTATGGTCGAGAGGTCTTTCCTGAATCTGGGTATAACATAGTTTTTGGGACTCTTCAAGCGCCTTGATACTATTAACTAGGTAGGAAGAGTTAGACTAGTTCTTCTGTTTGATAAAACCCTTAAGATCCTTTAGCTTATAGTAGAGAGCAGAGATAGGACTACCCAAATTTTGAGTAGCAAAAATGGAAATTAAGCCATCCCAAAAACTATCCAAATTGACCAAGTAATTCTTAAATTGAAATCTGGCATATGAATGGCTGGGGTTGCCCGAGAGGAGCACCATAGGGGTATGATCAGAGCAGGAAGCTGGTTCCACTTTTTAGAAAGAGGTAGAGAAAGACTCAAGCCAGGAAGAATTAACAAGAATTCTATCCAATTTTATATGAATGAGGTCCTCAGCCCGTTGGTTGTACCAAGTATAAAACAAACCCGAGTATGGAAGGTCTAACAGACCAGTGGCAAAAATCCAACTATTCATCTCCTCCAACCGGCTGTGATGAAAAGGCCGGCCCCCCGCCTTTTCCTTGATAGGTCTGCAGCAGTTAAAATCCCCTAAAATGACCTAGGGGGAGGTGATGGAAGATGCAAGATTAAGTAACTGCTGCCAAAGAGAGGATCTCTCAGCAGAAGTGTTGGTGGCATAAATTATAGAAATAAGCATTGGTGGCAAAGAGCCAACCCAAAAATTCCCATGAATAAGCTGTGGGGATATAAGGGAGGGGGAGAAAGATATATTCTTGGGATTCCATTTTATCCAAATCCGGCCAAGAGAAGAGAATCCGAAATTGTTGCAGTTCAGTTCGTTCGGGAAAATGTTGTGCGAGTTAAGGAACCAGGGGTCAACTGTCGAAGCAGCAGGGATCTTTGCTTCCAAAATACAAAGCATGTCCAGATGAAAAGTAGAAACAGGTTTCTTATAAGCAAGAACTTTATCAGGGGAGTTGAATCCCCTAACATTCCAGCAACCGATAGGTCCGAAAGTCATTTGGACTTAGAGTTAGTTGAGCGCAACTTAATTTTTGTACTCTTACCTTTGGGTCCTTTTGAGATTTTAGAAGCTTCAGCGGTCTCATTAGAGGAATTAACAGAGGAGGAAGGAACCTCATCCAGGGGCTCTTTAGGTTGCAGAATAGCAAACCTGTTAGGGGAGGAAAGGGGTGGGTCAGCTAGCAAGAAGATAACAGCTGAAGGAGAGGGGACATAAGAGGGGGAGCTGGGGAGAATAGTAGTGCCAGATTAATGATGGGGGTTACAGTAAGAGTTATCTGAGGAAGACACTTCATCAGTGGGGGAATTCAAATTAGGGATATTATCCTTATTCAGCTGTATCGGGTTAGATATGGGAGGTGGAGTAGGAAGATTATCAGGCATTTCTGTGTGAACATGAGGGCCAGGCTTATCTGTGGGAGCAGAGAGAACTTGCTGTTCAAGTAGAGGGGAGGAAGGTAGTGGATGAATAGGAGAAGGCATCAGAGGATTGATAGAAATAACAGGATTAGAAGGATTAGTGGGAGGGAGAGGAAGTTTTTAAAGCGGAGGCTAGGAGGACCTAGCCCGAGAAGAGCTTCTTCCCCTAACATGACCCGGAGGTGGCTTAGGTTGAGGATTGATGTGGCATAAGGATGAAGGGTGGTCTATAGAGCCATAGCCCGCACACGGAGAGGGCTTCCAGTCATACAACACTTTCAGAGAAACATCATCACCATCAAGTAAAATAGGAATTTCATCAGGAAGAGGGGAATTGCTAGAAACCAAGACTCAAACACGGGCAAAGGTGAGCCTAGTTTTCCGAGCTGTGAGAGCATCCACCACAAGAGGGTGACCAATAAAACTTGTAATTTTAGAGATCCCAGTGGGATTCCACACAGCTAGAGGCAGATCAAAAATTTTAATCAAGATAGGGATAGAAGAGAACTCATCTCGTTTAGGCTTAAATTTTGGTGTCCACTTCTGCAAAATGAAAGGGTGGCCAAAGAAAAACCAGGGCCCCCCGACCAGGCAACCTGATAGTCCTCCAGGAAGAAAATCTGACAAGGAAGAAACCATCATTCATAGACAGGAGCTCGACCGCTCCTTTTGGATTCCAAGCTCTTTTGACCCTGTTAAGAAGACTTAGGTAAGTCGGGCGAGGGCCAATAGAATACCCGACAAGAGAAGAGCTCCAATCGGGGACTCCAAGGGCCAGGTCATCAATGGAGAAGGGTATCTTAGAGGTAGGGGGGATGAACGACAATGAGAACTCACCAGCCACAGGATCTTCTTTAGTGAGATTGGAGACAAAGTTCAATCCCATAGGAAAAATAGGATCGGGAGAAGAGGAGGGGAGAGCTCCAGGTAAAGGGGAAAGTCAGTAAAGTAGGAGGAGGAGGAAGCCATAATGAGGGGCGGGGAGGGGAGAACCCCTCCCCAAGCGGAGGCGGGAAGTGAGCGAAGCAAAGAGCGGTGGCGGGAAGGGGGCTAGGGCAAGAAAACCCTAGCAGAGCTCTCAACAAAGCATGTTTGAAAAGCATTGAAGAAATATCTTTTGAAGTCGGTTAACTAATATTATCCATTTCTGTCATGAAGGAACAAGTGCAAAATGGAGAAATTTGACTTCAATAATCAAATTTTTTACATGAGAATATCTTTTGTTGAAGCTACTGAGTATTTTTGCCAAGAACTCTCTGCTGCCAAAGACGAGATTGTTATTAGTAGAACATACATGGAATTAATTAAGTTTGTAAGGATATTGGTCTATATTTTAGGTAGTTTTTATTTGTACTTTCTTTAGGTTCTTGTATAGCTTAGTATTGCCATTGGTGTGTAGCTTTCTGTAGCTATTTGGTGTCTATAAATAGTTAGCTTAGGCTGTAATAAGAGAACTCCAAACCAGTAAGCTAAGTCATAAAATTTATGTTCAATTTTTTTTTTACTCTCTCCCATTCTTCCCTCTCTCTCTCTCTCTCTCTCTCTCTCTCTCTTCCAAGAAGCTCAAGGAGCTTCATCTTCCTCCTCAAGAATTCCCCAACAAACTGGTATTAGAGCAAGGTGGAGACGACCACGCAGGAGGAAGTTTCTTCTAATCAAGAAAAGAAACAGGAAGGCCGGTGTCATGTGCATGAGGACGATGTTGGACATAGCGTGCACGCGGGTTGGCGCAATGGGTCAGACGTCAGGTTCGAGTAGAGCGAAGGTCTTGCGGCCTAGAAGGTGCTTCTTGTATTAAAGAAAGGGAGCAAGAGCAGAAGGTAGGTGAATCAGGCTAGTGCCGCACGTGGGATGAACGTGGTTTCATGAGGCTGTGTGGGGGTACAAAGGCGTGTTGGTGTGCAGGTGTTGCCACAGAAAGTAGGCAGACAGACCGCAGGTTCATGTGGATAAAAAGCCTGGTTAGGCTCAGGGAGCAAGGCGCGCGGTGGATCGGACGTATGCGATTTGCAGGAGAGCCAGGGTGTGAGGGCTCCAATCAAGGGAGTTACGCTCAATCATAGGGTCACATGCGAGTTGGAAGAGGATCACGGGATTCTTGCAAAGCATGTGATTGGAACAAGTGCGTGGCAGACACTCGCAAAGAGGACGTGCGGGGTGCGTGAGCGCCGAGCATAGGTGAGGCCATCGGTCGCGGGATCCTGGGCTGCGTGGGAACTCGATTCATTCGCATAAGGTGGAATGGACGGCTGGTGGGCTTGGGTCGTGCAGAGGTGAATGCAGTGGGGCACAGAAGGCTTCCTGTGGCTAGGTGCTGGTGTCCTTTGCAAGCTGGAGCGTAAATGGGCTACAATTCTTGATTAAAGATCTTTTTTAGGTCTTTTGAGGTGGAACATTAGCAGCTATGATTCATATCATGTCGACACAAAGATTCGAAATTGAAAAGTTCAATGGGGAGAATGATTTCAGTTTATGGAGGATTATGATGAAGGCTTTACTGGTTCATCAAGGCATTGTCGATGCCATTTTTGAGGAGAATCTTGTTGGAATTACTAACAGGGTCAGGGCTAGAGAAATGTAACTGAAGGCACACAATCCCATTCTCCTTTCTTTTGCAGATGTAGTGTTGAGAGAGGTTGTTGGAGAAGTCTCGGTATTATAGGTACGGCTAAAGCTTGAATCAATCTATATGAAAAGATCACATTCTAATCGACTATTTTTGAAGAAACAATTATACACACGCCAAATGGAAGAAGCAAAGGAGCTTAGAAAACATTTGGATGATTTTAATAAATTGATTCTTAATCTCATGAATGTCGATGTGATAATAGATGAAGAAGATCATGGAATTATACTCCTCAGCTCTTTGCTAAAGACATATGAGCACATTGTTGACACTATATTGTATGGCAAGCAAACATGGATAATGACGGAGGTAAAATCTATCTTGATGTCAAAGAATTTTTATAGAAACTTTGAACAGAAAGAAGAAAATATTGGCAATATTTTAATTGCAAGAGGAAGACTAGAATTCAGAGGAAACAAATCCAACAAGAAGTGCTTCTATTACCATAAAGAAGGCCACTTCAAGAGAAATTGTCCTGATTTGTTGAAACCACAAGGAGCTGGGCTCAAAGTAGACGCCATCTTAGTAGTGGCAGCAGATTTGGCAGAAGGATGGATTGAATCCAAAGTTTTGTAAAATCTAGACCAAGGTAGAAATTGTTAGGATATTGGTCCAGATTTTAGGTAGTTTGTATTGTACTTTTCTTTAGGTTCTTGTATAGCTTAGTATTTCCATTGGTGTATAGCTTTGTGTAGCCATTTGGTGTCTATAAATAGTTTCCTTAGGCTATAATAAGAGCACTCCAAGCCAATAAGCTAAGTAAAATTTCTGTTAAGTTTTTTTTCTCTCTCCCATTCTTCCCTCGCTCTTTCTCTTCCAAGAAGCCCAAGTAGCTTCATCTTCCTCCTCAAGAATTCCCCAACAAAGTCAAATCAATTCATTGCTGGTAAGGAGTTTGTACTGAAGGAACTTATTGATACCAGAGAGATATCCAATGAAATCGCTATTAATTACTCATTACAATTTTTATTTTGTTCTTTTTTATCTTTTGAAGGGTCTTCAAGTCACCCACTGCAAAGTCTGAATGACACATGTAATTCTTATATAACTAAATCCATATTTGGCCTTTTCAATGAGTTGACATGACTAATTGTAAATTTTGTTATTTTAATAGATAAAAAAAATGATTGTGAATTCAAAAAATAAAAATTTAAAATTCAAATATAACAACAACAAGTCTTTATCTCATATGTGGTGTGATTACATGAATTTTTTTTCTCTATGGCATTATATTAAGTGTCAAATTCTTATTTAAATCTAATAAAAGGGATCATTTCTAATGCTTTCTACTAAGTCATTTTAGGTCTACCTATACTTTTCTTAACATAGGCTAGATCTAATATATCTACTTGTTGCAATCTAGGTGCCTGACCTTGAGTTTTGATTATTACAAACTTTATTGAATGTTTATCTTTTTATTCCTACTTTATATATTACATCTTTTTTTCATGTGTGACACTAACTTTTAGGTACAACATACACCAAGCAAAAGTGAATAATCCAGGCTCAAGACAATGTAGTATCAGTGTATAAGTCAGTCTGTTTTTGATATAGTCTGTACTTTTAAATCTTTGAATTATTTTATGTATTAGGTATATATTGGCAAGACAATCATGCACACTTACACAAGGGGGAGTAAAATTGAATATTTGAATTTTTCAGTTAATCGTACTATATGATTCAAATCATATCATATGTTCAAATAGAAATTAATTCAATTTTTTAATGAAATGATATTAAATTAAATTAGGTTATAACTAATCGTACTGTATGACCACCACATCGTATAGGATGATTAGCTATTTTGAGAAATCTTGTCGTCGAATTCTAGTTACTTAAAATTAGGTAAATTTGAAATTTAAAATTTGAACTAATCATACTATATGAACATTAATTAAAAGTGCCTAATTAAATTTCAAGGATTAAGGAATCAAATCAGATCAAATTATCATTAATGATTGTACTGTTTGATTCACCTAAGAACTCACCTAGATGATCTATAATTTGATTGAACTAATCTTACTGTATGATCTGTGCATTGTACTATACGACTAGAAGACTTAAAATTAAAATTAGGATTTTTGAGAGCCTACTTTATAAACTCATTATGTCTTGAGGGATAAGAGTTCTTGAGAGCTTCAAAAACATTCTTTTTCTGTGAGTGAGCTTAGAAAGACTAAAAATCATAAAGGAGAGAGAGGAGGTGAGGTTGAGAGAGGGGAGTGCTTTTAGGGAGTTAAGAGGTTTAAGAGGGGTCATACGGTTACTTCAGCTAACCTACATCTTGGGTCATCTTATTGTATTTGGTGGAGCACTTGGAGGAGAGCTATAGGAAGAAATGTCTTTGAGTGAAAGACTCCTAGCTGAGGAGGCTAGCGTCGATGTCTCTATCGGGCCTAGAGGTGAAAGAAGGGGTGACATCTCCATCATTGTGAGGAGCTAAATAAGGTTCGACATCTTCATCGGGTCGAGAAGGCGAGAGGAGGGATTAGCATCTTCACTACGCCGAAAAGGCGAAAGGAGGGACTTCATCTCCATCGGGTCAAGGATGCAAAAAGAGGGAGATTCCTAAGAGTCTATGAAGGTTATTATCAGCTTGTGGTAAGTGAGAAGGGCTTCTCCACCCAGCTGTGTGCTGAAGGAGTCTGGTTTAGTGCAATACCCAAAGAAGGAGACCTTTGGCAAGTTGACATAGGTCAATTCAACCAAACCAATATAAACTTAATTTGTGTGTTCTTACTTTTCTGCACTTTACTTTTCTTGCAATTTATTTTGATGCACTCTAATTTTATTTTGATTATCTTTGTGAAAGAGGATTTTGGAGAATGATCTTTGGTTGAAGTTTATTTTGAACTTTCTTTCCTTCCCAGGCAAAAATAAATGAATGAGGGAGGGATAGCTTAAGTGGTGAGGGATATTTATATTAAATATATTAAAAATATCATTCAGTGCCCATTACCATGGTGCCTAATTTTTTAGCACCGCTACACTGCTTGCTTATCCCAAAGTCGCTGTACAGTAGAAATTATGATGCTGCGATGGGGGTTCCTGGCACCATAGCCCTCCTGCACTGATATGCTTTCCAGCCCAACACTATAGTGATGTATGCTGGATCCATAGTTTTATATGTTTCAAATAAATTCATTTTAATATTTTTGGTTTATTACAATCTCCCTATCTCAAAAAAATATCATCCTTGATATTTTCATACAAAATAGAAATGATCACCAGTCACCTCATGCATTAATCAAATTACATATTCATTCACTAATAGGTATGAGTATGAGTTAAGTAGTCAATCATGTGGTGCAACAAAATAATAAAATTGCATAATAATGTTTAGAATAGAAAATCAGATAAGTAGAGTTATCAAAAACTTCTAAAGTCAATTATACAAGAGTTTTAGTACCAGTCCGAACAAGCCCTTGACCATACCCAGGCAATAGATAATGTATAATATTATGTCCATAACTACCACATCTTAAGCATTGCTTTATAACACTAACATTTTACTGCATGCCTTCTTCTCACCAGACACATAATAGAGTCCTTTTAGCAAGTAATTTCATATCTTACTAGTCTCCTTCTTACTACCTTCACCCATTTTCTTAATTGGAGGTTTATGTTCAAAAATTCTTTTCTCATACTACTTAGTTAATCTTTCACCGATTATTTGTGTAATCATATTAACAAACTTTAATACACCCTCACGTAAAATTGGAGCTACTCATGTATTTTGTTTAGTCAAAATTTTCTTTCCTTTTGGATTCATTTTCTTATGCCTGATCAATTCAACAGATCTTTTAATAAATTATGTAGGTAGTGTACATTCAATTATTTATGCCACATATGTACATGTATGCAACTCATGTTCATGAATGCAGGAATGCAACTCAATATCCTATACACTGCCCCATTTCTACCCCACTCAAAATTCACCCTGTAGCTTTAGTCATAATTCAATTCTTCTAAGAACCGTTGCTCTGATACTATTTTGTCACGCCATAGAATCTAAATTGAAAGAATCACATCTTTTTTCCAAATATTAACTAGAGCTCACTAATTTCATCAAGACAATATAAATAATGAAAAATATAATTATATTTCTTTTCATCAAATATTTACACAAGATCCCAAAACAATATATACAATAATCATGATGATCAACCAGAATAATCCATCATTAAAATAATGCATCATGATTATAAAAGGAAAAATATAAACAAAACCTAAACTTACAGCCTAGATCCACCTGCTCCTTACTCTTACTTGAAAGCATATAAAAACCTTATAATGAGCATATAGCCCACTAACACTACAGAAAAACCCGTTATTATCGAAGGACCAAATCCGCAGGTAAGTTGAAAATTTTGACGGAAAAATGACGTTTCTGGTGCATTTCCGTAGGATTACCTTATGACGGTAATATGCTCGTCGAAAAAAAATGTCCGGCATAATTATTACTACGGAAATATTTCCGGTGGCTTTTTCAGCGCATAACCGGCAGAAAAGTAGATGTGTTTACGTCGTTCCATCTTAGCCTATTCCAGCGTTAAATCTGCCGGAAATACCGGCATATTAATACGTCGGTATCACTGGCAGAAATTACATCGCTGTAAGCGCTGCAAAAGTAACCGACGAATATAACCGGCGCATTTTCCATCTGACACGCTGGAATATAAATACACTGGAAAATGATACATAATTCGTTGTATCATGGTTTCCGGTGGATTATCGGTGTATTATCCGTCATAAACCAGTACCATAAATTACCTTCCCACATAGTAATCAATTTTCCACACCTGCAGCAATAAAATTCAATAATATTCATAGACAATCATAGACAATCACATATCAAACAACCACTCCTAATCATAAACATTACAAAATAATCAAAAATAACATCAAATATTTAAAAACATCAATTGTTCATTAACATCAACACATTGTTCATTAACTTTAACAAATGTTCATGAAATTAAAAAAAGTTCATACAAAACTGAAAGTTCATATCAAACAACTACGCAGAATCTGTTGACTCATCATCCCATATAGCTACCTCCTTTTCACTCAACTGCTCCCTTATTTTACACATTTCATCTAACAATTGATTGTGTTGTGCCTGCATCTGCATCTGTATATGGGCCTGTAACTACACTTGCCAATCAACTTGTGATTTCCTTACTTGTTCTAGCTCCGCTTGAAGGGCAGTTATTTGTTGACTATAAGAGTCCTGTGAACTTGATGCAAAGCTCGATCCAGTAGAGGTTATCCCCTCGTATGTCTGGGCTTGCAAACCTAAACCATAAACCCTGCCATGTTGCATTCCTCTAATCACTTGTGACCAGATGCAGTACTCAGAATACTCTACAGAGCCTCCAGAAGGACCCTCACCAGCTGCAGCCTCTCGCTCTCGTAGCCGTGTATACTCCTCCTATGAAAGTTAATAAAAATTTAAACAGTTTATTTAGACATAACATAAAAAATATTAAACACATATACTTACATGGGCTTTTCTTGCTCTCTCATCAACCCATTGTTGGTCCTCCTGCTGCTTATGAGTGTGACTATGCAATTCAAGAGGAGTTGGCTCTCTACCCAGCATCTGTTTCTGTAATAGACTTTCATTAATATTTATATTAAAGGAAATTTTTAAAAACTTTTAAAGTTCCTTACCAAATGCAGCATGTGCTTAGTATGTGGAACTGAGCCCCCTGTATGAAGGGAACTACCCAATCCCCCAATATCAGATGCTCTATTCTGTCGATTCTGATTCCTCCTCATGTTATACTCTACGCTACCCCAAGTAGTGTTCAGCTCAGCCCATACAATATCTCCAATCCATCGCGGCCGCTCGCCAGACTTTTTAATATCTGTAAACATGTCATGCATTCGAGTGGACCCATGTTTCTCAAAATTCTTTCTAACTTTATCATTGTGCTGGGGCAACCAACAAAAATCTCTCTGTATTAAAAAATTAGCTTAAGTAAAAAAGAATATAATAAAAGTTCGATAGGGATGTTAAGCCCTAGTGAACTAGTCCCGAGGCTAACCAAGAGGGGGGGTGAATTGGTTATTTAAAAATTTCATGAGGAACAGAAAAAATCTTTTCGATACTTTACAGTGAAAATAAGTAAACAAGAACGAAAAGATCAATCACAGATATTCACCCAAGCAGTTAATATCAGAAAAGTAAAGTGCAGAATAGAATCAGAAAAGCAAATCAGATTTTATAATGGTTCGATCAACTTGACCTACGTCCACTCCCCGGAGCCTCCCCTCCGGGTATTGCACTAAACAAAAAGTGACTCTCCTTTTGCTCCCACAGCAAGGCGGAGAAGCCTGTACAAGAATCCTCCTTTCCACCACCCAGTGAGGCAGAGAACCTAACCTCCTTTTGCTTCCACCTGAAGCGGGCAGAGAACCCAACGTCCTTTTACTTCCTCCTGAAGAAGGCAAAGAACCTCGGATCTTCTTGCCGACGATCCTCTCCCAAAGAACACCGACACGATGAAAGACGACGAACGGAGAAGAAGACTCTGATCCTTGCTTGGAGCAACCTTCATGAACCCCTCACGAACTCCCCCTCACAAGATCCTCTCTCTCTCTCCCAAACTCTTTCTCTATCTAGGGTTTCTCTGGAAAGGAAAGTGGCAAAAGATCTTTCTTGTTGAAAGAAAAAGATCTTTTATAGGAGGGCTTAAAATTTACCCTAAATCGCAACTGGTCGGCCAAGATCATCCAGGATGATCGATAGATCGTCCTGTATGATCAATTCAAAAATCAGCTGATTCAGTCTGGACGATCTGGCTCTTCTGGACGATCAGTAAAAAAAATTGTTCATATCGTCCCGTACGATTTTGCGATTGTCCGGGATGATTAGTGTAAATCGAGGAATATCGTCCAGAAGATAGTTCGGGTCATCCAGAGCAAAACGTGCTGGACGACAAAAAAATAACTTGGTCGTCCATGACGATACGGGTATCGTCCTGTACGATTAGTTCAAAAAGTGCCAAAATTATCCTAAGCATAGTTCGGGTCGTACAGCTGAAATGCACTTAGATGATCATGATCGTCCAGGACGATCCTGCGATCGTCCAGGATGATATGATCGTATCAATTAAATATTAATTGCTTTCCTTAATTACCAGACTAATTTAGGCATGATTGTACTGAATCATCCAGGATGATACACGTATCGTCCGGGACGATCAGACCAAATAACTTAAAATAAAAACTTGCCTAACTTGATCTGGCGGCTGAGAATTTTTGATTTGAGCATATCGTCCCGTATGATCCAAAGATCATCCAGGACGATCTGCTTGATCAGATGTACTTAACTTGGTCACCCTAATTAGAGTTTCTGTTTTTACTGGATCATCCAGGATGATGTGAATATCGTCCAGGACGATCTGAATAAAAAATGAACACAAACTCTAATTCACTCAAGCTCTCCCCCTGAGTGTGTGTGTGTAAGGTTACTTAGCTGGACGAATAGTTATATTACAATTGACTCAAGAAAAGGAAAAATAGTACATTAGACACACTTGGACCCAATCTTGAGTTGGCTTGAGTTGCTCATGATCTTTTGTGCCTGAAACGGGTTAGCCAAGCAAAACACACTGGAAACATGTTTGTCATCATCAAAACCAGATTTGCAACAATCTCCCCCTTTTTGATGATGGCAAACATTTGTACAGTAGTTTGAAAATAAAAATAATTAGGGAATCAAAAAACAAATTTTTTTTTATTTAACAACTAAATCAATACAGGAAATATAACACATAACAAAAAACCAAAACGACCACAACTGACTCCCCCTTTTGACATCACAAAAAGGAGGAGGGAAAACAGAAACACTGAAACATCAGTACAAAATAGAAAAGAAAATAACTACAAAATAGAACACTAGAACGGAGGCGGATCCTGATCGGAAGAAGGAGGTGGCAATGGTGGGTTGAAGTAGTTGTGAATGGCTTGAAAGTGGGCTCCAATCCAAGCAATGTCCTGGTCATGCTGCTGTTGCTGCTACGCAGCGTAGTCCGTGAAGTGCTGGATGTCCTCGGCGTGCCGCTGCTCCTGGGTAGCCACATAGGAGTCAAATCTGGCCTCCCACTGATTGAAGTGCTGCACCAGGTGGTCAAAGGGAGAGGCAATGCGAAGGGGAGTAGGTGCATCGGGTGCAGCAGGAACTGGAATAGCCTCTTCCTCTTCCTCCTCAACATCCGGGGTGGGCTCCGGATGTAGTCGGGTACTTTGTAGGACATGGAAGGAATTATTGGTGAAGAAGGAAGGAGGGATATTTGGAGCTACGGGATACTGCAGGTCATATTTGGTTTCTAAAGCATAGGCAATGATATGTCCTAAGGCTAGATTTGGACGACGGCGATGACCTGGATCTCTAATAGTGGTGAGGTGCTCGATGTATCGGATGATAAGATCAGTGGCATTAAATTCCTTATGGGCGAAGATTTAGTATGTGGTCAAGGACAGTAGTGGGGTGATGTGAATTCGATCCCCCGCCTTTGGAATGACGGAGGAACGAAGGACATGCTGAATGTTCCATGCGTCCTTAAGAAGTGAGGTGCAAGCGTTGTCATGATAGGGGGCATTTGTATTACGAAGGAAATGATTGGCGACACTCCAATCATAGTCAGGGTCAGTGATAAGCGTGTGGAGTTTGTCGCCAGTGACAGAAAGTTGGAGAATGTTATAAAAGTCCTGGTAAGTGAGTTCGATAGAACACTGATTTACATACCAGTGGAGGGTGAAATAATCAGCAGAAATACGCAAGTTTACAAAGAAACCTCGAAGAAGTTCCGTGCTAAAAGGAAAGGCGAGAGTCATGATGAAAGTGAGGGAGGTGTGTGCGAAGAGGACAAGAACAATATAAGTAAGAGTGCGGGGATTTACTATTTTTGACGGTGTGATCCCCACATCACAATAGCGCTCGTAAGCAGCCTGATCGGCTGCATTTGGGAAGCGAGGATCAACATGCCCCCGGGAGGAACTCACACCCTTTTGCTGCGAATGTTTACCACATGCCATTAGAAATCAAAAGTGAAGGGAAGTAGAGGGAGATTGGAAGAAACAGTGTGGAAAATCCTTAAGAAAATGGCTGTTTAAATAGATCTTGGCCTGATCGTCCCGTACGATTGGGAGATCGTCCAGGACGATAGGTGTAATTATTACGGCCTGGACGATTGGTTAAAAAAGCGGTCCGATCGTCTGGGATGATCAGAGATCATCCAGGACAATTAGACACAGACGATCATCCCGAGGAGTCAGGCCAGACGACCGTTGACGAAAAGGTATCGTCTAGGATGATTAGGTGGATCGTCTCAGACGATGTGTAATAAGTATGACGACGGGTCGAATTCCAATCGTCCAGTGGCTGACATGTGGATCGTCCAGGATGATGAGGTGGATCGTCCAGGATGATGGATAATATTTGGTGCAATCACAGTCGTGTGATCAGATCAGGAAGATATGGATCATATCGTTCAGGACGATGTAGGTATCGTCCAGGACGATCACCAATAATTGGAGTTTTTCAGCAACATGATCAGAGTTGGGATGATTTTGAATAGATCATCCAGGATGATTTATGGATCGTCCAGGATGAAGAAGATCGTCCAGGACGATCGGTGGATCGTCCAGGACGATCGGTGGATCGTCCAGGACGATCGGTGGATCGTCCAGGACGATGTGAAGAAAACAGAAAAGGATGGAGGATGGAGATGACAGATCAGGATCCCAAAAACACAACCACTAAAATAAAAAGACAAAACAAAAAACAAAGAAAACTCGGAACGAGAACACAGAAAAAACAATGATTTTTTTTGACCAGTCTGCTCTAGTAAAATAGAATTCTCCCTTGATTTTCGATCCAAAAACCAATAAGAAGATGATTGACAGCTCTGAAATCCAGAAAAAATTAGAAAAATTGACTTTCGTAACTCTGACCCCGGGCACCTTATCAATGCAAACCTCTTTCAAAACAAAAATCCAATTCAAAAGAAAAAAAATTAGATTAAAAAAGAGATCCTTCCAAGCCTCGTTCCAGAAAAATATCTGATATAATAGTGTTACAAAGTAAAAAATCAGAAATCATGATTTTCAAACTCAAGTTTTTAAAAATATTAAGTGGCACACGGATTTTTCTAAGACATTTAACAATCTAAAAGTGAAGAAAGCTTGGTTTGGGCTCATTTTGTGCCTCTTTTTCCATTTGGTTGGCGCTTTGCGCATCTTTTGATTTTTGATACACTTTGTGTATCTTTTAGTTGGCGATATTTCGCATCTTTTCAGCTTTGGGCTCATTTTATGCCTCTTTTTTAATTTATTTGGCGCACTGCACATCTTTTGTAAGCTTTCCCCTTTTCATAATCATTAAAGAGTCTCAGCTGTGAAATTATCTTCCAGACATAGGAGATGACTCTCCACAATAAGGAAGAATGATTCACAAAACAAAAGCCATACATCATATGATAAATGCAATCACTTGGTTTAGAAAATCATAATAATGACTCAAAACTTTGAAAATACTATTTATATGAGGTAGATTACTGTAAGAAGATAAAATAAATCCCTATTCCAAAAACTAATGTTTTAATTTTGAAAAAGATTTTTATCCAAAAGAAACCATACACCAGTAAAGGAGTTAGAGGAAGTGAAATAATCATCAACATTTCTTCCCTTTAACAGATCCAGTGGAATCAATCACTGCTTACAAGCTTTCAGATAAAACAAGGCAAAACTCTTAGTCAGAAATCCATTTTTTTTTATTTTCAAACACATAAAATAGTAGATAAACGAGATGAATCATTAAATAAAATAGGTAAAAACTAAATCATATCAAAATAAATACTCAAATTAAACTGACACTAAAGCTAAAATAGAAAGCAGAAGAATAAAAAATGAAAATAACTGAAAGAAAATAATCAAATCAAATAACTAACTAAGAGGAACAAAAATAAAGATTAGAGAAATCAGAAATCAGCAGCCATCAGAATCAAGCATTTATATCAATCACTCCTAATCTAGTTCTCAAAATACTGAATGAGTCAAAGGCCAGTGGTTTAGTGAATATGTCAGCAAGTTGATTTTCAGTTGCTACATGATGTAGCTCAATATCCCCTTTTGTAACATGGTCCCTAATGAAGTGATGCCTTATGTCAATGTGTTTGGTCATAGAATGTTGGATTGGATTCTTAGAGATACAGATGGCACTAGTATTATCACACAGGATAGAAATTGTGCCCACTGGTAAACCTAAGTCCAAAACTTGTTGCTTTAACCAAAGAACTTGGGCCACACAACTTCCTAAGGCAATATACTCAGCTTCAGTAGGGGAAAGTGCAACTGAGTTCTATTTTCTACTGGACCAGGAGACTAGAGACTGTCCTATGAATTGACAAGTTCCAGAAGTGCACTTTCTATCCACCCTACACCCCGCAAAGTCAGAATCAGAATATCCAATGATCTCAAAAGAGGTGCTATGTCTAGGGTACCAGATTCCTAGGTTTGGGGTCCCTAAAAGATTTCTAAGAATTCTCTTAATAGCAGTTCGGTGGGACTCTTTAGGATCAGCCTGAAACCTAGCACAAAGACAGACACTAAATATGATATCAGGTTGGCTAGCAGTCAGGTAAAGCAGTGATCCTATTATTCCTCTATACTTCTTCTGATCAACAGATTTTCTACTTGAATCCTTATCTAACTGAACTGAGGAGCTCATGAGAGTATTGATTGGCTTGGCTTTATCCATTTCATATTCTTCAAAATGTCCTTAGTGTATTTAGATTGATTGAGAAAGGTTTCATCATCCATTTGCCTTATGCTAAACCCCAAAAAGTAGGACAATTCTCCCATCATACTCATCTCAAACTCCTTACTCATTGTTTTAAAAAACTCATCACATAAATATTTATCAGAAGATCCAAAAATTATATCATCAATATAGATCTGGATAATAAGTCATCCCCTATTCTTCTCAGAAAAAGGGTGGTGTCTACGCTCCCCTTAACAAACTCTCTTTCTAACAGGAATGTGCTAAGCCTCTCAAACCAAGCTCTGGGTGCCTGTTTTAATCCATATAAGGCCTTTTTTAATTTGTAAACATGATTCGGATATTGAGAACTCTCAAAACCTAGGGGTTGTTCTACAAAAATATCCTCTTTTATTACCCCATTTAAAAAGGCACTCTTGACATCCATTTGAAACAGCTTGAATACCTTATAACAGGCAAAGGCTAGTAGCACTCTAATGGCTTCCAATCTAGCTACAGGGGCAAAAGTCTTCTCAAAATCAATCCCTTCTATCTGATTATACCCCTTAGTCACCAATCTTGCCTTATTTCTCACCACCACACCAGAATCATTCATCTTATTCTTAAAGACCCACTTGTTCCCATAATACTTTGATTTCTAGGTCTTTCTACTAACTCCCAAACATCATTCCTTACAAACTGATTCAATTCTTCTTGCATAGCTAAGATCTAAAACTCATCCGAAAGGGCATGATTGATGTTGGTGGGTTCAGTCATTGAGATAAAGGCAGAATGGTTTACTTCCTTCCTAAGTCCATGCCTAGTCCTAACACCTTCAGAAGGGTCTCCTAAGATCAGTTCTTTAGGATGACTCGAAGAATATCTCCAATCTCTAGGCAGTGTGATTTGAGGTTCTACCCTCTCCTCCAGATTTGCATTTCCAACCCCTTAGATAATTTTCTCTACCTCTTCTTCTTCCTCAATTCTATTCACTTTAGGATCAGGTTCATCAAACACCACATGGGTTGTCTCTTCCACCACCAAAGTCCTTTTATTAAACACCCTAAAGGATTTTTCCATACTAGAATAGCCTAAAAACACTCCTTCATCATATTTGGGGTCAAACTTTCCAAAGGATGATTTCCCGTTGTTCAGAATGAAAACCTTACAACCAAAGACATGGAGGTGGGACAGGTTTGGAGTTCTACCCTTAATGATCTCATAAGGTGTCTTGTTCAGTTTAGATCTCACATTCACCCTATTCAGCACATAACAGGCAGTGTTTACCGCTTCAGCCCAAAAGTATTTTGGAAGTGAATACTCAGCAAGCATGGCTCTACCGGCTTCCACTAAGGTCATGTTCTTCCTTTCAGCTACCCCATTCTGCTGAGGGGTTCCAGGAGCTAAAAAATTGTGACTAATCCCTTGCTCCTCACATAAACTTCCAAACTTCACATTCTTAAACTCTCTACCATGATCACTATGAATAGTCAGGATCTCACAACCTAACTTCCTCTGAATCCAAGTGGAGAAGGACTTAAACTCATCAAATGACTCAGATTTATGTGACAAGAATTTAATCCAAGTGAACCTCGAGTAGTCATCTACAATCACAAATCCATAGACTTTTCCCCCTAAGCTGGCAGTGCTAATGGGTCCAAAGAGGTCCATATGAAGAACTTCTAAAGGTCTAGAGGTGCTAATGTCCTTAACAGAGTGAAAAGAGGACTGGACTTGCTTTCCTAACTGACAGGCATCACATAGGTGATCCTTAGTGAACTTAAGCTTGGGCACACCTCTAACTAAGTCCTTTTGGGTGACTCTCCTAAGGGTTTTCATACTGGCATGACACAATCTCCTATGCCACAAACAAGACTCATCAGTAGCATTTTTTAAGCAAATTGAATTTTCAGCTTTAATGCAACTTACATCCAGCTTGTAGACGTTGTTGATCCTTTGCCCCTGCAAAATAACTTTATCATTTAAGCTTAAAATGCAGCCAGTGGGTAGGAATTTGATGTTGTATCCCTTGTCACAAAGATGACTGATGCTCAGCAAGTTGTGTTTCAGTCCATCTACAAGAAAAATATTATCAATCATAAAATTCTTTGAATCACCAATTATACATGTGCCTACCACCTTCCTAGTGGTGTTATCTCTAAGTGTAACCTTGCCTCCAGCTCTGGCCTCCAGCAAAATGAACTGATTTGCATCTCCAGTCATGTGTCTAGAACATCCACTGTCCAGGTACCACATGCTTTCATGAGTTCTTATGTGAGAGCATCCCTACAAAAATATCAAACGTCAGTCTTAGGAACCTAAATAGGTTTGGGTTCCTACTTATGAAAAGAAGAATACAATGCATGCGTGCTGTGTTGTGAAACAGACAGTTTGGGCCTCCACACCCAATGTGTACTACGGTGAACCGTGCAGGTGTGGGAAATACATCCTAACATGCCACATGAATAACATCTAATACCAGGAAAAGGATTAACTAAACGTCGTGAGTGATAGTGCCTCTTCCTAGAAGTGTATGAAACATACTTTGATGAATTTCCAACAGATTTTTCAAAAGGTGGCGATGCATAAAACTGTTCAAAAGTAGGTGGTTTTTTATTCTTTTCAAAAGCAGCAATTTTCACTTTCAAAAATTCATTTTCTTTATTTAAACTTGCAATTTCAAATTTTAAAGCACCATTGTTACTCTCCACTTCACATGCCATAGTATCTAATTCTTTAAAAGCTCTCTCCAAATCAATATGAGTGGTTTTCAATCAATCATGCACAGTAACTAAATCAGAATATTTTTTATTCAATTCATCAAACTCATCAAGTAAAGACATGTGATTGCTATCAATAGTTGAATGATCTTTAATCAAAACATCATGCTCTTTTTACAAAGTCAAATAATACAGTTTCAAGCTAGCATGGGTTTTCTTAAGCTTCCTATACGATGCATGAATTTTTTCAGATACTTCAAGTAATTGATTGTAAGTAAGCTCACATACCTCTTCCTGGTCTGACTGACCAGGGTGATCATCAGCCATCAGACATAGATTTGTTTCCTCCTCTTCAGCTTCAGTCTCAGAAAAGTCGGATGCAGAGTCTGCCTAGAACGCCTTCTGAATCCATTTCTTGTCCTTTCTGAACTTTGGTTTCTCCTCACCCTTCTCCTTGCTTGGGTGAGCCTTGAGTGTAGGATAATCTGCCTTTATGTGTCCAGGCTTCATGCATTCAAAATAAACATATTCAGATGAACCTTTAAAGTTTCTACTGGTCTTACCTTTGTTCCACTTTTGAAAGTTCTTATTCTTCTTCCTTAGAAAGCTCTTGAATAGCCTTGTGATTAAGGCAACATCATCGCTATCAGACCCGAAAGTGCTAGCATCTGAATCTTTGGCCTTTAGCGCCACTGTCTTCTCCTTCTTTCATTCACCTGTATCAAGTTGTCTTTGGTTCACCCCTTGCTCGTAAGCAATGAGTGATCCAAGTAAGCTGTCAATAGAGTAAGTATTTAAATCTTTAGATTCCGAGATCACAGTAATCTTAGCATCGTATGAAGTAGGCAAACATCTAAAAATTTTGTTCACTCTTTCATAAGTAGTTAGTTCTCTTCCTAGAGCATGCAACGAGGTAACTATTTGAGTGAACCTTGTGTACATTTCTGAAATCGTCTCACTAGGTTTCATGCAAAAAAGTTCATAATCATGTAACAAAATATTTAACCTAGACTGTTTGACTTCAGTTGTACCTTCATATGATACACAATCTATCCCAGATTTCTTTACCCGTTGTACAAGTAGAAACACGCATATAGTCTTCAGATTTTAAAGCATAAAAGAAACAGTTCAAACATTTGGCATTTAATTGTGCTAAATCACGATATCAAAAGTCCAATCAGTAAAGGGCAATTCAGTTTTCACATTGTTAATACATCTAAAAGGTGGTTCGTATCCATCCTTAACTAGCATCCACATACGATAATCGATTGATTGAAGAAAAGTAGACATGCGTATTTTTCAAAAATTAAAAGGAATATTATCAAACAACGGTGGTCTTGTAATAGAATAACCTTCAGCAGTATTATGATTGTTATAGTTAGCCATGGATCAAATTCAAAAGTTTTTAAACTTAAATTTTGAATCCCGCTCTGATACCACTTGAAAGTTTGATAGGGATGTTAAGCCCTAGTGAACTAGTCCCGAGGCTAACCAAGAGGGGGGTGAATTGGTTATTTAAAAATTTCATGAGGAACAGAAAAAATCTTTTCAATACTTTACAGCGAAAACAAGTAAATAAGAACGAAAAGATCAATCACAGATATTCACCCAAGAAGTTAATATTAGAAAAGTAAAGTGCATAACATAATCAGAAAAGCAAACCAGAATTTATAATGGTTCGGTCAACTTGACCTACGTCCACTCCCCGGAGCCTCCCCTCCGGGTATTGCACTAAATAAAAAGTGACTCTCCTTTTGCTCCCACAGTAAGACGGAGAAGCCTGTACAAGAAACCTCCTTTCCATCACCCAGTGAGGCAGAGAACCTAACCTCCTTTTTCTTCCACCTGAAGTGGGCAGAGAACCCAACGTCCTTTTGCTTCCTCCTGAAGCAGGCAGAGAACCTCGGATCTTCTTGCCGATGATCCTCTCCCAAAGAACACCGACACGACGAAAGACGACGAGCGGAGAAGAAGACTCTGATCCTTGCTTGGAGCAACCTTCGTGAACCCCTCACGAACTCCCCCTTACAAGATCCTCTCTCTCTCTCCCAAACTCTTTCTCTCTCTAGGGTTTCTCTGGAAAGGAAAGTGGAAAAAGATCTTTCTTGTTGAAAGAAAAAGATCTTTTATAGGAGGGCTTAAAATTTGCCCTAAATCTCAACTGGTAGGCCAAGATCGTCTAGGATGATCGATAGATCATCCTGTACGATCAGTTCAAAATCAGCTGATTCAGCCTGGACGATATGGCTCTTCTGGACGATCAGTAGAAAAAGTTGTTCATATCGTCCCGTATGATTTTGCGATCGTCCGGGACGATTAGTGTAAATCGAGGAATATCGTCCAGAAGATAGTTCGGGTCATCCAGAGCAAAATGTACTGGACAACAAAAAAATGACTTGGTCGTCCAGGATGATATGGGTATCGTCCTGTACGATTAGTTCAAAAAGTGCCAAAATCGTCCTGAGCACAGTTCGGGTCGTACAGCTGAAATACACTTAGACAATCATGATCGTCCAGGATGATATGATCGTATTAATTAAATATTAATTACTTTCCTTAATTACTAGACTAATTTATGCATGATTGTACTGAATCGTCCAGGATGATACACGTATCGTCTGGGACGATCAGACCAAATAACTTAAAATAAAAACTTGCCTAACTTGATCTGGAGGCTGAGAATTTCTGAGCATATCGTCCCGTACGATCCAAAGATCATCCAGGACGATCTGCTTGATCAGACATACTTAACTTGGTCGCCTTAATTAGGGTTTCTATTTTTACTAGATCGTCCAGGACGATGTGAATATCGTCCAAGACGATCTGAATAAAAAATGAACAGAAACTCTAATTCACTCAAGCTCTACCCCTGAGTGTGTGTGTGCAAGGTTACTTAGCTGGGGGAACAATTACATTACAATTGACTCAAGAAAAGGAAAAATAGTACATTGGACACACTTGGACCCGATCTTGAGTTAGCTTGAGTTGCTCGTGATCTTTTGTGCCTGAAACGGGTTAGCCAAGCAAAACACACTAGAAATATGTTTGTCATCATCAAAACCAGATTTGCAACATATAAAATTTATTTAGACATAACATAAAAAATATTAAATAGAAAAACCTCAAACTCTCTAAACCACATATCCCAAACTTCTTTCGAGACTTTCTTCCAAGACACATAAGGAGCATCGTACATGCTCCGTATTATGTCTCGTATTTTATGTGTAAGTTGTTTTGACGGGTAGAACCTATAAAAAATATGTTAGGTAAGAAAAAAATTTATTTAATTTTAGTTGTGTGTTAATAATATCATATTTACATACGTGTCACCGTCAGGTGCAATCAACATTCGACCATCTATCGCCTGCTCTGTTGCAGCTGCGGTCGAAGGTCCAGTTGTAGCAGGCTGAGGGGGTGGTGGGGGATAGTATGGCGGAACATATGGTCGATATGGATAAGCAGGAGGGCCACCATAAGGTGGAGGTGGGTAGTAAGGGTAGAAGGGGGCAGTGTGTATGGCATCTGGTGAGGGAAAGCGGGGGTCTGGTGAAGGAAATTGGGGGTCTTGTGAGTAGAACTATGGGATACTGGCTCCAGGAATAATGGGTAAAGGTGTGGTAGGTTGAGTATCATGAGTGGTAGGATGATTATGAGCGGTAGGCTGAATATGAGCGGTAGGCTGAGTATGAGTGGTAGGTTGACTATGAGTGACAGGTTGAGTGGAAGAGGTCCGCTGAGTATGAGTGGTAGGCTGAGTATGAGTGGCAGGCTGAGTATGAGTATGGATGTGTAGTAAAACCTTCTTGCGAAACATGGTCATTATGCCATCTCATTTGTGCAGCAGATCTCATGGATGCATATAACCGTTGTAGTCTAGGAATTATTGGTAAGTAAAACATACTACTTATAGGTACATCTTTTAGTTTTCTTTTTGTTCCAAACTTTTGTTTAAATCTTGGTGCATTATAATGATGACATGCAATCTCTAATAAATCATCTTTAAAGTATAACATGTATCCATTGACACAATAATCTATCTTTGTGTATATCAAATCAAGTTTGGAAACTAACTTCTTTGTCCGATATAGATATGTAGGAATTATATTATTAGCTGGATTGGTTTCCTTAAGCAGCCCAATAAATTGATTAAAACATTCACGAGCAATATTATATCCTTAATACAGATCAACAATTACATCATCAGGTCTTAGGTGCACTTGATTTTTATGTTTAGAACATGAACATCGAAACATTCCATCTGATATGAAGCTGGGCAGTTATTTCACTGTTTGAATGAAAATGTTCACCCCATTAATGAATTCATCTTTTAATGTCTTTCTTCCTTGCGCTAATCAGTTATACATCCAACTTCTTTGATTTCTAATATCCATAATATAACCTACATATAATATGGAGCTATTAGATATTATAAGTCGAGCAATAGATGTTAGATAATGTAAGTAATGAGATTTGAAATTTGAGATATTTAGACCTATGTGATCTCTCCAAAATCAAGTTAGGTCTCTTTAATACGGACAATAAAAGTCTCATTGTAAATTATCACCATTTTATGTGCCCAAACCATCTAAGGTGACTCTTTAATCTTACCTTCCAATGGAGCTACTCCAACCTTATCACATATATGCTCATTTCGGATCCTATCTCTAAGGGTCCAGCCAAACGGCCTAAAATGCAAAACTAAATCTCACGAAAAATGAAAGCCGCCGTAGACGGAAAATTCTGCCTTTCTTCATAAACCCGGATTTTTGAAATCCTCTTGTTCAGCGGATTTCTGAAATCCTCTGGCTCTATTGGCATGGGAAGGAAGAAATTCCTTCTTAAATTCTGAATGGAATAGCCAAACAGTCATATAGAAGTTATCATGAATGTTACCAAATAGTTTTCAGGATTTAACCCCCTCAGGATTTCGTAAATTCAAATTTGGAGGATTTACAAAATCCTACTTAAATGAAATCCTAAATTCTACCAAATAGTCCCTTTTTCTCCATTGTGTCATGTTACGAGTCATTGGAAGGCTACCGTTTTGTATGACCAAATCATCTAAGGTAACTCTCTCTAATCTTATATTCCTTTGGAGCTACTATAACCTTTTGACGTATATGCTCATTTGAAATCCTGTCTCTAAGAGTAAAACATGTACTCTTCCTAACGACTTGATCACCCAAATTTATAATCCCCTCACTAGGTCTAGGACTTCAACTCCCTCTCTAGTCGTATCAACAAGAATAATATCATTAGCAAAAAGCATACACCAAAGTACATCCTCTTGCAAATATATAGTGTGAAAATAATTTAAAAAAACTTACAGCGATGTTTCCGTCAGGAGGCGAGCCAGGGTCGCTCGGTCTCAGCAGCAGTGGCGCCGGCTAGGTTCGACGGTGAGGCAAGCTGTGAGAGATAGTAATATCATTAGAAAAAACCATACACTAAGCTACATCCTCTAGCAAATGTAAATCGAGACCCTAAACCCTAAAAAATTAAAAACTTACGGTGCAAAACACCGGGTTTACGCCGGTGACAGAGGCGGTGAGCGTCGGCAAAGTCATTTGAAACTCGTTGGTTCGTCGGTCGGTCTCGACAGCGGCGAGTTTCTTCTAGGGCGACGGAGGTGAGCAAATGGTGTAATGAAATAATCAGGCAGAAGGAGGGGAAATAGGATTTTGACCAATAGATTTTCTGGCAAAAACGGTGACAGTGATGTTTTTTACGCATTTTTTTACGGTACTTAATCTTTGTGTTTTAATATACCGGCGTAATATATGTCGGTTAAAGCGCCAGAAATTTCCGACGGATAATATGCCTTAAAACACAACATTTTCATAATTTATGATAATTTGACCGTCAAATTTTACGTCGGACACTTACAAGCATATATTGGCCGGTAAATCCGCCGTAAATTTTTCATCGCATAAACCGTCGGTACAATCGCCGTAAGTTCCGGTGTATATTATTCCACAAAAAATTCTGATGGTAATCTCTAGTTTTCCTGTAGTGTAAGTAACCAATATCTACAATTGAAGTCAATGCATAAAATATAATAACGTGCATATAATAATTTACTTCAGAGTAATATAACCATATAATTCTAAGAACATGTAGCAATCAATAAGAATTATAGACGTAAGTAGGTGAATCATATATATATATATAGCATGCCCTTATATCGATTGTTTTCAACCTTATCATACACACATCTCAATTTGTTGACCCATACACTAGTGAGAAAAAAAAACAACTGAAATTGATGATGCGAGTGACGATCAACCAACCATTACATCACAAAACTACTTAAACAATCTTCGATCGCCAAATGGACTGCGCTGATGCGATTAGAACATAAAAGTTTCCTAAGAGAGAGCCCCTTGCAGTTAAATCGAGCAGAGATAATCAAAATCAATGATTTGTGCACAAAAATGTTGCACAACACTGCCCAAATGACTTACAATAACAAAACAGACTTTGTTATTACGTTCGAAACGTCCGAGTTATATAGAATTGATTATAATATTACTGAGGGGACCTCATGTGAGAAAATCAATGCAGATTTTGAGGCAACTCCATTTAATAATAATAAGTACACTTACCTACTGTTCGGCATCGATGCCGACTTCGTTTAAGTCGCCTCCCACAATTTCTGGCAAATCATATCCGTTTCGTGCTCTGATTCTTACCTTTAAAATGAGAACGAAATGAAGCTCTCCAACTCTTCTTCCTCACACTCGTAATCACTAACTCTAGAGCTAGCCGCGAGCCTCCCACACCTAATCCTCCCAGCCGTTCGAACACCCTTGTCTCTAGTCTATCTCGATCGACTCCCAAGTAACTAATCCTCCTGCTCCTGTTCAAAAATTGACCATCTAACTCCCTGTTCGAGCACCTCCAAATCAATCCCCTCAACCGCAAGCAGCTTTGATTCGCCTCTCCTAGTTTCATCTTACCCGAACAGCCAACACTATATGTAAAGACCGCCAGCCTCATGTCGACCCAACCCATCACCTGACTCCCTGTTCGAACACCTCACACTAATCCCCCCTCACATCTTCTACCTAAACCCCCTCAATCTGTCGACTTTGACCCTGTTCGATCTAGCCGAACACCCACAAAGCCTGTTCCCCACTGCTACATCCCCCCTACCTATCGCCTATAGCCACAATCAAACTCCTCCATCTCCATTAGCCTAACTTCCATCAGTTCCATTTCAACTAGCTGGTGCCTCCTCACCTAATCACCACCAACATCTCCTTCCAGCAGGTCCACGTGAAGATTTCTTAGTCGCCTACTTACCTACTCATTAACTCCAAGCTACAGACTCCACTCTTCCTTATCTCCTCTCCCCTCTTTAGTCTCTAATTCAACTACGTACCTCTAGTATTATAAAGATCCAATTATAAAAACTAATAGCCCAACCCACCTATAGCCCAAACTTACTACCTACAGCCCACCATACACACTTCGTCTCTACAGCCATCTCTCCCTCTCTCAATATTATTATTATTATTATTATTATTATTATTATTATTATTATTATTATTATTATTATTATTATTATTATTATTATTATTATTATTATTATTATTATTAAAAAAGAGGTGAAGAAAAGATAAAAAAGGAGACAAAATAAGAAGAAAGTTTGTGCATTTTCAAAGTCGTCGTCGCCCCGACACCATCACTGTCATCCCTCGCACTAGGTATAACGTTCTCCAAACTTAAAAAGCCCCCAAATCTCATTTTTGGTGCTTGCGGCTAAATGAGCAGACCACCTATGCGAGTTTTTCTTAGCATGGTGGGAGGGAGGTTGGGGCGACGCTGGTGGCGAGATGGTATGCCTCGTGTGTATTTTTCTTAGCACAACAAGATAAAACCTAAGTACTCGTACATGTCAGGCCGACAAGGAATTTTGCAAGTTTTTTGTGCAGGCACTTTTTCAATGTAATAACCTACCAGATCGAACTGGTCCAGGTTCTTCCGCACACATTCGAGCCTCATGAGTGCTCCCGCTCTTCCCTTCACCAAGATTTCTCAAGAACAAACTTAACAATCACCATTTCACGCTCTTTTTTCCTCTTTATCTTCCCAATCATGATAATCACATGATTCTTCTTGCTCCTTTTGATTCTCTCACCCTGTGCCCTCTCTAGCCATTTAAGTGGGCAAAGAAAAGCCTAGGGCATCATATTTTCCTCCCTCCCTCTTGTAGCAGCTGCCAAACCTCTTCCATATCCTTCCTTTTCATTTCTTTCTCGATCACAACAGCCGTTGTTAGTAAAGAAGACATCTCCATCTTCTACCTCTTTGAGTGAGGTGGAGTGTCCTCCTTTCTCTTGGATCAAAGTTGGGTCTTCCTCCATTTTTTTTCCAGTTGACCGAGATCATTCATCAGAAGACTTTCAAGTTTTATTCTTGAGGCATGATAAATGAAGCATCTTTTGAGCTTTGGGCTTTGTGTCACTCGCCTAGAGGTAAGTAGTTTTTGTTTATTTGGCGTAAGCATACCCTTCCTTATTTAGGGAGTAATCCGTGATATTTGTATTAATTATTTTATAATTATTTAAGTTACCAGTTCTATTTCTAATATTTATTAGTATTGTGCGTGTCAGAGATCGTATTTAAGGCTCACATTGAAATCAAAATGTAATAAATCTTCACTATTGCTCATAACGAATTAGCAGGTTTCATAAAAAAGAATATTCTTGATTAATTTATGTATAATATTATGTATATAAAATTTTGTTTCTTCATGAATGCTCTTATTTGAATGCAATAAATATATTCTTGGTAAATCATATCAATTTTGTTTATTGCAGTGTATGATACTCATGTTATATAACATGTTGGTTATATAAATTATGATTGTCATATTGAGTTATATAACCAGTTGTTTGTTCGTAATAATACATGCACTATATGATTTGGGTGTATGTTGGTAGAACCCTATTAATTATTTGCTAGCCGGGGTCGATGGGCCCCCCAGAGTGACAACTTTATATAAAATCATTGGATTTTTTTGGGTTGGATTTTACCTTCCCGGTATGGGTATATGATAAAATGATAATAAATATATATGTATAAATGTAAGAAAATATAAGTGGATATTAATTGAAAACAAGAAATGACTTACATGTCATTATGAGGTACAAGGATACCTAGTGTGATGCATTTGTAAACAATGAAATAATTTGGCATCAATAGCTAATTGACATATATACATGCATATTTGAAGATGTTGTCAAAAACATAGCATATCTCATGATAATGTTTTTTGATATAATGATTATAGATTACTACTTCCCTCTTTTGGTTATTCATATTGCATGCCCCATTTTTTTGTCATTTATGCTTTGATATATGAGAGTTACTTGTTGAGTTTGATTATCAAACTCACATGTTGTCTTTTTCAGTAGGTCATACTAGCGTGTTTGATGGACCACCTCCTCAAGAACAGGGTTACTAGCAGTAGACTGTTTTGGCATTTATTATTTTATAGTAGTTGGTTATGTTTATATTTTTTAAGGGTTGGATAGTTTTTTCTTTTTTTTATTCTATTTATATTCATGTTGGCTTGTATCATAATTCTTATTATTTTAATGTATTTATTTTTTGAATTTTTATTAATGAATTGGCTTTTTATTTCACTTCCTTTGTTTACGCTGATGCACATATATATATATATATATATATATATATATATATTTCTCTTGTATATGCATACTTCTCTTTGTGAATACAAAATAGATCTTTATATCCCTTCATTGTGTCCCGTGTTATTGGGGTGTATCAGAGTGGTATCAGAGCTGTTTTGTTTTGTATTTAATATTCCTTGATTCCTTAGGATAGGATAGTGGGTCATATTATTTTAGGTTACCCTTGATAATTAGCTAATATATATGATTCGTAATTATCTATATATTTTATTTTGATGTACCTACTTAATAATTCAAAATGGTGCCAAGAAGAAAGAATTATCGTCACTCGTGGAATTGATGGCACAAGAACTATTAAAGAAGCCACACCTATTTCTATAGGATCTCGCTCTCCTGGTCGTCGAGGTGTTGTTGCTCCAAATCTGGATATCACTACGCTAATCATAATGATAACAAAGGTGACCACTCAACTTACTCAAATAACTCAAGCAGTGCAAGGCATTAATCAAGCCACTCACCAAGTGCCACAACCAACTCAGCCAGCACCACCACCGGTGCCCCAAGAAGTCATAGAAGTACCTGATGCATCCCAACTCAGGTCGTTCTAACCAATCAAGGGGTGATAGATCGAGTGATGGACCAATTCTTAAAGACTCACCCTCCAATATTCAATGGGGAAGTTGGACTAATCGAATCTGATGTATGGCTTCATGAGATAGAAAAGAGACTTTGTGATAATAAATGTCTAGAAGACCAAAAGTTAGACATGGCTTCATTTCAACTACACGAAGGTGATAATGACTGGTGGGAGAGTATCCGATGTAATAGCTTTGAAGCAGATGCAGTAATCCCTTGGGAAAACTTTTAAAGATTATTTCTTGAACAATATTTTCTTATGGCGGACTGATCAAAGCCAATGAATGATTTGAGGAAGTTTGCTAAAATTATCAGATTTGTACTATCTATCGGGTAGCAAGAAGATCAGAAGATCTACAACTTTCTTTTTGGCCTAAGAAAATACATTAGGAGGTCCTTATCTATTGTTAAGTGCAATTCATGCATAGATAGAGATAAATGCTTGTGAAGAAAAAGTTGTTGGAAAGCGAAAGACAATAGATAATCAACCACTTAGAGAATCATAGAAGAAGCAGCATAAGAGCCATCAAGAGTAGAAGTCCAAAAACAATCCTCATTTTGTGCATTATGGAAAATATCATTCAGCGACTTGCAAATCAGGAAGTACTTCAACTGCCACAGAACTGAACATAAAGCTAAAGACTGCCCGCTCAAAGCTCAAGATCAATCAAATCCTTCAAATACTCAAGATAACTATAAGCATTCACACCAGAATGGATGACAAAAATCACAAGTAGGACGTTACCACAAGCATAATGGCAAAGGCAAGGGAAAATATTATTATGCTCAGACTTTAACAACAAACCTAGAAAGTTTTGGCATCTCTACTCTACCAGCAATGCCCTATTTTCCAGTATTAACAATAACAGCCATTGATATCATATCAGCAACAACAACAGGCAATATTATATTAGACGCCGTGACCTCCAGTATAGGAGCAGACCAGATAGGCAATCCCTCCTCGTGTCTTCACTATGACTCAGCGAGAGGCTCGTGAAGCTCTTGATGTAGTAACATGTATTATTTCTATTCTTAAGCAACCAACAAAGGTTTTATTTGATTTTGGGGCATCACATTTATTAATATTAGATAAGTTTGCATTGAATGCATCAGTTTCTCACCTGCAAACTATTTTATCAATTAATATGCCATCCGGAGCATCTATAATAGTCACTCTGTGTGTTCAGGAATGTGATATTATAATCAACAATATGCATACGCCTGTAACACACATTGTATTTCCACTAGTTAAAATTGATACAATATTGAGAATGGACTGGTTGTCTATATATTATGCTATAATAAATTATGATAAGAGAAAAAATAAATTTTCATATACGTGTGCGCTGACCTTTAGCCTTAATAGTGCATGAGGAGTATTGTCTTATATCAACAATTAAAACCTATAAGATTATTTATCGTGGGTGTGTTGGGTATCTTGCTCATGTGGTGGATATCAACAAACAAAGCATCAATTTAGATAGTATCCTAGTAGTTTAAGAGTTTGCAGATGAATTCCCTGATGATTTACTTGGCTTACCTCTTGATCGTGAGATCGAGTTCACTATAGATCTGGTTCTAGGTATAACTCCAATTTCAAAAGCATCATATCGTATGGCAACACTCGAGCTTCAAGAATTGAAAGTGCAGTTACAAGAATTGTTTGATAAAGGATTTATCCGACCTAGAGTTTTACCTTGGGGAACACTAGTCTTATTTGTGAATAAGAAAGATGGAACTATGATCTTTGCATTAACTATAGAGTGCTAAACAAGATCACTGTGAAGAATAAGTATCCTCCACCTAGCATAGATAATCTATTTGATCAGTTATAAGGCTCTTCTGTGTTTTCCAAGATTGACCTTCATCCGGGATACCATCAGTTGAAGATCAAGAGTGAAAATATGCCGAAGATAACTTTTTCATCTCGATATGGTTACTACAAATTTTTAGTCATGCATTTTGGGTTGACTAACGCCACTGCTACTTTTATGGATTTGATGAATATAGTTTTCTAGTCATGTTTAGATCTTTTTGTGATAGTATTAATTGATGATATTTTGGCCCTAAGTATAGAAATGTTGAATTTAAGGTTGGTGATCACATATTTCTCAAAGATTTTGCCCATGCGTGAAGTTACCAGATATGGCAAAAGTGGAAAGCTTCAGCCCCATTTAATTAGACCTTTTGAAGTGATCGAGAGAACTAACAAAGTTTCTTATAGATTGGCTCTTTCACTGAGGCTTATAGGAGTACATAATATCTTTCATGTCTATCTTCTCCAGTGCTATGTGCATGATTATTCTCACATTATTCAGTTTGATCATTTGTCGATTTAAGAAGACTTGAGCTATGAAGAAATGCCAGAGCACATTTTGAAGCTTAAATTCGATAGCTTTGTCAATGATCTATTCCCTTTTGGTAGAGTGCTTTGAAAAAACTAGCTAGAATGAGAAGTAACTTACGAGATTGTAGAAGAGATGGTCGCAAAGTACCCACAGCTATTTCAGAACCAGGATATGAATTTAGGGACCAAATTCTTTTAAGGGAGTAGCATATTAAAACGTACTGGACCGAATCGATCTGGGTTCTTCCGCATGCATATGAGCCTCACGAGTGCTTCCGCTCCTCCCTTTTCCTGAAAGCATAAAATCAAACTCAGCAGTCACCGTTTCATGCACTTGTTTTCTTCTTTCTCTTCTCAATCTCAATAATCACATGATTCTTCTTGTTCCTTTTGATTCTCTTGTCTTATGCTCTCTCTTGCCATTGAAGGAGGCAAAGAAAAGCCTAGGGCATCATATTTTCCTCCCTCCCTATCATAGTATCCACCAAACCTCTTTCGTATACTTTTTTTTCATTTCTCTCTCGATCATAGCAGCTGTTGTTAGCAAAGCAAACCTCTCCATCTTCTACCTATTTGAGCGAGGTGGAGTTTTCCTACTTTCTCTTGGATCATAGTTGGGTCTTCCTTCATTTTTTTCTTATTGACTGAGATCATTCATCAAAAGACTTTCAAGTTTTATTCTCAAGGTGTGATCAATGAAGCATCTTTTGGGCTTTAGGCTTGTGTCACTCGCTTAGAGCTAAGTAACAGTTGTTTATTTGGTGTAAGCGTACCCTTTCTTGTTAGGGGCATAATCTGTGATATTTGTATTAGAATTCTTTTATAATTATTTAAGTTTCTAGTTCTATTTCTAATATATTTTAGTATTATGCATGTTATGGAACGTATTTATGGTTCACATTGAAACCATCATGTAATAAATCTTTGTTGTTGCTCATAATGAATCAACAAGTTTCATAAAAAGAATATTCTTGATTTGTTGTTGTATAACATTATGCATATAAAATTTTGTATCTTCATGCATGCTCTTATTTGAATGCAATAAATATATTCTTAGCAAATCATATCAGTTTTGTTTATTGCAGTGTATAATACTCATGTTATATATCATGTTGGTTATATAAATTATAATTATCATATTGAGTTATATAACACATGCTATTTATTCATAACAGTGCTTACACTGTATAATTTGGGTGTATGATAAACCAAACTCAGCAGTCACCGTTTCATTACACTGTAGAACCCTATTGATTTTTGTTTTGCCTAGCCGGAGTCGATGGGACCCTAGAGTGACAACTCTAAAGGAAATCACTAGATTTTTTTGGGCTGGTGTGTACCTTCTTAATATGGGTATAAGATAAACTGACTATATATATATATATATATATATATATATATATATATATATATATATATATATATATATATATATATATATATATATATATATAAGAAAATATAAGTAGATATGAATTGAAAATAAGAAATGATTTACAGGTCATTGCGAGGTACAAGGATACCTAGTGTGATGCATTTGTAAACATTATAATGATTTTTGGCATTAATAGCTAATTGACATATATACATGCATATTAAAAGATGTTGTAAAAAATATAGCATATCTCATAGAATTGTTTTTTGATATAGTGATTATAAATTACTACTCCTCTCTTTTGGTTGTTTAAACTGCATGCCACATTCTTTTATCGTTTATGCTTTAATAGATAGGAGTTACTTATTGAGTTTGATTTATCAAACTCATCCGTTATCTTTTTCAGCACAATCTATAGGTGTGTTTGGTAGACCGTCACATCAGGAGCAGGGTTAGTAGTAGTAGACTATTTTGGTATTTTTTTATTTTATAGTAGTAGGCTATGTTTGTTTTCTAAAGGTTGGGTTTTTTTTTTTTTTTTTGCTTTTTGTTTTATTTATATTTCTATTGGTTTGTATCAAAATTTTTATTATTTTGATGGATTTTCTATTTGAACTTCTATTAATGATTTGTCTTTTTTTTTCACTTTCTCTGTTTACTCTGATGCATATATAAATCCTGTTATATCTCTTGTATATATATACTTCTCTTTGTGAATACAAAACTGGTCTTTCTATCCCTTCATCTCGTCCTATGTTGCAGTGGTGTACTGCCTTCCAACTCGGGGTGTGAAATGCAACCCATGAATGCCTTTCTTGGCATGGTGGGTTACAAGACCACCGTCGCAGTGTCTCCTAACACTGACCATGCACGCCTTTCTTAGCGTGGTGGGAAGGCTAGACTTTCAGATTTCACCTAAACAAGAGAGACATTGGGAGGCTTTCAAATTTTAGAACAATAGGGAATCATACTAAGCAAATTATAGGGAACCAAATTTAAATAAAATTACAGGGAACCTGAGCTAAATAAATACATAAGTTGAAATAATAATTTGCACAATAATAAAAATTAAACACAAGTGAGCAAGCAGAGGACTTGTAATGTAAATGACATCTCACCTACGGGCATTACAGAAGGGATTTTAATGAACATGACTTGCTTACAGTGATATATATCACATTTGTAATGAATGTAGCTGCTGGCTTTTGGGGAATGAAAATAGAATTTTAATAATAAACATGATAGCCTACCTATAAAAGAAGATAAAAGACATATAACAAATATATTAGTCAACATACGTGCTCAAATATGAATTTTTGATGCATACAATAGATTCCAGACTAGTAGGAAGCAGCTGAATTGTGATTAATGAGGCAATTTACCTATGAGCATAAAGGACTCTTCGTATGCACAATGACTTGCCTATATGCAGTATTAGCAAAACTGGAGAGAATACAACAGCTTGCCTATAGGTAACAATAGAAGATTTGAAATCTACACACTAGTCCACCTATTAGTGATAACATGCAACATGCACTGAATGCAACGACATCCTCACAGTCAATAATAATTAAGTTTCAAGCAAATACATTAATTCCCTACAAGAAGAGGAGGTTGATATGCAATGAATGTGATGATTGATAACCAAGATATGTTTGATGAGTTCAAAGTAAATGGAGTTTGCGTGCAATCAATGTCTTTCAACTGCAAGCAAACATGCTAACTTGTCTGCAAGCGATAACACTTCCTACAAACATATCTAAGAAGATTACAAAGAATACAATGATATGTTCTCGAGTAGAACATGTGAGATATGCAATAAATATAACAACCTCCCTAGAGTCCATATCAACCTGCAAATAAATACATTAAACCTATGCAAATAATGAAGGTCAATATACGATGAATATGATGGATTCACGACAAATATAGAGAGGGGAATCACAATGTATACAACACACTGTCTACAAGAAAGGCAAAGGAAACAAATTTGTGATTAATATAACTACCTACGGGTAGCTGTAGGAGACTCGTTATACGCATAATATTTGATTAAACTGGCAGGTATATGATAAAGAACATAAATTTGAATTGCACATAATGGCCTCATCCACAAGCAATGTTGGGGGATGTTACACAAAACATAGTGCACCTACATACAACAGCTAATGCTTTTGATGTTTACTGCTTGCCTACTAGCAATGTTAACAAAACTTGCATTGTATGATGCTCCATCTACATAAAGAAACAAGGGGCTTGCAGCATAATGCTACAATCCACCTACAATCAAAAGCGAGAAATTTATAGTGAAAACTACATATCATTGGTAAACATAATAGAAAATTTCTAGTGATAGAGTGTCACGTTGAATGGATTAACTTGCTTATAAATGAAAGGTGGAGGATCATGATGCATCGCTCTTACAAGTTAGTATGAAGAAAATGACTGGTTGTAGAAGATGAAATGAACTAAATAGAACTGCCAATGCATGACAACTGAAACCTAATGTTATTCTAAATCACGCTACCGGATTTGTAACATTCATGCAAGCGGACAGAAGGTATTTGCAGGCCCTTAAATGAAATTTTATGCATTTTTCAACAATAATAATTTACGCAACTGATCATTTGCTCAATTGATCATATTTTCATATTTCAAAATACTCTCTAATGCATCGAGAATATATATATGCATCATGCAAATGCTTTGGAAGGCATGTAAAGTGCACAGCTCAAATACATCATAAGTGCATGCAGTAAGCTATGAGTAAATATATTATGGGTATTGCTGCATGTGAAACACATTATGTAAAGCATGTTATTCAACATGCGAAGTTTGTTATGTCGTGACAATATGTTACATTAACATGCAATCACACTTGCACATATACATTGCAATATGTAAAACACAATATGCAAGCATACCATATAACATGCAAAATGCACCGTGTCATAGTAGTGCATTATATATACATGCAAATATATTATACGCTATATTAATGCATTAAGCCACCATGCAACTTACAAAAAATGTCATGCAAACACGTTAAGTAGTGCACAAACACATATATTGACACACATGTATATATGCAAACATACAAATGCATTTGCAAGTATGTCAACATGCAAATGAATATATAATGTATGTGAATATACAAATATGTCATACACATCCACTACATTACATACATATAGCCACCATATAAATACACTATATAAAAATGCACTCAAAAGAACATACCCTCATGAGCCTCGATGAGCGTGATGTATGTACATACATGACATCTGAAGATGCTGTATGGGTCAAAAGTGAACTTAAGTTCAAGTCTGATCCTTCGCTGTGAATGGACTGGAGTTAACACGACTTTAACCATTAAAAAAATGCTCGGTCATAGCACTGACCAGCTATTTGGTTTTATACATTCATATTAGGCCTTCAAGGTCTACTATAAGAAAAGTTCACTGCTAAAAGCATAAACCCTCAAAATCGACACTCGTTGAAGTTAACTGAAGTATTTAACTTTGTATATTCATATTAGGCCTTCAAAGTTTCTTACAAAGGAAGTTCACATCTTAAAAAGAATACCTCTGATTCTGATATATATACAATAACTCTAGAAATTAGGAACTAGACCCTATCCTCTATTTGTAAGAAAATAGAGTTAACAAGGTCTAATTAATGAAATTCCAATACCCATAAATCAACCCCGATGATGATCATATTGAATGCAAATCTCAACCAGAGGGGTCTACATATATTTCCAAGAAATGCCCTTAAATCTCAATGTTAATTGTCTGGGTATCAAGTATAAATAAAATATTCAAAATCTATTACTTTTCAGAAATCTAAAAATGCCTAATTAAAATAAAACACCTAAATACTTAACAAAAAAATTTATCCACCCTCCACAATAGTTTATCGAGATTGATAAATTTAAAAATCACTTCAGCTCTTAAAGAGTGAATGTCCAGTCGAGAATATCACTAGGATTCATTCTCAAATCATCTCTTATCAGTAAGGATGTGGCACATGTCCTCTAACTGGTAGTTTCACCTCTAAATGACACCATAGGAAAGTAGTTATAACTGGGGCCGTCTGACTGGGTGATTTTGCCATCAAATGGTACCACTAAATTACGGTCATAGCCAGAGCTAGTATGTTCCCCAATGACTCTAAATCCTCGAGTAATGAATCAATAGGATATAATCAATAAGGCACAAAACCCCTTTGTTAGCTAAGGTGGGTTCAAATCTGTCCCCTTAGGCAAACGTCACCCCAAGTCCATAAGATACCCTTGGACGATGCAACCCATGGCTGCCGACAAAGATCCTTCAGTTAGGTTGGGTAGGCTACCTCCTCTAACTAAGTAGATTAGGGACCATGATGGCCTGAGATGACGAAATCATGGGATCTTGATCGTGTTCATCATCATTCCCCCCACCATCCATTTTAAGTGCATGGTGATAAATTTCAATTTTTAATATCTACCTCTATTGGTAGTATATGTTGGATACTATGTATCTGTTTAATGACTAGGCTTATTCAAAAGTTCTCTCTTGTTATCGGGAGGGTTAATTAACTATAATGGCTTGCCCCTATAGTAAACCTGAACTCATACCATAAAGTTCTCACAAAATGAGGGTGAAATCTTTGGGTAGTGTCTTATTTAAAATCCAATCTACCTTCTAAAAATTTATCTTGGAATCTAAATTCTTTAAAACTCTCCTTGCATACAAAAAAAGGGGCTGCGGAGAGGCTGGGGCATGAATTTTTAGAGCCCACACATTTATCTCAGTCATCTGAACTAGTCTTATCATAGGCATCATATATCACATTTTCATGTCAGTACCTTATCAGTCTAGCTACATATCAATCATATTTCTTAAACACTTAATATGTTAATCATTCTCATCAGTCAATTAATATCAGCAGTCACATAATCATGTCCATCATTAATCATATTTATCATTTATCATTCTATTTTGTCTATCAATCATTTGTCATATTTATCATGTGTCATATCAATAATTTATCATATCAATCATTTATCACTTCCATTATTTGTCATATTAATCATCTGGCATATATATCATATGTTATATAAATCATCTATCACATGTATCATATCAATCATCCATCACATCCATTATCTATCATATCAATCATCTGTTCTATTTATCATATGTTAAATCAATCATCAATAATATATATCATATCAATCATCTATTACATCCATTATCTATCATATCAATCACATGTCATATCTATAAATCAGAGTCAAGGTCATAGCAGAGTAGTTTCCAACACAAAGTTATTCAGAGCTAACACAAAGAGCAGAGCAAAATATTATCCAGCACAAAGTTATTTAGAGCTAACACATAGAGTAGAGCAAAGTATTATCCAACAAAGATTTATTCAGCATAAAATGGAGTAATCCAGAATAGAAAGTTATTAAGGTTTCAATCATATCAATATCAATCAATCATATCAAAATCAATCTCATCTATCCCCTCTTGCATACCAGTTCATTTTCTTTTACTTATTCTTACACACATTTTATATCATATTAATCATATTAACAAAATCATATTATGAATCATCTATCCTCTCAATCATATCAATATCAATCCTATAACATATCGTTTATATATTTTATATGTTCTTACGCATATCACATCATTCATATACACATCTTGTGCATATTAGATGAAATTATCATAACATGTAGAACTATATATGTGCTCATCAATATGCAGATATTATGCCAAAATGCATGACATGCTAAATGAACAATAACCATCTATATATCGTGTATTTCATATCTCGGTTTAGTGTATTTAGTCTTAATCATTTTGCAGTTGATCATTTCAGATAAAATAACATACACATAGAACTAACCAATGAAAGTTTCATATAAACCAGCCAAAATGTTTAGAATTATGATATCTTCTATATACCAAAAGTTAAACGGTGAAAACTCACCAGAATGAAAGATATTATATTTTTTCTAGATTTAGGAGAAAGAAATATACTAAACTCTGAATTAGTGGTCACTTATAATGATCCGAATAATTTTAGTAATAGGCATGACAAACAAAAATGCTCTGGAGGATATTCTCTCTCTTTTACCTCTCCTCTCCTCTCATCTTTCCCTTCTATTCTCCTTTCTTTACTTATCGAGAAGGTAAAATGAATATGAGAGGGGATGGCTTAGGATGTGAGGGATATTTATATTAAATATATTAAAAATATCATGCCCAACTTTCCAGTGCCGCTACATTGCATGCCAATACCAAAGTTACTATAGAATAGAGACCGTGATGCCGCGACGATGGTTCCTGGCACCACAGTGCTTGCTGGCACAACAGCGCTGCATGCTGGATACAAAATTTCATATATTTCAAATAAGTTTATTTGAAGAATTTTGGATTATTACATGAAGTGTGGTGATTTATATAATAAAAATATTTTACAGTGCTCAGCACCGCAGCGCTCTAGACCCAGTGCTATAGCGCTGCATGCAGAATCCAAAAGCATTGCATAATAGAGAGCTCAATGCCACCACAACACAATCCAGCGCCTTAACATTCACTACGTTGCTGTGCTTTCAAGCTAGCACAGTGTCGCAATGCTCCAAATCTAAAATGTTTAGATTTTTTATTTTAAAATTATGTTCACAATTTTCAGATCATTACACCTCTACTATTAAAATACCTCATTGGCGACAAACAATATTGGTAGAATTTCAAGCACTTCAAATATAGGGCACCTAGACCATAACTCCTCCTCAACCTCATCAAAATGTACTTGGCAGCAAGTGGCTTTTTAAAATCAAATACCATGCTGATAGGTCATTGCTAGATATAATGCTCATTTGGTTGCTCAAGGATATAAATATGAATATGATTTAGATCTTATCGAAACCTTTAGTCCTGTTGCTAAAATGCAGACTATTCAAATGTTTATTTTGGTTACCATTCACAATAACTGGGATCTCCATCAGCTTGATGTTTCTAATGCTTTCATTCATGGCACATTATCTAAAACCGTTTATATGGCTTACCCTCCTGGCTTCAAAGATCCAAATTACTCACATCATGTGTGCAAGCTTAACAAAGCTATTTATGGGCCGAAGCAAGCTCTGTGTCAATGGTTCTCTACCTTCACAAGCTATTTAATTTAGTGGGGATTCTAAGTAAGTCTGACTCTTTCTTTGATTACTCTAAGCATGATATTCTACTTTATCTTCTTATTTATATGGATGGCATCTTGCATATGGGTAATACTTCAGGAACTGTTTCTAGCATTATTAAAGAACTTCACATAAAATTTTAATTGAAGTAACGCGTCTCGCTGTCAAACTTCCTGGGTCTGCAAGCATCTAAGATAGCTAATGGTTTTCTCTTAACTCAATCTCATTATGCTTCTACCATACTACAAAGGGCTGGTGTGCTGGATTGTAAGGTTGTTTCTAATCCCATTGCAAGTAAATCAACTACTATTACAGATGCTTCATTACCATTTCAGGACACTTCTCTTTATCGACACTTCTCTTTATCGGCATTTGGTTGGTTCTCTTCAATATCTAACTATCACTCATCTATATATATCTTTTGCTGTAAACAAAGTTTGTCAATATATGCACTCTTCTCAAAATCAGCAATTTCTTATGCTAAAACATATTCTTCGCTATGTGAAAGGCACTATCCATCTCAGTCTAACTCTAAAATTAGGTAATCAACAACTCTCTGCTTTTGCTGATGTTGATTGGGCAGGTGATCAGCAAGATTATAAGTTAACTACCGGCCATTGTGCATTCCTAGGCTCCTCTTTTATATCTTGGTGTGCCAAGAAGCAGTCTACCATAACACATTCATCCACCGAAGTGGAAGATCTAGATCTTTCTACTACTGCTTTTGATATTATATGGCTTCGTGGCTTGCTTCTTGACTTTGAAATTTCTCTTCCTCATTCAACACCTATGCATTGTGACAAAATCTCCACTATTGCACTTGCCAATAACACAATTTTTTATGCATGAACTAAACATATTATGGTTAATCATCAATTTATTTGAGACTGCCTCAAATTCAACATATTCATCATTCATCATATTTCTACACAAAATCAAATTGCTGATATATTTACTAAAGCTCTCTCTAATACTAGGTTTCATCATCTCAGAAACAAATTAACGCTTCAACACCTGATCGTTAATTTGCGGGGCCTGATGAGTATCAATCTTACCAGTACCCATAATGATTGCTAGCACATTTCAGCACCTTAATTTCTGCTGCACTTCCTGTGCGTCTTTCTTTCTGCACATACAGGTAGTGGAATTCATATTAACCGTTGATCTGTAACGGATTTCTCTAGCTTTCATCGTTGCATGAAGGTTCAAGTCTTAAAGGCTATAATGCCTTCTATATAAATACTGCTACTGTTGTAAATTGAGGTTAGCAGAGTGTATATATTTCATGGTTTTCCATTGAGTTTTGCTGAAGCAGAGGAGCTTCTGCTTTTCCTTTTAGTTGTTATAATGCAGATTTCTAACGAAAGATATTTTAGTTTCAAATAATTTTTGTGAGATATGGAGTTTCTTTGGGAAGCTTACGGTTTTCATAAAGTTGATGGAAAAATTATTGTGAGAAAATAACTTAATTATTTTGGTTATAAAAAATAATTTTTCATTATAAAACAGTGAGAAAACAGTTAGAAGTCAGTAGTAAAAGATATATATAATTGCTAATTGAAAATTAGGGCAATGAAAAAGCTGTCCCAAATAGATCAATAGTTAGTTTGGGACAGTTTTCTAGTCGCTTTATTTTTCAGAGAGCAATCATAAAATCATTTGGATACTACTTTGTTATTACTTTTCACTATTTTTTTTAAATTGTGATGAAAATCTATTTTTTATAATAAAAAATAACTAAGTTATTTTATTTATAAAATTTTTACAATTAATTTTGTAAAATATTATAGCCGTCACAAACAGCTTCATAATTGGAGAAATTATTACGTGTGGTAATCAGACCATCCGAAGGTCAATCAGAATGTTCCACGTCACCCGATACATAAGTATTGATAACACAACACGTCTATATTAACCTCCAAATAGCATTTAATGATCCCACATAATAATTTCTCTGATAATTAATCAACTAAAAATAAAAAAGAGATAGTTGTTCAGATAATTTTATTGAGGATATAAAATCAAATAGCCCGTTTAGAGTTGTCGCTGATAAAAAAAAAAAGATATTCTGACTATCGTCGCTGCCCGTCGCCCGATGAGTATCTGTGCCCGTCTACGAACCCGCTCGTTCCCTATTGCGGCTTCAAAGCCACGAAAATCTCTTCCGCTCCAAAAAGATTCCCAAACTTTTAAAGATTTTTTTTTTTAAAATCCGGAAGGAGAAATTCTATTACATCAGTTCTTGATCTTTGACTAAAGAGCTTCTTCCGTCTTCTGATCTCTCTCTCCGACGTAGCAGCCTCTGCTATTGAAGATAGCGTAGCATTTCGTTCTTTTTTTACTGGAATCGGTGAACTCTGAGAATTTGTTTGTGGGAGGGAGATCGTTCGAGATTTTGGAGATGATAACACGTTCCAATCTGGCAGAGCAACTTAGGGAGTACCAGGTCCGGTCTAAACACGACTGGGCCACCGTCTCCTTTTTCTCCTCCACATCGTCCAATAACTCCAGGTAGATCGATATACCTTACTGTACTTCGATTCCTAGGGTTTTGATTTTTACTATGTCCGTTTGATTTGAACTATTGCTTTGTGAAGTTGATTGTTCGAGTCCCTTTTGATACCTAATTTCTTGAATGAAATGGCTGCTTTATGTATTAGGGATATTTATCTGTATTGGAGAGTCTAAATAAGTTTGCTCTTTATATGGTTGGAAAACAATCAGCTTTATTCTGTATTTTGGGAATCTAATTTTTTATCTCTCAAGATTTTCCTTGGAAACATGTTGCTGAGATCTGGGGAAAATGCTCTCTTTGTGAGGCATCATCTACCGGCAAAATCATCTGAAAATATTAAAGCATGGATTTTCTTGAAAAGGGAACCAATATCCCTGTATCACTCAAGCTATTAATTATGAGAGGCCCTCTAAAGGGCTATTTGTTAGCAAGGTTTAACATGATTTAACCAGGACTTAAACAAAATGTAGGCCAGATTCGGCCAAACTGTACACAGGATTTAAGTCAAGTAGATTTAAAAATACTGTAAATTCATATTTTTAAAATCTTGAGGTTAACATCTTGAAAACTTTTTGATATAAGATTGGTTAAATCTCCTTATATTCTGACAAACAATTTGGATGTCTATTCATGAATTATGATTTTAACATATAGGAGATATTTGGCAGCAAGTAGGATTTAGTAAATCCTGTAAATCTGGATTTATTAAATCCTTAGTGTTAAATCCTGAAAATTGTTTGGCATTACATAATTAAATTTGACTAAATCCTAACAAACTGTTTAGTTAATTAATTTAACATTTAAGCGATTAATTCAAATAAGATTTACGCATAAGACATTATTAAAAATATGAATAGTTTGTATAAACATAGCTAATTATCAAACCATAATCAAGTTGCACAACACAAAGAGTATCTGAATCAATAAGATTAAAACACAATTAAACATCAATATTTTTGTCATGGAGGCATAAATTTAGCATGCAGCTTAAGTTGATCGACATTGTTGACACATTGCTTGCGAGTAGAATGATGCATTAGCAAATAATTATTGGAATAAGAAGTTAAATTTTCCATAATAAAATTAAATTGTATACATGCTTCCCACAAGTTAGTGGCGATTGCATGTCTCTCCACATTCTCTTGAATTCTCTCTCCAAGTATTGCATGTATGTTTCGGTCCTCATCATTGACTTGTACCTCACCGAAATCACTGTCATGCTACATCTCAGTTTGATACATAATCAAATAAAGATCGTGTTATGGTAGTGACCAATAAAATTGTACAACGGTGCATAAAAACCACAATATTTGTCTGAACCGTCAAAGAAAATTGATGCATGTGAGTTAACACTTGAAGTCTCTCTTTTTAAATACCAAACATTCTTGCTACTTTGTTGCATTATTATGTGTTGTAATGATTGGACAACTCTAGTTCGATTGAGTACCTACGAGATATCTCTTCATGGTATTAATTTAAAATATATCGATATCCCCTTAAGGGTGCCATGAGCTTATCAATATTAGCATAGCTAGACTTAACCAAGTAATATTTATCCCATGGTACTCTATCCCTCCTCCACTGCCCATCACATCATCTTCATATCAGTCGTAGACCCCTTTCAACCAGATGCAATATAACAAATTCTTGATCAAATGAGATTACTACCATAATATTTTGAGCAGTAATTCCTTTTTTGTTGTGAAATTTATTTTGCAATCGTCTTTTAATGACTACAAGAATGTGGGAATCATCTAGTGCTCTAATTACAATTTGAAAGAATGGATAAAAAGAATGATGGTCGGCTTCATCGCCAGTGGGGGGGGGGGGGGTGTTCATGAATTCCTTTGCTAAGGAGACAATTGCTCATTGAACCAAATTAAAATATTTTCAACATGCCTCGACTCACTAATAATTCTTCTGTTGTAAGAATGCCTCTAATGGAAGCCTAAAGTAGTTGTTTAACTACAATGAATGCCTAGTACAACTACATACTAATAGACTACAAGTCCTATTAAACATAGGCCTTCATATATATATCATCTCATATGATGAACTACTATCCTCCATAATTAACAGGATCAATTCAGTTATAACATTATTAAGCTCTTGATGTGCATCAACCATGTTATAGAGTTATCAGGAAGGCTGCCCCTTAGATAATCAAGCATTATTGAAATAGGAATTTGTAAAATGTAAATTTAGTGAACAAGACTTTTCAAAATTTATTATTAAATGAAAAGATACATATGAAACTAACAAATAACTAAAGAGCTGAAGTTATCTATGAATCATAACATGCAAAATAAGTGTAGAGCAGAAGTTGACTAGAGAACACTACTAACAAATAATGAACTTAAATATAAAGCTAGAGCAACACATAACGGTTGAATTGGAACTAAATACCAAATGTAACTATATATAAATTGTAATTATTACTAAGGTTTAAAATTGCGCAATTAAGTATGGATGTATTTTTTATTCGTGAGGCGAGGCGTAAGTCTCAAGGCATTTTGAGGCGGAAGCCTCAAAATCCAAAAAATGTTTAAAGTAAAAATAAAGGTTAAAAGTGATTTTTTATATAATACCTAAATAATATGTTAAAAGATGACATTAACTTTATATTGAACTATAAAATAACAAATTGACATATATATGAAACAAAAATAACAAAAAATTCCACAAGAAGTAAAGTGACAAGTGATAAATTGCATAAAATATAATTGAAATCAAAATACTACAAGAACAAAACAACATAAAATATAGGAATTGCATAAAAGTACATATAACATCAAGTTTAACTCCAAATTACTTCTTTTTTAGCTCCCCTACTTATCCACATTTAATTCCTAGAAAAAATTGAGATAGTTGATAACAACTATGAAATCATCTGCACTGTTATCACTAAGGGGGTCTTTATTTGAGTCATCGTCATAACAAATTGGTTTCTCCCTTATCTCATCTTATAGAGTCTAATATCTTACAATCTGTTTCATCTTCATTTATTTCAATCATCTTCTTTTTTCATAAATATTTATCATAAACATAAATATGATGGTGGTGGTTGCGGTGAAGGTGGTGGGATGGAGGTAGAGGCAGTTGAGAGGAAGTTGTTGCGACTAGGGGGTGCACGAATGCATGATTTGTTCGGAGCTTTAGTTTAGGATTTAGGTATTTTTAATAAAAAGAAATATAAATAGGCTGAGGCGTATGCCTCACACCAATTAGGTGAGATGCGCCTCAAGGCAGGACTCAACCAAGCTGAGGCGCAAGTCTGATAAAGAAAACTTGAGGCATTTTTCACCAGAATTGTGCTAAGGCTGGCCTTGAAAACTCGAGGTGTAAGACGAGGTGTTTGTCACCGGAATTGCACTGAGGCGGGCCTCAAGGCAAGCCTTATATTGCCCAATTTTAAACAATGATTATTACAAACAAGTGGATGAAGCATAAAAGTGAGGATGACACATATTTGAACCAATTATGCAGCAGCATTTCATCTCAAGTCATTAGTGTGACATTGTTATTGCTATTTTACATTAGGGCCTCGTGGACAACGAGTATGATTTCAGTGGATACGTTCTGTATGGTACTTAGTTTATCCAAATATTTTGACATTGTGTATAGATAATGTTTGCCAATTGTTTCTCTGAACATCTCTGCATTTTTATTATGTCGAACTAGTAAGTTGTTCAATGTCTCCTTATTGACATAATGACCAACCTACTTCCTCACCAGATATCTTGATCTGACTTATGGGCGCTTAACTTGTTTGAGCCTGTCTCCTTGGCCATCCCTACATCAGCCTGTGCTTCTGTCCCATACAGGTCATTATCAAAGCTCACGCCATGTGCATATATGAAGTCATCAATAATTTGTTCAAATTCCTGTTATTCATGTAGGTGTCTAAAACTTGTTTTCTCTTTGCATTAAGTTGTCGTGCCTATTACAATGTTGTCATTGCAAATCTTCTTAAAAGATGTATTGGTGGAATGGGTTCCTACCAAACTGTGCCATTTTAGAGTTATCTTACAAAAAGAAGATTATTTGGATTATGAGCAATAGAAGTCATAGGCTCTACTTAGTCAATCTCCATTCTCATAAAATTGAAAGATTAAATAAAAATATTTTACATGTATGATCTCATCTCGTACATCATCACTTGCTATAGGGAGGTGCAAATCTTCATCCCATCGCTAGCCACTACAACATCAAAGTTGATATATAATTTGGAAAGCAGATTTTATATTTTTAAACCTTATCATAACAACTACATTCATATAGATAGTTCCTGGATATTGATTTAGGCTTTGTTTGGGACAACTTTCTTAACACTTTCTAAAATAATTTTTAAGTACAAAAAGTTTTAGTTCAAAAAATTTTTACTCTAAAAAACTGCTTTATAAAGCAATAAAAAAACTGTCCCAATTAGTGCATGGCTACAAAAAGTAGGACATGATATATCATAAGCATAATGTTATATTTTATAAATTATTAATATAAAATAGATAATTTTATTATTTTTTCTCATAAGCATCACAAAATGAAATATAATATCTCACATACACACGTATACATACACTTCACAAAAAAAAATTTATAATGGTGAAAGAAAAAAAGTACTCCTAAAAAAGAGATGATTTATCACGTGCGTATACATTAATTATTTTTAGTTGTCACATGTTTTGCCAATCTTAGTATTATTTTCAAAATGTCAAAAAACCCAAAAAAATAAATACTAATGCCCTTCTCAAAATAATCTTATTGAATATATTCTCTACTCCAAAAAACTTTAAGAATTTAGAAGTTATAAGTTACACCCCAAATTTTATAATAACACAAACAATGAGAATAAAGAACTATAGTTAATCCCTAAATTTCGATCAATGGATTTAATGAAGAGTGTCAATTAGCATTTGCATGCGACGGAGTACAAGAAAGGAGAAAATAACTAAATTAGCCTTTTATTCATTACCTTCTCATGTCTTGAAGTTGAGTTGCTGCCTAGGGCATGCGGCCGGGGGGAGTCCACTAGAGATTTTAACTTGCTACATGTAGAAGAAAGACGCATGTAGAAGAAGAAGCAAAGATGACTCACTAGGGCATGGGGGCAAGGATGGCCACAAGGGTGGACACGATTGTCTTCAGCTTCGAAGAAGAGGTGGAGACATGAGATGCATACTACTTTAAAGAAGAAGCAAAGCTGTGAACTTTATTGTATACTGATAGGGCATTGGTGTAAGAAATACAGGAATTAATTCCGATGTGTATGAGGTTGCGTTCCTCTTTTCTCAATGTCCTGCTCATATCCTAACGTGTCCGATAAGTGCAGTGTCCAATTTTACACTAAATAAAGTTGATACAATTTCTAAAGTATCAGACATGTGTTGGGACATGAAGGAGCTATATGTTTGCATCTAACAATGTCTGACATAAGTCATTTGGAAGTATTTGTCATTCATAGCTTTTTATCAATGATAGTACATAACTCTTTTGGCTTTATAGTGTATATTATGCAAATTTTACATGTTTTATGCATATTTTTTTGTACCACATTTTATATCTATATAAAAATTCTTGTCCATAAAATGTCCTATATTATGAAGCCTAAACTTTTTTTTTCTCAGTTGTATACCCATTTTTGGCAACCCCCCCCCCCCCCCCCCCCCCTAACGTGTCCGATAAGTGCAGTGTCCAATTTTACACTAAATAAAGTTGATACAATTTCTAAAGTATCAGACATGTGTTGGGACATGAAGGAGCTATATGTTTGCATCTAACAATGTCTGACATAAGTCATTTGGAAGTATTTGTCATTCATAGCTTTTTATCAATGATAGTACATAACTCTTTTGGCTTTATAGTGTATATTATGCAAATTTTACATGTTTTATGCATATTTTTTTGTACCACATTTTATATCTATATAAAAATTCTTGTCCATAAAATGTCCTATATTATGAAGCCTAAACTTTTTTTTTCTCAGTTGTATACCCATTTTTGGCAACCCCCCCCCCCCCTTAAATATTGTTGGCTAATTTTATATTATCGTCACATGATTTAACATACATCTGGAGCCTTCAAAGACAACAAATATAAGAGCAAGCTAACCTTCCTTTGCATCCACCCATCCTCCCCAACGATGCAAGCACGCATGCACACGCAAGTGTACATGTGGATTGAACCAATTTGATAATCAATTGAGAGATATAATGCCATGTTGTTGCTATTAGTTTTGTTACATGATTTAAATGTAAGCCATGCATCGTGTGTATGCTTGGGCTTCTGATGTGTTCGTGATTATTTACAGAGTTGAAAGTGAATGAAAAATTGAGATATTCATCTGGCATGTGTAATTGATGTTATGCTAAATTATTTAAAGCAATTAAATAAGTTGCACTTTAGTTGTTGAAAAACATTGTCTTGATGATAGATATAATAATGATTTTTTACATAGCACATTATACATCTATTATCCATTCAAATATTAGCGAAGCCTTGTGTTTGAACTTTCTTAAAATTGGCAATAACTGAGATTTTGGTATTCCGAATTTCTAATGCAGGGTGGATGTGGCTTCTGTGATATTGGAGCTGTTTATGTTTGCTTTCTTTGTTTTCTCAGCAGTTTCTTTATACTTTGGATATATGAAGCTTGCTTTTGTTTTCATTTGTATGACAGCATCTGTTCTTGTATGCAAGAAAATCACAAAGCAAATAAGACAAAACAGGAAAAGTAAGCGGAGAATGCTTCTTCCATTGTCCATGTAGGTGTTGGCAATTTGCCTTCCTGAGTGTTTGATTTTTGTGCTATGAAATATTTTTGGGTTATTTTTTTTTCTATTTTTGTGTGCTTGAGCATTGCAACCTGATTTTCGTTTAACGAAACAACCAATTTCTTAGCATTCGAGTTTCCCATACGGCATGATGATCTGATCATTGCTCATGCTTATTCTAAATCTGCGTATCTCCTTGTCTTAGGAAAGGAGTGCAGTAGTTCGTTGGCGAAGCTGTGCTTATGTTGAGACGTGTTTAATGTTTTGACAATTGATTGTATATTTTCCACTCACATCAAGGATGCTTTCAGAGCATGCCTTATTTAGATGGTGAATTTATTTCATTCTGATGGTTTTAAGTGGGTTGAAGATTCCATTTGTTTTGATTTTTGTGATTTTATTGTTCAAGATTTTATAGCAAATAGCTAATTCCTTACAAGTTTTTCAACTTCTGTTGGTGCAGACCGGGAGAAACCATCTCCTTCTTAATGTTACCCTCTTGTTTTACTTATTTTTAGTTCATTTGATGCTTGCTACTTCAGATGTAAATAAAATTACTTTGATTTAGTGTTTTAGGTATGTTCTAAAAACCATAGCAGCTGCCTTTTTTTTGTGATTGTTTTTAAATTTGTCTCAGCTATTCCATATTACTTTTTACTGCTTGATTATACACCCAGCGACCTTTTTAAGGAACTCTCTGGATTCTTCACTTAAGATTTCCTTAATGTCTCTGGTACAATAGGCTACCTACAGTGGACCTGCGCTTGGGGCCTTTTATTTTTTTAAGTACATTTTGGTCAATTAAAACAAACTCACAAACACAGCACATACTCAAGTCTCGAATCCAAAATTTTTTAATTAATAGTCGAAACTCCCAACAAACAAATCAGAGGTGCGTGGGCCTTTTTTTTCTTAGCACTTGAGTTTCTTTACTGTGTGAGAGTCGCATAAAATGAAAGGTCAGGCAGTATCTGCTCTGTTGGATTTCCTATCCAAATCTACCGACAGATCTTCATAAGAATTGAACTATAATGATACCATAAACCTTTCTTTAAAATAATCCAATAAAAGGGATTATACTGCCTAAGATTTTCCAGATTTTTAGACAGGCAAATATATTTTCATGAGATAGTTTGAAACTTCCTTGCAAAGCTTCCAGAAATTGAAAATTTAAACAAATTTGAAAGAATCACCTTTGTAATTGAGAACGCCTAGGTCCAAAAGTTGGATGTGGCTAGAAGGGTGAAGCAAATTAATTAGAAAGGGCCAAACCATGGGTTGAGAAGTGCCATTCAAATGAGAGAGCGTGAAATTTTTATATTAAATTATTTTTATTATTTTTCTTTTTATTTCTCATTCTTTTAATCATTTTATTATAATAATTATTTAAATTATAATCATTTTATCTCATTTTTTCTCTTTAATAGTAAATGAGCCGTCTCGTGAGCCGGTTTGAACTCGTACAATAAAGCTCGAGCCTGAACTCAAACTCGATTAATTAATTAAGCTTAAATTAAGGGTAACTTAAGCTCGATTCAATTGATTTGTAACCCTAATAATTCATATTGATTCTTAATATAATTTTAATACAGCACTCTTCTGACTTCATTATATATGATTTGTTAACTTTGATATAGCTGTGGAAAAAAATTCTCTCCTCGAGCGCATGCCTTTTCAAGACCAATGAAAATCAAATAAAACTTATCTAATTTTTCCTTATACTTTTATATTGACTGACTTAGCACAACAATTATCTCTATAATATTTTTTTTGACCTAAAATCAAATTGACTGTCTAATATTGATAATACTTTTCTAATTGTATACTCTTAAAACTCTCTCACCTCTTTATCATATAACTCATTGGTCTGAGTACCTCATATTTAACACAATCTTAAATATCACTGTTGTTCTTAAATATTGATTCTAAAATATTTATTTTTCAATCATCTAACAAGCAAATAGTCAAAATTTCTCATAACTCACCAAATCTATATGGGTATCTCATCAGGATTTTTATATTTAGATATCTTTTAGAAACTAAAGTTTCATTTGAGACGATTTTTTTATTATTTTTTACAATAACTTTTTAGCACAAATTTATTGAAGTTAGAAAATAGTTATCAAAAGTTGTCCAAAATGAAACTTTAGTCCAAAAAGAAAAAAAAAAAAAAGAAAAGAAAAGAAATCATGTACTAGCAAGTGTTCAATATCTGTTCATGTAAACGAGTTGAATTAAGTAGTGGCCTTATCGAGCTCACCTTGTCAGAATATAGTCGGCTCAAACTCGAGCTCGAGCTCGAGCTCAAGTCGAGCTCAAAAGGCGAGCTCAAACTTGAGCTTGTCCCACTGTAAATAAGCTCGAGCTGGCTCGTGAGTCTCGGTTGGATTTTTAAAATTTAGGTGGGATTTAAAAATATTTAAATTTAATAAATATATTTAGCATTTATTATTAATTTTTTTAAATATTTAAATTTAATAAATAAAATAAAATTAGTTAAAAATATTAATAATTATTCGAGGTGGCTCGCAAGCTCACAAGCCGAGACTCATCAAGTTTGAACTTGTGCTCATTTACTAAACGAGATCGAGTTTGAGCTCCAGCTCGACTCGTGAGTTCGGTAAGCTCGGCTCGAGAGCCCATAAATAAGTCAAGCTCAAGCTGGCTCGCAAGCCGGCTTGACTCACTTACACACCTAAGAGTAATTGCAGTGGTTGGCTTCTCTCTAGTTATGTAAGCTCTTAGTCCTGAGTAGTAAAAGGTGCTTCAGGTTTTGTTTGAAGAACTTTCCCAGTTAAATCAGATTCAATGAACAACTATTCTAAAATGAAATCAACAAAGCTTTTTCCATATCTGAAGAAACGCCAGAATAGTAAAAGTGCTCCATGTATTGATTGCTCGTTTTAATGTTCGGTTAAGCTTTCTTGGATTTCTTTTGATTGGAGGTAAAAGTTTAATGGTTGGAAGGTAATGAATAGTAGGGTTTTATAATGGTTTTCTTGCGGTTCCCAAACAATAATTTGAATTTTCTGGTCTTTGCTTCTTATTGGTTGAAGATTAGTGAACCACTTACAAGATGACTTACAGCTTTTGAATCCCAAATTTTATAGTTGGAGATTACAAGGATTGAAACATATGGTGCATCAATTGATTTAACGGTAATCTTTATTTATTTAGATTTATTTAATCTCCTGGGCCCATGTGATTTTTGGTCTAATGAGATTTCGGGATCTAAATGAGACAAATTTGAGTGAGCTCAAGTATTATGTTGCTCGACTAATTAAGCAAACGGGTCAAAATAGAGTGTAAGGAGCTTGAAGGAGCATTAAGCACAATTAGGAAGGTAAATGTTTGTGAGAATATGCATGTTGATATTATATTGATGCGAGCCTGATATGACAACTAAACACAAAGATATGACATCAACTTTTATGCCATCAGATTATATGATAAATAGATGTAGTATTTCTTTTATAACAATTAATATTTTATTGTCTCATTTTGTTATAATATTTTTATCCTCATAATGAGGCCATAAGTTGCCTTCTAATGTATTAGCTTAAGGATAATAGTAATGAAATGAAATCATGATGATGCTCCTCTCCTAATCTTTTCTCTCCCCCTCACCTAGCCACTTACCTCCTTCCCCTCTCCTTTTGTCTTACCTCCTCCCTTCTTCCCCTCTCTTCCTCTTTCCCTCCAAAACTTGATCTTCTTTTATGTTGCTTTATATTTCCCATCATCTACTTCATGCCCCGAGCATAGGTAAGGTCTCTTCTCCACGTGTCCCCCATAGTGATTGCACTAGGGGTGGTTGAGTGTGACCTTCCGATAAAAATCTCTCTCATAAATTCACTTCATTATATATATTATGAAAGATTAGTGCACACCCAACTCCTTATTATAAATCCTAATGCCGCCACTTTCTCAAGTCAATTTCCCTCACTAGGAACACCAGCCACCACCACTCCATTTTCAATCCCATAGACACCACCACCTTTCACTCCGACCACCACACCATCCAACTTAGCCCTCCTCCCCATCTCCCAGTCATAGCCGCCACCATCTCCAAACTAAACGGTGCTCACCATCATCCATTAAAAGAGCAAGGAATAGCAAGATGTCTGATTCCACCTCCCATAGGACTTCTATTGTGTTAAGTTATAGTATAATTACTTCTGCTAAATGTGGTGAGTTTTCTACTCAAAATGGCTCAAAACTCATTTTCTACACTTTATTTTTTGTTGGCTACACTTGGATGAAGATGCATATGTGGGCTCCAAAAATTCTAACTTGCCCAGCGTCTCTGTGCAGTTTTTGACAGCAGAGAGTTTTAAAAAGCTTAGGTTTCGAGTGAATTTTTAGAATGCAGATTGGGTTTTAGATAAGACACTACCCAGAGATTTCGCCCTCATTTTGTGAGGACTTTATGATATGAGTTCTGGTTTCCTACAAATGCAAGCCTCTATAGTTAATTACCCCTCTTGATAACAAGAGAGAACTTTTGATTAAGGCTAGTTGTTAAAGAGATCGCATAGGTTGTAAATCCAATGTATAATAGCAGCAGTTTTAGGGTTTGAATTTTGGATATAAATTTTGGAGTTTAAGACTTAAAGTTTATCACCATAAACTTAAAATAGGTGATGGGGAGAATGAAGACGAGCCCGATTAAGATCCCATGGTTCCATCATCCTGGGCTATCATGTTCCCTAGTCTACTTAGTCATAGGAGATAGTTGGCTCAACCTGACAAAAGGCACCATATCGGCAGCCATGAGTTATTTCGTCCAAGAATGCCTTGTAGAACTGGGGTGGTGTTTGTCTAAGGATATAGATTTGAATTCACCTTAGCTGACAGAGGGTTTTATGCTTATCGAATATACCCTATGATTCATTACTCAAGACTTTGCAGTCGTTAGAGTTCAATAGATGCCCCTAACAAATATGATATGCGACTTACAGCAGATCATATATTTTGCAAGCTAGTTGACCCCATGGATCTCTAAAATTGGACTTTATATGTCACATTGAGGGCCCTTTAGATATCGCTAAAAGATATACTAATAGAGTCTGTTATTTATCTGATGCTTTGTGAAATCTAGATGTGTTGCTTCGCTTTATCTAACATGTTAGGTACTTGATTTATCTTCTCGATTTATCAAGCATAAAATATACATTCTGCCCTAACTTCATGCTTTCATGAGATTGGTGAAGGATCCATATTGGTGACTTAAACCCTCTAGATTTATATTAGGTTGATGGAAAATAACCATCTATCCAAAGCCTTATGCATTACGGACTTTAAAAATGACAATATTCCCTTAGTTCAGCCTATGTCTTTATAAGAATTGCGGGATGACTTCTTCAATCCTAAGCTTTATGCTTTATTGGCATGCTGAAGAAGAGAAATTCCTTCGATCTTAGCTTTGTGCTTGACAGATTTATTTAAGGAATAATGCCTCTAATTTGATGGTAATTTTTATTGTGGCTTGGTGTCTTTGAGTTAATTGAGATTTTTTCTTTTAGATTTTTCCTCAATCCATTTGTTAGTTAAGGAAATCTTCTGAATCTAAATTACTTTGATTTGTTAAATTTGTCAAACATCAAACTTGATAGTATTTATCATCGAGCTAACGAAGCAGGTGTTTTTCTCATACACCTTCTTATCATGGCTTATTAAGTAGGTGAAGCTGTTACTGACTTGACCACATATAGGCTTATTGAGATTGATATTATACCTATTTGAGCATGACTTGTACTATAATAGCTCGTGCTTTTAAAACTTAATTTATTAAGGTTTTCAGACCAAAAGTTTCTTCATTTAAACTCCAGAATTTTGGTAAATTCAAAGATGAATCTTTAATTATTTTACAATGATTGCATGTTTGCTCACTTTGAAGGCACCGACTTCTACCTTGTATTTATTCATTGATAGTATCATGAATGATTTTAAATATTTATTTGGGGATTGATCTTAATCAAAATAAATATTTAAAATATCCCCTATCTTAATGAAAAATTTCAACTGTTATTAGATTTTTAACATTTTTAAAATATAAAAATGCCCCCAATATTATAGAAGAATTACTAAGATATCTTAAAATATTTTCTTTCTTTATAAGAGAAAGATCTTCAACTTATTTTTATAAGAATGGTACTTCTTCAGATATCTCCCATTGAAAAGGGGCATAGGTCGTTGACCTTCCATATTGATAAGTTAATAGGCTCCTCCCTGATACACCTTCTTGATGACAAAAGGGCCTTCCCATTTTGTTCAAATTTACCACCAATTTTTCTGTGTGGGATAATTGGTCTTCTTAGCATCAGGACTAATTCTCCTTCTTGAAATGTTAGATGGGCGTACCATATGGTCAAAAGATTTTATCATTCTTGCTCGATAAATTTCTAAATTTTATTGAGCTTGGTGCCTGACTTCATCTTGCGCATCAGGCTCTTTCATTCGTAAGCGAGCATTTTGTTATTCCATGAGGTCGTATTGAACAACTCTCAAAGTGACGATAATTTAACTTCAAAAGGCAACACAGCTTTAGTTTCAAACACTAATGCATAAGGAGTTATTTTTGTTGGTGTCTTGTATGTAGTACAATATGCCCATAATACTTCTGTCATCTTAGTATGTCATTCTCCTTTATTCTTAGTGAGGATTTTCTTGAGCAGTTTTATCAGTATTTTGTTGAAGGCTTCTGCTAATCTATTTGCTCGAATTATAAATCGATGAATATCGCCAATTAATTTATGTTGCTCAATAAATTTATAAATCTTAATACTTTTAAAAGCTGGACCGTTGTCTAAGATTATACGACGTAGTACATCAAATCTGTAGATAACATTATGAGTAAAGAAGTTGATCACAGATTAGTAGTGACTTCTAAATGAAACTAGTTCAGCCCATTTAAAAAAATAGTATATTACTGCTAATATAAAATAGTGTCCAGCTGATGATGGCGAATCAATTAACCCTATTACATATGTCCTCTAGCATTCAAATGGCCAGGATGTTTTCAGTGGGATGTAAATGATTTGACGATTGATTTATGATATTATCATGAATTTGACATTCATAACATTTATCAATATGATTGGTGCAGTCCTTTACTATTGATGGCCAGTAATAGCTTATTCTTTTAATTTTAATAATCATTTTAAGACCCAATTGATGTGTGCCACATAGTCCTTCGTGAACTTCAAAAATAATTTATTAGTTTCATCTTTCCCTAAACATCATCGCCAAATTGATCAATGATCTTCAATATAGCATATTATTAACAAATGCATCTCGCAATGTTCTCTTCTTGATCTATGTAGCTAATGATTTATCTGCAAGGAATTTTCTTCTTTTAAGTAATCGATGAAAGGTTGCCTCCAGTCATCTTGCTCTTCAATTTCTAGGGATTCAAGCTAGGATTCTGAGGCTTTTCTAAAACTTCTTCTTATAACCATTTAGGGTTTATCTGGTTAATCTTCAAGATTAATTTATTGGGGAGGTTGAGGAACAATCGAAGTTGCATTCTATTGGCTTAAATTTGGTAACCCCTCGATCAACGGGGAATACATAATTACTAGCACTAGTACTCGATGAGTATTGACACTGATTAACATAAGATCATCATTCATGCTTGCCATTTCTTTAGCCAATTTTGCTAAAGAATCTACTTTACTATTATGTGCCTGAGATATTTGAATTAGTGTAACATTTGTAATTTGCTTCATGATCTTGAGAACTCACCTATAATAATAAACTAGCAATTTATAAATATACAGTACTTAATTTATAACGAGTTAAGAATAGTCAAAAATTTAGAGGTGTTAAATTTTCATCGAAATAGTAATTTTGTGACCCATTATTAAAGCTTCATATTCTGCTTCATTGTTGGTTCTCGGTTTAGTTTAACCAGATGAATATCTCATTATCCCTCCATTATGAGCTGTAAAGATAAGACTGATACCGGCTCGAGATTTAGGAAGGTTTAGAGGTTGGGCAGGTTTAATTGACGATGTACCATCAAAATACATTTCCTATATTTATAATTTTTCTTCTTCTATAGAAATTAAAATTTGTTTATTGGGCAGAGCATCATTGAGCGGTGAGTATGCAGGAACGGGATATGTGGCAAGAAATCTGCTAAGACTTTCCCTTTTACCATTTTTTTGGAATATATGTGATATCAAACTGTAGAAGTATCACTGCCCATTTGGAAAGGTGGTCTGTCAATCCTGGTCTTATCATCAAAAACTTTAGCGAATCGACCTTTGATATTAAAGTGACTTTATGAGAAAAGTGACTTTATGAGAAAGTATATAATGATGTAGTTCCTGGAGCGCAAAAATCAATGCTAGACAGTGCTTCTCAAATGGAGAATAATGTGTTTCTACTCCAATTAATCCTCGACTGATGTATTAAAGTGCATTTTTTTGCCTTCTTTATTTTGTAGAGTTAGCAGTACTCCAAGGGACTTTTTTAATGCTGTATTGTATAGGATAAGAGGCTTCCTTGGAATTACTACTACAGGAATATATGGCTTAATAGATATCTCTTGATACTATCGAAAGCTTCTTGGCATTCATCATCATATTTAAAATGAGCATCCATCTTCGGTAGCTTTATAAATGGTTGACATTTACCCGATAAATTTGAGATAAACCATGATATAAATACAAAGTGTCCTTGTAAAGAACGAAGTTGACGGAGACTTTATGGAGGTTGCATTTTTATAATTGCCTTGACTTTGTTGGAATCAACCTCAATCCCTTTATGTCGTACAATGTACCCAAGAAAATTTCTTGAGGAAACTCTCAAAGTACATTTGAGTGGGTTCATTTTAAGATTAAATTTTCTAATCCTTCTAAACACAATTCTCAAATCTTCAAGGTGATCTTTTTGATATATACTTTTGACAACAAGATCATCCATATAGCATTCAATATTTTTGGTGGACAAGCTCATTAAATATGTGTCATAGCCCTTTGGTTAATAGCTCCAGCATTTTTTAAGCCAAAGGTCATGACTGTGTAGTAGAATATACCGATAGGAGTCCTAAAAGATGTATGTTTTTTATCTTCAAGTGTCATTTTAATTTGATTATAGCCTGACGATCCATCCATAAATTAGAATATATCATAATTAGATATATTGTCGACTAGCAATTCTAATATTGGAAGTGAAAAGTCATCTTTTTGACACGCCTTATTATGATCTTCAAAGTTGATGCATATGCGAATTTTTCCATTCTTCTTTTTTCACTGGGACAATATTGGGCTATCCAATTAGCATATATTTTTCTCGGATAAAACCTGCTTCGATAAGGTTTCTTGGTTTATATAATCACTTGCTCTTCAATCTCTAGCCTCATTCATCTTGAAGTTTGCTTAACAGGTATTACACCTGGTTTGATAGATAATTTGTGAATAGGTATTTCAAAGGATAAGCCTAGTATTTGATCGTATGTTCAAGCAAAGCAGTCCCTAAATTATTGAGTAATATTTTCATCTTTTAAACTTTATTCTCGAAAAGAAGAGCACTAATAAAGGCCGGGCGAGGGTCCTCATCAATCTCTAAGTTTATTTTCCTTTAGCTCATCCATGGTAGCAGCTTGTCCAGCATCTTCAAGTTCTTCTGGTGTAGGTTTAGCTTCCATATCTTATTCTTCATTCTTATTTATATCTTCAGTAGACAGATATTTATCAATTATCGCATACCATATATTTTTCTAAGTATGTTCTACTATGATAAATCTAAGGCCTTTTGTATCATGACTTCCAACCTTTGATAATTCTTAACACCAGACATTCTTTGAATGAAACATGCTCATCGTCAAGCATTCATATTATGAACTCTAACTTTTTATATCATTTGCTAAATTCTTTTGGGATAATATCTAGGCATTTCTAACGAAATTATCTATGTATCTTCATTAAAATTCCTAAGCCAATTGATATTCTCTTCTTGATATTCTCCAAAATCATAAAATAAGCATCCTGTATGCTACTTCTATGTAGGGGAGGTATATAGAATATTGTAAGCTCTTCAAGATTATGAACCTCACGAGATACAATTTTTCTAAAATGTTATGTAGGAATCAATATAATTATAAAAGTATTTTCTGAAATTGACGTATTACTCATTTTTCTTGAAATAATACACTATTTGTTATTCGTATGATTAGGCTTGTAGGTATTTAAGATATCATCATCTTCCTCTATGTCACTTCTCAAATAAAGTGCAACTTTATTTGATTTAGGTAATGTATTGCCCTTTTAGGAAGATTGGTATCGAGTTCTTTCTTCCTGTCTGCTTTTCCTCACCTCTTTAGGTTGTTTTATACTCTTTGAGATCGATGCTTCAGCTTCAGAAGATTTATTAGCTTTACTTCATTTGAAATGAAGTATTTTGTATCATTATTAATTTTTTACTTTGTGGACTGTAAAGGATTGTATATCTCCAAAATTTAAAACTTTTCTCCATCATTTAGATATTTCATACATTACTATATAGTTGATATTATAAGATCATTCTCATGGTGCCAAGGTCTACC